>OY751317.1:3375830-3858057 GCA_963564615.1 Rhorus exstirpatorius | reverse complement strand
ATCTGTTTTGATTTTATGTATCGGAATTATGCATGGATGCTCTTTAATTTATAAATTGCTATCTGTTTTAATTTTGATTTGTTAATTCGAAAATTGCTATCTCTTTTGATTTTACGTATCGGTATTATGCATAGATGGCTTTTGATTTGTAAATTCGTATCTGTTTTGATTTTAATTTGCTAATTCGAAAATTGCTATCTCTTTTGATTTTATGTACCGGAATTTTGCATAGATGCCTTTTGATTTGTAAATTCCTATCTGTTTTGATTTTCATTTGCTAATTCGAAAGTTGCTATCTCTTTTGATTTATGTATCGGAATTATGCATTGTTGCCTTTTAATTTGTAAATTGTTATCTGTTTTGATTTTATGTATCGGAATTATGCATAGGTGCCTTTTAATTTGTAATTGATTCTAAAAGACCTTTCAATTACATTTTTAACTTGGAATCGATTTGAAAAAATATTTCAATTATTTACGTAATTTATAATAGATTCGAAAAAACATTTCGAATCAATTACATAAACTCGTAAAATACATTTTTTTCACTATTCGTATGTGTAAAAAAAATTTATTTGAAATTATAATTCAATTCCTTTGAAAATAATAATAAATAAATAATAATAAATAAAATTAATAAATAATATGGAGTTTAAATCAATTACATAAACTTTTAAATCACATAAACATGATATTGCTAATTCGAAAATTGCTATCTACACTAGGACCTCGATTTAACGGCCAGTGGCGGGACCGGCTCCGCATCGCACCTTGTTAAATCGAGGATGTGCATGCCCCGCCCATGTTGTATCTGCGCATCGGCACTCCGTGCTACGGGCCTGATCGGGGAAACTTTAAGCGTCCCCCACCATCTCCCACCATGCGAAAAACCGATCGATAAATGCGACATGGTGGGGACTGTCTATTAAATCGAGGGCCATTAAATCGAGGTCCTAGTGTATTTTGATTTTATCTATCGGAATTATGCATAGATGCCTTTTAATTTGTAAATTACTATCTGTTTTGATTTTCTGTATCGAAATTATGCATGGATGCTTTTTGATTTGTAAATTGCTATCTCATTTGATTTTAATTTGCTAATTCGAAAATTGTTATCTGTTTTCATTTTAATTTGCTGATTCGAGAATTGCTATCTGTTTTGATAGTACCTATGTATCGGAATTATGCATAAATGCCATTTAATTTGTAAATTGCTATTTATTTTTATTTTAATTTGCTTATACAAAAATTGCTATCTCTTTTGATTTTATGTATCGGAATTATGCAGGGATGCCTTTTAGTTTGTAAATTGCTATCTGTTTTGATTTTAATTTGCTAATTCGAAAATTGCTAGCTGTTTTGATAGTATGTATCGGAATAATGCATAGATGCCATTTAATTTGTAAATTGCTATCTATTTTTATTTTAATTTAATAATACGAAAATTGCTATCTTTTTTGATTTTATGTATCGGAATTATGCATAGATGCCTTTCAATTTGTAAATTGCTATCTATTTTGATTTTCATTTGCTAATTAGAAAACTGTTATCTGTTTTGATTTTAATTTGCTAATTCGAAAATTTGTATCTGTTTTGATAGTATGTATCGGAATTATGCATAGATGCCATTTAATTTGTAAATTGCTATGTATGTATGTATGTCTTTATTGACTCCCCTGAGGGTTGCAAGTTTTTTTCCAAGGTTGTCTCCTTGTTACACACACTTTTAACAATTTTTCTTGACACCTCCCGTCTCTTCGTCTCCTTACATTTCACATCGTTCCATTACATTCCCTCCTTACATCCTTACATCCATACAGTCCATCCTTACACTCCATACAATCCATATTTACATTTTTTATTCCTCTGCTTTATTCCGCCTCGCCCGCTTTATTCCTCGCTCTCTTCCATACACCACTCGCTTCCATGCCACGTCCTTGACCGTAATAACTTACTTTCCTTCCGTCCTTATTCTATTTACCTTTCTTCATCTCTCCGCTTATTCGCGACTCGCTCGCCCGCTCGCCTTTCTCGCCCACTCTCTCTTCTCGCCCGCTCGCTTTTCTCGTCCTCTCACTTTACCCGCTCGCACGCTCGCTCGCTTCCTTAACCCTTAACCCTTATTCTGACCTTACTCCATCGCCTGTCCTCTCCTTCGCCGACTTCCGTTTCCGTCCATTCGCTCCATTCCTTCTTTCACTCTGCCCCTCTCTCCCTCTGCCCCGCCACTATCTACTCCTCTTCTCTCTTGCCATCACCTTTTCCCAATACCCTCCCTCTCTCTTCTAGATCCCTACCTCTAGATCCTATACATCCCTCGCTATCCGCCTGGTTTTCCTCTCTCTTTCTCTCTCTCTCTCCACCTTTCTCCGTCCCTTTGACTTCCGATCCCTACCCTTTCATTCCGTTCCTTTATCTTCCTGACCCTTATTCCAATTCTCTCCTCCTTCCTTTCTCTTCTTTTATCCCGGTTCCCCTCCTCGTTTCACCCCCCTCTCTTTCTCCCTTTAGCCCTCCTGTTTCTTTACCTCCTGTTCTCTCTCATGTTCTTTTTCCTAACCTGTGAGCCCCTCTCCTTATTTCTCTTTTGCCCTTCTATCCTTGTCCTCACCTTTTCCCCCCTATGCGTTCCGCTTTCTCCCGGTACTTCCACCTTTTTCCTCGCCCTAACCATCACCCTTCTGTTCCTTATTCCGTCGTTTTCCTATTCTTTATCCTAACCTCTTATTTTCTTAACATTTATTCTTTTCTTTCCTCCACCCTTCTACTTCACCCTCATACCGCGTCATTCCTTCCCCATTCCCTCTTTGCGCTCTTCGTACTCGTGTTATATCCTCTACCTACTTCAAACTTGCCGCCAACTTATCCATCGTGTCCTCCCTGCCTTACCGATCCTTCCTTATACCCCTTCTTCCTTTCTCACTGCCCGCCTTCAGCCGCCGTTCTCGCTCGGACTTCCTACTTTCTCCGCCGCTGTCTCTACCTGTCACTTACCTTTATCTCTTTCCCTGCCCCCGCTCCCTTTTTTCCTAACCTCATTCGGCTCTTCCTTTCCTGCCTTTTCGTCTTTATTCTCTAGCCCTAATCCGAAATTATTATCTCTCTGCGTTCCTTGTTCTTTCCTTTCTCTTTCCTGCCTCTTATCCATTTTCCCTTCCCCCCCTGAACCCCTCACTCACCGCAAAAAACCTCACTCACCACACCGTGTGGTGTGGTGAGTGAGGTTTTTTTGAGTGTGGCGAACACACGTTCGCCACACTCACACCCGGAAACGGAAGTCCTTGTAAATTGCTATCTTTTTTTTAATTTTAATTTGCTAATTCGAAAATTGCTATCTGTGTTCATTTTATGTACCCGAATTATGCATAGATGCTTTTTAATTTGTAAATTGCTATCTGTTTTGATTTTAATTTGTTAATTCGAAAATTGCCATCCGTTTTCATTTTATGTACCCGAATTATGCATAGATGCTTTTTAATTTGTAAATTGCTATCTATTCTGATTTTAATTTGTTAATTCGAAAATTTCTATCTGTGTTGATTTTCATTTGCTAATTTGAAAATTGCTATCTGTTTCGATTGTATGTATCGCAATTATGCATAGATGGCTTTTAATTTGTAAACTGCTATCTGTTTTGATTTTATATACCGGAATTATGCATAGATTCCTTTTAATTTGTAAATTGCTATCTGTCTTGATTTTATCTACCGGAATTATACATAGATGCCTTTTAATTTGTAAATTGCTATCTGTTTCGATTTTAATTTGCTAATTCGAAAATTCAATTGAAACAAAAATTGATTGAAGTAATTATTGATGAAATTGATGAAGTAATTATGAAACATGAGACTTACTTGTGAGTAACGGACTCACAGTTGATCGTTCCAATCTGATCAAGCAATCGAATCAAGAAACCTGATCAGAATTATTTCGATGTGTATTGACGAAATAAACAAATAACCAATCAGATTTCTGCCAAATGTAATAATTTTGCCGGAACCTGATAAATAAATTTTCGAGTGATTTATTTATCTGTGATATAAATAAAACACGACTGACTTATTTATTTGCGGTGATGCACGTCCGATTAATCTGAGGTCTTAAACAAGACTGTTGCTCTGTTATTATTCTCGTTGCTACCTTATCCCAAGTCATGGTGACCGTCGTCAAGCGTCAGTCATTGTAGTTATCTGTGTCTCTTGAGTATCTATGTTCAGTCCGGTGACTGTCGAATGTCTTATCGTCTCATCTCCCTTTAATAATAATAAAAATATAATTGGCGACGCCAAGATTACTCGCGCGAACCTGGTGGCGGGACGCGAACTAGCCTAAGTCAGACATCGTGGCGGGACGTATGCCGTAAGCATTCTGATGGACCATTCGCACAGCATAATGAACCCTCCCTCTGTTAAAAAGAGAAGGGTTAGCACGTATTGCTGTATTCCCCAGTGTGCAAATTATATTTGCGAAGATATTGGGTGCCATTTGTTCCTAAAAGATCCTTCGCAAAAGAATAAATGGGAGGTTGCTCTGAAGATGGGGAAGACGGCGTCTGCAACCATGAGAGTTTGCTCTCAACATTTCCTTCCGACTGACTATTTTCCTGGTGGTATGTCGAATTTAATGTTATATATATTTTTTTTTTTATTATTCCGTGCCAGTGCCCGGGGTCTTTCCCCTTTTAACAAATTCTTCCTTCTTTCTCCCTTCACCGAGATATTCCTTCCTCCTCTCTTCCTTTCCCACAATGCTCCACGGCTGCAGCCGCTTCGCCTTTCCTCCTTGACCCTGTATCGCATTTGCCGTGGATGGAGGGAAACTGCAGAAAACCTACCGCCGATACAGGTCGGAAGCTACCTAGTCCACCCTGGTGGCCGCGCGAGTAAGCTCAAGCGCCGTCACCCGAGTCGGCCTAGGCAGGTCCCTGCTTTGCTGTGATTCAGTGGGTCAGTCAGTGAACGGCTAAGAGGCCACCTTCCGAGCGATGAGAACCGCTACGGGAGTCCTCCAAAGCCACACACCGACCACCCACCAATCACAGAAAGGTATTTTCGGCATTTGTTTTCTTAAGGTGGAGTCCGAACCAACCAGGATTGCAGGAAAAACACGTAGAAAAACTTTTTCCATTGGTGTCGACAGTGGGGCTCGAACCCGGGTCTGCGGCGTGCGAACCCGGAGCCTCACCCACTGTACCACTGCGCTCCTTAATTAATGTTATATATAATATATATTATATTAATATATATATTATTTATTTTTATTATTATATTATGAATATATATATATTATATATAATTATTATATAATAATAATAATAATATAATGTTATATATAATAACGAACAATTTAATGTTAATATTCTATTTTCATATGATCTGGAAGTCAGCGAGTTATGATTATCATTTTTATTTCGTAGACAAACGGCAAAGTCTAACCTCTGCAGAAATTTGCTTTCACAGTGTCATTTTAAATTATCAATTTTAAATTATGAATTATTTTTTTAGGACAGAAGCGTCGAAAATTATTTCCACATATTGTGCCCTCGCAAAACCTGCCCAAGCGAGTGAATGACAAGATCGAGCTGTCTCCTCAAAAAAGCCAGAAAAAGGCCCGCAGGAAAAGGACACATAGCCGGCATCAAAATAAGTCAGTAATTTAAAAGAGCTTTTGTAATTTGATAGAAACTAGAGTATTTTAATTCGCAACATTAATTTTCATATTTTTATTAATTTATACGAATGATACTGAGGGTATGTCCGAGTCGGAGTCGAGTTACAATGAGGTTGACGCAAGCAACAACAATCCTGAGGGTACCGGTATCAGTCAAAATATCTCGTGCTGGGATGCATCTACCCAAGCCAATCTAGCATTTTCACCATCCTCCAGTCTGAAAAAGCTTTTCGAGACCCGCAGCCTTGCAGACCTTATTTGTGATTTGTCAGATACCTGTGATAAAGCCTGTCAGGCATATTTAGGAAGCGAGTCTGATGCCCCAACAGAGAAGAAAGACCTTACATTAGCTGACTTATTGAACTCTGATGCAAAACTCTTTACGTTCGCCGGGGTTCACTCACTGGAACTTCTATGCAGCCTTGTCGAGTGTGTCTCCGATTTAGATATTGGCACATCAACAAACATAAAGATTTTGCCTATGAAGGATAGAATTTTACTAACAATGGTGAAAATTAAGTTAAATATGAGTTTCACAGCCATTGCGGTACTTTTCAATATTAGCAGGCAAACCTGTTCCAATTATGTCAAACATATGGCACCAATGTTAGCTAGAGTGTTGAAAGTGATGATACCATTCCCTGGATCAGAGGACGTACGGCTGAATTTACCGCTATCATTCAAGAATTATAAGAACACATAAATTATTTTAGACTGTGCTGAAACAACTATTGAGAAGTCAAAGTGTCTGAAATGCAGAGTGCTTACCTGGTCTCAATACAAAAAGAATCACACTGCAAAATATAACAGTAGTAGGGTGCGCACTATGGCGACCCCCACTCCTATCCCCACTCCTATCCCCACTCCTATCCCCACTCCTTTCCCCCACTCAGCGGCCGTCATGAGCTCGAGCGGCTGCTGTTGTGAAGCGAGAGGTGTGCGGGGAGAGGAGGGAGGATGAAGCGTGTCACCATAGTGCGCACCCTGATTATATACAGCGTGACCATTATAATGTGGACGGTATTTTTTTGAGGGTTTTGGGAGGTGATATCGGGGTTTTTCGGGTGCGGTTTTTACATGGTTTTCGAAGCCCGATTCGAAAAAAAATACGGCGTGAATGTGATGATTATAGTTTTTACAGCAGAAAAATGGTGATGACGAAAAATAATGTCAAGTTGATTTTTATTTTTGAAACGTGAAGATTATTTAATTCTGAATACAAAGCGCTGGTGGAAAATTTTTTTTGACGCAGATCGCATGGAGAAAAAAAATGTTAAAAGTTGCATTTTAATGCGTTTTTATTCGAAAAGGTGGAATAGAACTGTGCCGCGTGAAGTTGCATCACATAAGCTCTGCCTTGGCTCACGGCTGTCGAAGCTTATGTCGCTTGGCCCGAAATGACAGTTGAACGAAATGACAGAGAGAAACGTATTTTCAGCTATCTCTATCGCACCCATGCCAAGCCGTAGTGTTTGAAAAGTGATGTTGAAAAATATGAAAAAATGAAAAAAAGCTGTGATATTATTTGAAAAAGTGAAAATTAGATGAAAAGTGAAATAATAGTATTGAAAGAAAGCGTAAAGAGTGGAAAACGGTTTAATATTTTCTGAGAAATTTCGAAACATTTTCATTAACTTTTAGAATTTCGAAAAAATTGATAAAAATAGCAACATTTGATACAATTTTGATTTTTTTTTTCAATGTCCAGCTTGCGCAAGTTAAAAGATATGGTAAATTTGTTCGAGAGTATCATCTCGGGATAGTTTATATTCTTGTTAGACAGAATGTCCTCAGGTTAACTTTAATACGACTGTTCACCGCTTTTTCTAAAAACTTTTTGACTTGGTGCCAAATTTCAAATTGTTCAACATTTTCGCATCTCAAGTTGGCTTTTACCTTTCAGTACTGTTATTAGCACTTGTTTAGCTTGACTTTTTGTACACTTTGAATCTGTACAAGCTGTGAACTTGCAATTTCCTGAGAAATGCAAAAGGTTCAAGCCATCTAGCATTTACCTTTGGATTAAGGGATCATCACAGTGCGACCACCCGAAAAATAGCCGATTTCCGCTATTTTTTTTTTGTAACGTGGATAGTAGTACTAATCGGTCTAATTTTTTTTTTTTATAAATTGAAGCACCGATAAAGAATACAAAATTTATTTTTAACGATTTCTTTATTCATTGTTTAATATTTTTTTAATTACGTAAAATTGCGTGGA
The DNA here is from genome assembly GCA_963564615.1 of Rhorus exstirpatorius. NCBI lineage: Eukaryota > Metazoa > Arthropoda > Insecta > Hymenoptera > Ichneumonidae > Rhorus > Rhorus exstirpatorius. Next base: position 3,850,168 of record OY751317.1, on the reverse strand, counting down.
AAAAATGGTGTCCCATGTTGGCCAGGATTGCGACCGCAAATTTCATGTGAAACGAAAAATTCAAAATGGTTTAATAATTTGTAAAAAATCCGCTACGTTCTTATCGAGGATTTTTTTAAATGAAATTTTAAAAAATGGCGGCGGTTTGAACATAAAGTATCGAATTGAGCTTTTTTCGACAGTTTTTCGTAAAAAAAAAGGATGATTTAAAAAAAAAAAGCTTCCGTAGGAGCATAATGAATGAGGTGAAGAATGTTCTGTTAAAAATTCAAACGGATCGGTTGAAAACGCTTCCTTTGAGAGTGGCCACCGTTTTCATAAACACCATTCCAAGAAAAACGCGGTCAATGTTGAACAATGAATGAAGTCATTTAAAAAAATTCATTTTGTATTCTTGATCGGTGTTTCAATTTGTAAAAAAAAAAAAATTAGACCGATTAGCTCATCCTATCCACCTAAAAAATAAATCGGCTCTTCTTCGAGCGGTCTCACTGTGATGATCCCTTGATTTTCCAATGAAGACACACCTTATTCTATGAGAGAGCATAGTGGATGTAAATCCCGAAATGCAGATCGCCAAATCGCGAATCACGAATACTTTTTCGTGATAAATCTAAAATGCATGATAAAATCAGAACCTAGCTTGAAATTATAATATGCGGAGAAAGAATAGAAGAAAGAGCTCTCTCGGTATAGCTCGAGGTTTACATGCCTTGTTCGATGTTTTCGCAGTCAAAATAGATAATGGTAATTATACATTATTATACATTATGATATGCCAAATCAATTGATGCATGTTAAAATCGGAAGTTAATTTTGCTTGGAATTATAACAAGCGGAGAAAAAATGAAGGGCTCTCTTGGTGACTTTTTTTTCAATTTCTTCACGAAATTGTCTCCAAAACAGATAATTTTTACATCGACTTTTTGCCATTTTTACTTGACTTGTCAACTCGTTGTCTGCTTGTGGTAGACTTGCTGTCGACATGTTGTCGACTAGTTATCGACAAGTTGTCGATAATGTTTATGTTTATGTTAATGTTTATTATGTTATGTATCGTATTATATTTATGTTCATATCGACTTGTGGTCGACTTGTTGTCGACTTGTTGTCGCCTTGTTATCGATTTGTGGTCGACTTGTCGCCAACTTATTAATACTAACTGCGAGGAAAACGGTGAAAGGACAATCTGCATTTTCACTGCGCGAGATGAAATCCGCGTTTCCGATCGAACTTTTCGACTCGTTTAAATATTTGGCTACATCAAATTGCAAATTTGAGACTGATTCCATCTCCAGCGTTTAAGGTAAAAGATCGACAAATAGTGCTACTTGAGGTGTAGGCAAAGCCATTTTAAAAATCAACGATTCCCCTTGTGTTTTTTTTAACAAAACGTGTAGTTTAGTTCAATGTTTACATAGTCTAAATCCCGCTTGTGTTAATAAATTTTTCTCCAGAGGAAATTACAAACGCCGACGTGCAGCACCGCGCGTGATCGAAATTACGATCTAATTTTGTGCGTTTCCCACTGTGCGAGATCAAATCAACATTTCCGACTGCACGCTTCAATTTCACACAATATTTAAATAATTACGATGCCCTTTTCGTGTTTGATTTCATCTGTTGCCGCAGCAGCGAACGTCCACGACTAACCGCATGGGAAACGGCGATATAACATTCTGCGTTTTTCACTGCGCGAGATGAAATCCACGTTGCCGGTCGAATCATTCGGTTCGTTTAATTATTTGACTACATCAAATTGCATATTCGAGACTGATTCCATCTAACGATCGACAAGCAGTGCAGCTGAGGGGAAAGGCATAATCATTTTGAAAATCGGAGTTATTATCGAATCTTCTGCTTTTTTTAACTGTGCGAAATCAAATCAACATTACCGACTGCACGATTCAATTCCACACAATATTTAAATAATTACGATGCCCTTGTCGTGTTTGATTTCATCTGTTGCCGCAGCAGCGAACGTCCACGACTAACCGCATGGAAAACGGCGATATAACATTCTGCGTTTTTTACTGCGCGAGATGAAATCCACGTTCCCGGTCGAATCTTTCCATTCGTTTAATTATTTGACTACATCAAACTGCAAATTCGAGACTGATTTCATCTAACGATCGACAAGCAGTGCAGCTGAAGGGAAAGGCATGATCATTTTGAAAATCAAAATTATTATCGAATCTTCTGCTTTTTTTAACTGTGCGAGATCAAATCAACATTACCGACTGCACGATTTAATTTCACACAATATTTAAATAATTACGATGCCCTTTTTGTGTTTGATTTCATCTGTTGCGGCAGCAGCGAACGTCCACGACTAACCGCATGGAAAACGGCGATATAACATTCTGCGACTTTCACTGCGCGAGATGAAATCCACGTTGCCGGTCGAATCTTTCCATTCGTTTAATTATTTGACTACATCAAACTGCAAATTCGAGACTGATTGTATCTAATGATCGACAAGCAGTGCAGCTGAAGGTGAAGGCATAATCATTTTGAAAATCAAAATTATTATCGAATCTTCTGCTTTTTTTAACTGTGCGAGATCAAATCAACATTACCGACTGCACGATTTAATTTCACACAATATTTAAATAATTACGATGCCCTTTTTGTGTTTGATTTCATCTGTTGCCGCAGCAGCGAACGTCCACGACTAACCGCATGGGAAACGGCGATATAACATTCTGCGACTTTCACTGCGCGAGATGAAATCCACGTTCCCGGTCGAATCTTTCCATTCGTTTAAATATTTGAGTACATCAAATTGCAAATTCGAGACTGTTTTATCTAATGATCGACAAGCAGTGCAGCTGAAGGTGAAGGCATAATCATTTTGAAAATCGAAATTATTATCGAATCTTCTGCTTTTTTTTCACTGTGCGAGATGAAATCAACATTTCCGTTGGGACGATTCCGGTCCGTCGAACATTCGCCTATCTACGATGCTCTTGTTGTGTTTGATTTCATCTGCTGCGGCAGTAGCGAACATCCATGACTAACTGGGAGGAAAACGGTGAAAGGACAGTCTGCATTTTCACTGCGCGAGATGAAATCCGCGTTCCCGATCGAACTTTTCGACTTGTTTAAATATTTAGCTACATAAAATTTCAAATTCAATACTGATTTCATCTGCAGCGTTTAAAGTGAACAATCGACAAGTAGTGCAGCTTAAGTTGTAGGCAAAGCTATTTTTAAAATCAACGTTTCCCCTCGGGATTTTTTCAACGAAACGTTTAGTTTCTTACAATGTTTAAATAGTCTAAATCCCGCACGTGTTTACAAATTCATCTCCGGAGAAAGTTACGAACGCCGCCGCGCAGCGCCACGCGTTATCGAAATCACGAGCTAATCTTGTGCATTTCCGACTGTGCGAGATGAAATCAACATTACCGACTGCACGATTCAATTCCACACAATATGTAAATAATTACGATGCCCTTGTCGTGTTTGATTTCATCTGTTGCGGCAGCAGCGAACGTCCACGACTAACCGCATGGAAAACGGCGATATAACTTTCTGAGTTTTTCACTGCGCGAGATGAAATCCACGTTGCCGGTCGAATCTTTCCATTCGTTAAATTATTTGATTGCATCAAATTGCAAATTCGAGACTGATTTTATCTAATGATCGACAAGCAGCTGAAGGTGAAGGCATAATCATTTTGAAAATCGAAATTATTATCGAATCTTCTGCTTTTTTTTCACTGTGCGAGATGAAATCAACATTTCCGTTGGCACGATTCCGGTCCGTCGAACATTCGCCTATTTACGATGCTCTTGTTGTGTTTGATTTCATCTGCTGCGGCAGTAGCGAACGTCCATGACTAACTGGGAGGAAAACGGTGAAAGGACAGTCTGCATTTTCACTGCGCGAGATGAAATCGGCGTTCCCGATCGAATTTTTCGACTTGTTTAAATATTTAGCTACATAAAATTTCAAATTCAATACTGATTTCATCTGCAGCGTTTAAGGTGAACAATCGACAAGTAATGCAGCTTAAGGTGTAGGCAAAGCCGTTTTAAAAATCAAATATTGTGTGGAATTGAATCGTGCAGTCGGTAATGTTGATTTGATCTCGCACAGTTAAAAAAAGCAGAAGATTCGATAATAATTTCGATTTTCGAAATGATTATGCCTTCACCTTCAGCTGCACTGCTTGTCGATCGTTAGATGAAATCAGTCTCGAATTTGCAGTTTGATGTAGTCAAATAATTAAACGAATGGAAAGATTCGACCGGGAACGTGGATTTCATCTCGCGCAGTAAAAAACGCAGAATGTTATATCGCCGTTTTCCATGCGGTTAGTCGTGGACGTTCGCTGCTGCGGCAACAGATGCAATCAAACACGACAAGGGCATCGTAATTATTTAAATATTGTGTGAAATTGAATCGTGCAGTCGGTAATGTTGATTTGATCTCGCACAGTTAAAAAAAGCAGAAGATTCGATAATAATTTTGATTTTCAAAATGATTATGCCTTTCCCTTCAGCTGCACTGCTTGTCGATCGTTAGATGGAATCAGTCTCGAATATGCAATTTGATGTAGTCAAATAATTAAACGAACCGAATGATTCGACCGGCAACGTGGATTTCATCTCGCGCAGTGAAAAACGCAGAATGTTATATCGCCGTTTCCCATGCGGTTAGTCGTGGACGTTCGCTGCTGCGGCAACAGATGAAATCAAACACGAAAAGGGCATCGTAATTATTTAAATATTGTGTGAAATTGAAGCGTGCAGTCGGAAATGTTGATTTGATCTCGCACAGTGGGAAACGCACAAAATTAGATCGTAATTTCGATCACGCGCGGCGCTGCACGTCGGCGTTTGTAATTTCCTCTGGAGAAAAATTTATTAACACGAGCGGGATTTAGACTATGTAAACATTGAACTAAACTACACGTTTTGTTAAAAAAAACACGAGGGGAATCGTTGATTTTTAAAATGGCTTTGCCTACACCTTAAGTAGCACTATTTGTCGATCTTTTACCTTAAACGCTGGAGATGGAATCAGTCTCAAATTTGCAATTTGATGTAGCCAAATATTTAAACGAGTCGAAAAGTTCGATCGGAAACGCGGATTTCATCTCGCGCAGTGAAAATGCAGATTGTCCTTTCACCGTTTTCCTCGCAGTTAGTATTAATAAGTTGGCGACAAGTCGACCACAAATCGATAACAAGGCGACAACAAGTCGACAACAAGTCGACCACAAGTCGATATGAACATAAATATAATACGATACATAACATAATAAACATTAACATAAACATAAACATTATCGACAACTTGTCGATAACTAGTCGACAACATGTCGACAGCAAGTCTACCACAAGCAGACAACGAGTTGACAAGTCAAGTAAAAATGGCAAAAAGTCGATGTAAAAATTATCTGTTTTGGAGACAATTTCGTGAAGAAATTGAAAAAAAAGTCACCAAGAGAGCCCTTCATTTTTTCTCCGCTTGTTATAATTCCAAGCAAAATTAACTTCCGATTTTAACATGCATCAATTGATTTGGCATATCATAATGTATAATAATGTATAATTACCATTATCTATTTTGACTGCGAAAACATCGAACAAGGCATGTAAACCTCGAGCTATACCGAGAGAGCTCTTTCTTCTATTCTTTCTCCGCATATTATAATTTCAAGCTAGGTTCTGATTTTATCATGCATTTTAGATTTATCACGAAAAAGTATTCGTGATTCGCGATTTGGCGATCTGCATTTCGGGATTTACATCCACTATGCTCTCTCATAGAATAAGGTGTGTCTTCATTGGAAAATCAAGGGATCATCACAGTGAGACCGCTCGAAGAAGAGCCGATTTATTTTTTAGGTGGATAGGATGAGCTAATCGGTCTAATTTTTTTTTTTTTACAAATTGAAACACCGATCAAGAATACAAAATGAATTTTTTAAAATGACTTCATTCATTGTTCAACATTGACCGCGTTTTTCTTGGAATGGTGTTTATGAAAACGGTGGCCACTCTCAAAGGAAGCGTTTTCAACCTATCCGTTTGAATTTTTAACAGAACATTCTTCACCTCATTCATTATGCTCCTACGGAAGCTTTTTTTTTTTAAATCATCCTTTTTTTTTACGAAAAACTGTCGAAAAAAGCTCAATTCGATACTTTATGTTCAAACCGCCGCCATTTTTTAAAATTTCATTAAAAAAAATCCTCGATAAGAACGTAGCGGATTTTTTACAAATTATTAAACCATTTTGAATTTTTCGTTTCACATGAAATTTGCGGTCACAATCCTGGCCAACATGGGACACCATTTTTTCCACGCAATTTTACGTAATTAAAAAAATATTAAACAATGAATAAAGAAATCGTTAAAAATAAATTTTGTATTCTTTATCGGTGCTTCAATTTATAAAAAAAAAAAATTAGACCGATTAGTACTACTATCCACGTTACAAAAAAAAATAGCGGAAATCGGCTTTTTTTCGGGTGGTCGCACTGTGATGATCCCTTAATCCAAAGGTAAATGCTAGATGGCTTGAACCTTTTGCATTTCTCAGGAAATTGCAAGTTCACAGCTTGTACAGATTCAAAGTGTACAAAAAGTCAAGCTAAACAAGTGCTAATAACAGTACTGAAAGGTAAAAGCCAACTTGAGATGCGAAAATGTTGAACAATTTGAAATTTGGCACCAAGTCAAAAAGTTTTTAGAAAAAGCGGTGAACAGTCGTATTAAAGTTAACTTGAGGACATTCTGTCCAACAAGAATACAAACTATCCCGAGATGATACTCTCGAACAAATTTACCATATCTTTTAACTTGCGCAAGCTGGACATTGAAAAAAAAAATCAAAATTGTATCAAATGTTGCTATTTTTATCAATTTTTTCGAAATTCTAAAAGTTAATGAAAATGTTTCGAAATTTCTCAGAAAATATTAAACCGTTTTCCACTCTTTACGCTTTCTTTCAATACTATTATTTCACTTTTCATCTAATTTTCACTTTTTCAAATAATATCATAGCTTTTTTTCATTTTTTCATATTTTTCAACATCACTTTTCAAACACTACGGCTTGGCATGGGTGCGATAGAGATAGCTGAAAATACGTTTCTCTCTGTCATTTCGTTCAACTGTCATTTCGGGCCAAGCGACATAAGCTTCGACAGCCGTGAGCCAAGGCAGAGCTTATGTGATGCAACTTCACGCGGCACAGTTCTATTCCACCTTTTCGAATAAAAACGCATTAAAATGCAACTTTTAACATTTTTTTTCTCCATGCGATCTGCGTCAAAAAAAATTTTCCACCAGCGCTTTGTATTCAGAATTAAATAATCTTCACGTTTCAAAAATAAAAATCAACTTGACATTATTTTTCGTCATCACCATTTTTCTGCTGTAAAAACTATAATCATCACATTCACGCCGTATTTTTTTTCGAATCGGGCTTCGAAAACCATGTAAAAACCGCACCCGAAAAACCCCGATATCACCTCCCAAAACCCTCAAAAAAATACCGTCCACATTATAATGGTCACGCTGTATATATATTTAATTTTTTAGTTATATGCTCAAGGGCGTATTTGTTCAGCGCGAAATAGCTGCTTACGCCCTCCTATTCTAAAAACAGCCACCGCTCCTGCTATATGCTGAAGGGCGTATTTGTGGGGTGAGAAACAGGGGATTATATATTTTTAATTTTAAGTTGCATACTGAAGGACGTATTCGTGATTACTCACCGGGTGTCGTTACACGCTGCTGTTGTTGCTGCTGATGCTGGGGAGGGTGGGTTTTAGGCGGCGCTCATTGTTTTTTGTCCCGCGCGCACGCGCGCGCGCACACACACACACACGCACGCACGCACGCACGCACGCACGCACGCACGCACGCACGCACGCACGCACGCACGCACGCACGCACGCACGCACGCACGCACGCACGCACGCACGCACGCACGCACGCACGCACGCACGCACGCACGCACGCACGCACGCACGCACGCACGCACGCACGCACGCACGCACGCACGCACGCACGCACGCACGCACGCACGCACGCACGCACACACACACACACACACACACACACACACACACACAGACATACACACACACACACACACACACTATTCGAGACGTAGCAGCTCCTCCTCCACCCCCTGCTCCTCCTCATCGGTGGGCATGTCTTCAAAACCCTCGTCGGCCTACTCGATTTAAAAAAAAATCGTCGTCGTCGTCGTCGTCGTGCATTTGAGGGAACAACAGTGGCTGGTTGTAGTCCTCTAGCACGAGCTTGAGGATATTTATACGACGAGCCATTGTGCATAGTTCTACAGACAGGTGATCTATGTCCTCGCCTAACACGCCGCTGGCGACGAAGAGGTGTTCGTCGGAGGCAATCCGTTCGAGCACCCTCTCCGCACCATCGATATACAGCTCATCCTCTGCGCCGTAAATCCTTACTTCGAAGGCCAGCGCAGGGATAGCACGTACGAAGGGCGGAGGTGTACGAAGATCACTCAAACTGTAGAACTGCGTGTACCCGAAGGCGCATAAATAAACCTCGAAGCATGTGCCGTCGGATTCACCACCGACGATTTCCCCACGAATAGCACAAAATCCTTGATAGACGACACAAGAGGTGCCGACGACAATAGCGTCCTCGTAAGGCAGACGCCACCCTCCCGCAGCAATCACCCTCCTACTCCGGTAGAACGCGTGCAACGCATCTTGTACGTACACAAAACCCGAGCCCGTTGTCACTGTACGTAAAACAAGAGAGCCCGGGCTCGACACATGCACAATATTACATACGGTGTCAACACGCAAAATATCGACCGTGTAGCGCGGATACATGTTTTACGATGTCGCTAAGACGACTGAAGATACGACTCGGATGAAATGAAGTAGAAGGTACATTAAAATTATAGAGGGGAAATAAAAATCATATATCCACACGTGCGTTAGCGAGAATGCAAGACGCCTCGTTCTGTTATCAAAATGACCGTGACTGTAGTATCATATACTCGCTCGCGGAGGAGGCAATGCCCTCGCGCAGCGTCATCAAAAACGCACGTGCATGCAACAAATATATGCTCGCGCGTATGACTAAAATGTGACTCTTGAAGGTTCATAAAACGATAATTACAGGTAATTTTTAGGTACATCAAATATATGTGTTATTATAACACTCTATATACATATATGAGTGAAGAGTAAAAGAGAGAAAGAGAGAGCGCTATACGTCCGTCGCCTTATACATATGATATAATTGATTCTGTCGTAGCTCCTAGGGGCTTACGCTATAAAGGTCGTATCTCTTGTGTACAAGCGCAAGGGTTACGCCTGTTCTTGGTGAATAGCATATGAGAGAAAGAGAGAGCGCTCCATTGGAAAGAGAGAGAAAGGGAGAGAGAGCACTACTTGCGCGGCTGTTGGTGTCTCCGCAGGCTTATACATATGAGAGAAAGAGAGAGCACTCTATAGCAAATGAGAGAAAGAGAGAGCGCCTCTATACGCGGAATTCCCTATCCTCGGTCTCCTCTCCTGCATGCAAGCGCACACGTTACGCCCGTGCTTAGTTCAACAGCTTTGATAATTATCTCACCGCTCCGGCTATATACTGAAGGCCGTATTTGTTCAGCAAGAAAGAAGGACTTACGCCCTTCTAAAAACATGGTCTTACCTATGTGTTCGCTCGCCGTAGCTCCTATGGGCTTACGCTATAAAGGACGTATCTCTTGTCTACAAGCGCGAGGGTTACGCCTGTTCTTGGTGAATAGCTATGGAGAGAGAGAAAGAGAGAGAGCACTCCTTGTGCGGCTGTTGGTGTCTCCGCAGGCTTATGCATATGAGAGCAAGAGAGAGCACTATATACGCAGAATTCCCTATCCTCGGTCTCCTCTTTGTGCCAGTATTCTCACCTCCGTCGCTTTATACATTATATATATATATATATATATATATATAGGTTCTGACGTAGCTCCTATGATTTTACACTATAAAGGTCGTATCTCTTGCATGCAAGCACACGCGTTACGCCTGTGTTTAGATCAATAACTTTGATAATTATGTCACCGCTCCGGCTGTATATTGAAGGGCGTATTTGTTCAGCGAGGAAAAGGGAATTACGCCCTTCTAAAAACATGATCTTACCTATGTGTTCGCTCGCTCGCGAGAACGTAAAGCATCATAAAAAATACACGCTCGTATACCATTGAGTATTACAGAGGGCATATGCTTTATTATATATCTCAATAAAAACCAATAATTGCTAATCCACTCCAGCCTTTCTTATATCTCACTCTTTCTTTTCCTCAGGCACTCTGTTTTAGGAATTTCTCTCAATTTTATCCGTTTTGCATGTCTCTCACAATTTTCAAGATATCGCTATATGAAAGGCTATATACTGAATAGTGTATTTGTTCAGCGAGAAACAAGGACTTACGCCCTTCTAAAATTTTTATCCGTTTTGCGTCTCTCACCATGCTCAAGATATCGCTATATGAAGGGCGTATCTCCTTTGCATGAAGATACGAGTTACGTTTTCGGTAAAAGATGCTATACCGATGTCAGAGAAAATAATATGCTTGCACTCGTAAACAATTCTGATTCACTCGTACGTGCTTTTTCTCAAGCAAACGGAGCCTTGCAGCAGCCTATTGAGTTTCAGTAGCTGCAGCACTGCTAATTTCGAAAAGAAATAACGCTAAAATTTAAGAATATGTCACACCCATAATTATAATATGCGCTCGAGATATGTCTAATTAGTCAGTTGCGATTCAACTGTCGCATAGAACGGTATTTTACGATTCTGTGTTACAATGTCCGATAATTCATTACGTCTATGTATATTAGGCCTTTTACGCCTAGCAAAAGTGCACAGTGCTCAACTGCGGCGCCGATGTAATGCTCTATGGTGTCGTGATTTACAACGTTTATCGGGTGATAGACTAATAAACAGGCTAAAATGTATTATCTGGTGGGCACCTTTACGTGCTATCGAGGTGGCCTATAACAGGGGCATATTAACTGGTCAGCGAGTTTTAAACAGTGTGTTCGAGGAGTTACAGCGTCGTAATGTTTTAGAAGCTCCCCGGCGTCAAGGACTTGTCGATGAAATCAGAAGTAAGTAATTTTATTTTAATCCATCACTGCTACTACCGCGTTCTTACGGGTTAAAAAACGACAATTTTTTATTATAGGATATCGACAGTTTTACGAGGCAGGGAGTGATGAAGAAGAAGTCCTCGTGGAAGCGGTGAGGGCCGTGGAAGAAGAAGAAGTGGCGCTAGGGCGTGAAGCTAATTTAAGGATATTGGAGGAAGAGGCTGAGCTAGAGCGTCAGGCCTATCTCAACGGTGAGTATTCAAAATTGTTTTGGCATAATATTTCAGACCTTTAGTTTTAGGTCGAAAAAAATAATAATAGCTGAAATGATATTTTTTCTAGAAGCCCGGCAGAATGAGCCTGAAGAGCCAAGAGCGGGAACTTCGGCAACCCCTGATACCCCTGTATTGCAAAATCTCAACGCCGATTATTGCTCGACAGTGTCATCGTCATCGGGGCTGCATCATAACCCTGAAAATGCTGAAGCATCATCAGTGGTAGAGTCTACCATTATCAACCCCGAGATATTTAGCAATTGCCCCAGCATCGCTTGTAAGTATAGGCATGCGAAAATAATAATAATAAAATAAAAATAAATTGTAATAATAAACTGATAATATACGATAACTTGAACAGCTGTGCACCGACGAGCCAGAGCTCTCGAGATTGATGGCGCTGTAGCAGGACCATCACATCAATATCATCAGCAGGATCATGAAACATTATCACTAGAAGGGTCTACCATTATCAACCCCTCCGAGATATTTAGCAATTGCCCCAGCATCGCTTGTAAGTATAGGCATGCGAAAATAATAATAAAATGAAAATAAATTATAATAATAAACTGATAATATACGATAACTTGAACAGCTGCGTACCGGCGAGCCAGAGCTCTCGAGGTTGATGGTGCTATAGCAGGACCATCACGTCGATATCATCAGCAGGATCATGATATTGACAGACATGCGGTCGAGGCTGATAACGCTCTTTCAGCGAGCGAAGATGGCTCCATATATCCTGAAAATCAGCTCGGACAATATCCTATGGACCGTCACCCGTGGGACGAGCCTATACCCGACGAGGCCAGAGCTGCCAGACGCTTCGGCATATGGTTTTAGCATTTGATGGAATCATCGGATTCAGGTAAAGAAATAACTATACAACAATAAGCGCTTTTATAAAAATGCAGAACGCGTATATATATATATACGAAGCTCATCGTGTAGTGCAACGCCGGTATATTATGCTCTATTACTTTCATATACCGAAGAGCTCAGAGTGCGCTATGAATACCTCTTTCTCTCTCTCTCTCCCCAGCCCATGCATGCTCTATCTCTCTGCTCTCTCTCTCACATACCGAGGAACTCAGAGCGCGCGATGAACGCCTCTTTCTCTCTATTTCCCACACGCACGCGCGCGTTCGCTTTCTCTCTCCAGCCTATGCATGCTCTATCTCTCATATACCGAGGAACTCAGAGAGCGATGAATACCTCTTTCTCTCTCTCTCTCTCTCCCACGCGTGTACGCTCGTTATCTCTCTTCAACCCACACGGCGGATACAGGGTACACACTTAAAACATTTTTTACTATATTTATCACAGGGTACTCGTCAGCTGACTCATTATTGCCATACCGCGATTAATACGAGGTACTCTAAAAGCTACAATATATTTTTTATCTATACCCTTGAGCCTATAACTTATACAATTCTTCGATTACAGATATACAAACGGGTGCTGGGAGAGCGCGCAATGCATCGAGAAACGAGGCATTCGGAGATGTGCAACCGCCTGGAAATCGGATCATCATCACTCAGGATGCAGACCGATATTTTAAACGCTTTAAATTACGAGGCCGTGAGATAACGATGCATATCCGTCAGCCTCTCTCAGGAACAAGCGTATTAGCATGGCTTGAAAGAGCATTCCGTGATCTCTTGACGCATCTTACGAGCTGCTGCGAGGGATGCGACTACGCAGGAATCTCATTCTCAGCAAGTAGCCTAGCACACGGCCCCGTTTGGCTGTCATTCCGACCGGTCCGAGACTATACATTTGAAGATATATGGCAATTGATAACAAGTGTCGCTCAAAGTACAGCATCTCTGAATATTGACGATTCCTTTAATATAAAAGCGTGTATTGTTAAAGGTGTAGAGGGCCGCGGGTGAAAAGGTTTAACGCACGAGTATGTCGCCAAAAAATCAATTTTAACGATTCGAAACACCGACAATCTGTGTTTACCGCGTTCATTAGTAGCAGCGCGGGCGTACGCTGAGAGGGGTGAAATACGTACAGGAGCTCTGCACGCTAAGTGGCAACTTATTCGATAACTTAACGGATCGCGTCAAAAAGAGGCAGCGCTTGAACTCACGAGAGACGCGAATGTTGATATACCGCCCGCGGGTTGCGGCATGCGTGAAATTGCTATATATCAGAATTATTTGGCTCGCGAGGCGATTGCTATCGTTGTTTTCGAGTTTTTGACTTTGGGGCGGCGCGAAAGGCCTATATTCGACGGTACACAGATGGCTCTGGATACAGCGGGTTCAATCAGGTATACACTGTATATCCTATATTATGAACGCTCACATCACTTCCAGCCGATTTTAAATCTGTGAGGCGCTGTGGGTAGTTTAAACTTCTGCGCGACCTGTAATGCCCGCTTTCGTCAGGGCCATAGGTGTTTGAAAAAGCAATGTCCTTGCTGCCTTCAAGCGCCGCCCTGCGTAGCGCCCTTGGCCGATAAAGTCAGATGTGAGGCGTGTAATCGCGATTTCTTTGGAGAGCAGTGTTTACAAAATCATAGGACTGCTGTAGTCAGCCGTAAGCGTCGGGTAAATACTGTGTGTGAGTCTCTCAAACGATGTCGTAATTGTTTTCGCTCAATAAGACCTTTAGAGAAAAAGAAGCATATATGCGGGAAGGGTTTTTGCAAAACATGCAGATCACAACAACCCTATAATCATCTGTGCTATATGAGACCAATCCGTGCTGTTGACGATTCAAAAGAGAATATATTTATTTTCTATGATCTTGAAACGCAGCAATGTACACCGGTAAAAGGTGACCCACAACACATATTCACAAACCAAATCTCTGCGTGGCTCAGTGCGTCTGCACCCGGTGTTGTGATAACGTTTCTATAGACGAGCCCTGTGGCTTCTGTGGTGAGCACGAGTTTATATTTCAGGCGAGTCCTGTATGTCAGCTTGTAGAGCTAGGCATGCAGAATATTCCTGGCTCCTCACGCACATTTTTAATAGCCCATAACGCCGGTGGCTTTGACGCTCAGTTTATCTTGCGTTACTTCATCGAGGAGAAAAAAACGCAGCTCCCGTCTTTAATAATGAACGGTACTAAAATTATCACAATGCGTGTTGGCAAACTCGTGTTTCTCGACAGCCTGAACTACTTCCACATGCCTCTGAGCGCATTGCCAAAAGCTTTCGGTCTAAAAAGTGTTCTCACTAAAGGAACTTTTCCTCACCTGTTCAACAAACCAGAAAACCAAAATTATATAGGACCATTACCTCCTGTAATCAATTACTCTCCTGACACCATGCGAGTGGAAGAGCGTGAGCGTTTTTCTGCATGGTATAACGAGCTAAAGAGTGCCGATTATGTATTTAATTTTTCAAACGAAATTATATCTTATTGCAAAAACGACGTTACGATATTAAGACAAGCCTGTGTCGTTTTTCGAAAAATGTTCATGGACAGCGGCCGTGTCTGCCCGTTTACCGAAAACACAACAATCGCGTCAGCATGTTTTCAAATTTTTCGCAAAAACTTTTTAAAAATGAATACGATTGGAATTATACCTACGGCTGGCTATAGATGGGCTCATAATCAATCAAAAAAAGCGATCTCGTGGCTCGTATGGATGGAGCACTCTTTAGGCCGTCATATTATTCATGCAGGGCGCTCGCGCGAGTTTAGACTGCCTCAAAATTTATTAGTAGACGGTTACTACGAAACTCCGGATACAGTCCACGTGTTACAGTTTCACGGTTGTTATTGGCACGGGTGCTCGAGCTGTTTCACTGTAAACAGAGATCGCAAACAAAGTGACGGCGAGACAATGAACGAGCGTCTCGAAACAACAAACACTATATCGCACAGAATCCGTTCAAGCGGCTACACGCTAACCGAAATTTGGGAGTGCGCGTATGACCGTATGGTACAAACAAACACAGAAATGAGCACTTTTGTGCGTGACCATGCTTTAGTCAAATCAGATCCTCTCAACCCTCGCGATGCATTTTTCGGCGGGCGTACAGAAAACATGGTCACACTGTACGATGTAAAAGACGGGGAGCAGATACGGTATGTTGACGTTTGCTCATTGTACCCGTATATTTGTAAATACGGCAAATACCCTGTAGGACATCCAACGGTGTATGTCGGTGATGAGTGCAGACCGCTGATAGAGTCTGAAAATAATATCGATCTTTCACGCGTCGAGGGCCTCGTTAAATGTACGGTACTTCCACCGCAAAATCTGTATCATCCTGTACTACCTGTGCGAATGCACCAGCGTTTGTTATTTGGATTATCTCGTAGCTGTTGCGAAACAATGTATCAAGACGCATGTTCTCATGAAGATCCTGCGGAACGTTTATTCAACGGAACCTGGGTGGTGGATGAATTGCGAAAAGCTATCACGTGCGGGTATAAAGTGTTAACGGTGAGCGAAATTTGGCAATATGAGATAACACAGTATAATCGTAATACTCAGGAGGGAGGTCTTTTTACCGAATACATTAATACTTTTCTTAAAATCAAACAAGAGGCTAGCGGCTGGCCCGAGAACTGTATAGAGGATGAGGCTGCGAAAGACCGTTATATAGCTTCTTTTATGGCATCTGAAGGTGTTCAATTAAACCGTGATGTGATAGCGAAAAATCCGGGCTTGCGCTCGGTAGCTAAGCTCTGTCTTAATTCATTTTGGGGCAAATTCGGACAGCGCGAAAATTTACCTCAAACAGAAATAGTATCGACACGCGAAAAACTTATGGAACTTCTAAGCAGTCCTGAGCATGAGATCACCGGTATGTTACCTGTTAATAACTAGGTACTGTATGTTAATTACACGAAAACCGATGATGCTGTAGTACCGTCTAATATAGCAAACGCTGTAATAGCTGCATACACTACAGCCCAAGCTCGCTTGAAACTTTACACCTATCTCGAGCTGCTGGGTGAGCGTGCTCTGTACTGTGACACCGATTCCGTTATTTACGTTACGAAAAAAGATCCTAAAGAGTATGAGCCACCAACGGGTCAGCTTCTCGGGGATCTAACGGATGAGCTAAGCTCTTACGGTGAGGGTAGCTATATTAGATCTTTCATTTCGGGAGGTCCTAAATTTTATTCTTTTATAGTTAATACCCCAAGTGGTGCGGAAAGTGAAGTTTGTAAAGTTAAAGGTATAACGCTGAATTATGCAAACTGTTCACTGATAAATTACGAATCAATACGTTCATTTATAATAGGGGAGAGAGAGGAGCCTATTGTACTACAATATGATCCAATTCGGTGAACAGCGTTCCATCAGGTTGTTACACGGCCCGAAACGAAATTATGTATGCCGTTGAGCGTCAAACGAAGACGTAATGGCGAATACGGTTCGCTCCCTTACGGTTACAAAGATTAGCGTATAAAAAAATCTCGTTTTTTACCGGAAACTTTGTAAATACTGTTGTAAAATATTGTAAAATAATGTTGTAAAATATTTATACTGTTACTGGGGGAATAAAAACTTTATGCATATTCCTATGTTTGAATCCTTTATATCTCATTGTTGTAGGGAAAGCGTGCTCATTCGTTCAGATGGACACACGGTGGAAACATCCCTGGACTTCAATCATCTGCAGTCCTACGGGTTGCGGTAAAACGTACTTTGTAAAAAAGTTTTTGAAGTTTATTCGGCATATGAACAGTGAACCATTCGAGAGAATTATTTTTTATTATTCCGAGTGGCAGTCCGCATACACGGAATATAGTGCATCGATTGAGTTTCGCAAGGGAGTACCTCAGAGCGCCGATTATGCTAACGACCCTCGTGCAAAACTCATAATAATCGACGATTTGATGCGTGAGGCATCGAACAATAACGTTGTAGATCTTTTCACCAAGGGTAGCCATCATAAAAATCTGAGCGTTATTTTTATTACTCAAAACTTATTTCATCAAGGACACGGTCAGCGAGATATCTCATTGAATGCCAACTATATTGTAATTTTCAAAAACCCTCGTGATCGTGCTCAAATCCAACATCTCGCGCGACAGGTATATCCGGAAAATCCGCGTTTTCTACAAGAGGTCTATCACGACGCAACATCCCAACCTCACGTTTATTTGTTGCTCGATTTGAAACAATCAACGCCTGACAATTGTAGGTTTCGTACTTGTATTTTTCCCAATGATCCTCATCATTTTGTCTACGTACCACGGAAAAAGCTGAAAAGTAGTTGCAGTGCTGGTGAATTACCAGTTCAACGCGCGTAATGGCGCCTAACGGCTCATCGCGTTGTGATAAATGTGTCGCCATTTTGAGCGTATTTCAACAAACTAACAAGATCCTAAGAGAGGCTGACTCACGTAAAAACAATTCAGACCGACCCTTATTATTGTATTGGACGTTGTGTGTGGCACATTCTTAAAGGTAGCGCCACCCCACACGCTTATAGATCAAGAAAAGCAGTTAAAAGGAACGATACGGTGAGGTACTCGACAGTTCGATACGCGTAATGGCCCGAGACGGTGTACCGCTCTGCAAAAAACACGTAGCAATACTACGTGCTCTTCAGCATCTCAATAAAGAGCAACGCGAAGCTCTTGTACGTAAAGCAGATCCACGTATCATCCGCTGTATCTGTGAGTGCGCCTTGAACGTTCTTTGCGGTAACGTTCCTTTAAAGGCTGATCAACGAAAAAAGTTACGACGACACGCTCCCATCCTCCGTCGTTTAGCCTCAAAAAAGGGCTGTTGGAAAAGTAAAAAACGCTTTGTTATTCAGAGTGGTGGCTTTCTGCCGCTCCTACTGGCGCCGATACTAGGCACTGTTCTATCGAACCTGATTGGTAGGGGCTGATAATGGAGCATGCGAGAAAAATGGTTCTCATCCCTGAGGAGCAGCTAACGCAATTGGTGCGCAAAATCAAAAGCAACCAACTTTCAGCTCGAGCATCTCTCAGGCACAGCCGCTACAACCTGTTGTTACGGTATTATCCAGATTGGACACAGAGATGAATGAAATTTTGAATTCTAATGCATACAAGAATGAGAGGGATAAGTGGGCTGCGTACTTGGTTGTGCTACAACGCTATCTCCACTTTGCTGATGAAGAGAGAGCTCGACAGCACAGCACCCTTATGGACAACAAACATACAGTAGAGCCTAATTATGATAAAGAAGAAAAAAAAGAAGAAGAAGCCCGTAACGGCATGAGTGAT
This sequence comes from Rhorus exstirpatorius, assembly GCA_963564615.1. NCBI lineage: Eukaryota > Metazoa > Arthropoda > Insecta > Hymenoptera > Ichneumonidae > Rhorus > Rhorus exstirpatorius. The sequence goes on along the minus strand of OY751317.1, from coordinate 3,831,602 downwards.
TCCGTCATAATTGAAAGCGTACCGGCTAAATATCGCACCAAAGCGAAACTGCTACTTCGACGTTTAAATGGCGCATCACGTGGTAATTTTTCTTGGGATTCTGGTGGAGTCGTATCGGTCGGAGGAGAGATAATTCAAGGTTCGAATATTGTTGATCTTGTGAACGACGCCATGAGGGCAAGAAAAATACCTAAACCAGTGGGACGAAGGGCTTTTGCTAAACTTCTGAGAGCAATACAGGCTCCGCGAGAATTCGTCGGCAATGAGGGTCTGTGGTTGGAGACAAGAGCCAATTCAACATTACGACCGTCACAGATCGACGACAGCAGCAGCAGCAGCGGCGGCGCAACCAGCGGCAGAGCAACCATAGGGAGACAGTCATCGATCTTCAGCGGCCGCGAAAGCATATCAGATAATACAGGACAAAGTGGCAGTGGTTATCATAATAATAATAAGAAAAGGCGTGTAACCTGGGTTAACCTCAAATTATAATCATGAAAACCTTAGAAAAACTGTATTTCAATCCATCCCATGAAGCGTCATTTTCAAGTGCTACCAAATTGTTACGTCAGGCTCGTCAGAAAAAAATTTCTAAAGTGAAGACTTTGCACTGGCTTGAAGGACAGGCTGCTTATACAAAACACAAACCCGTACGACATCGCTTTCCACGGCGTTTTTACAACGTCCGGAACATTGATGATTTTTGGGAGGCTGATCTCGTTGATCTTCATTCTCTAAAGGCTTATAATGATGGTTATGTTTACCTCCTTGTTGTCATTGATGTTCTTAGTAAATTTGCATGGGTTCAACCCTTACATGACAAGACTGCCGCGTCCGTGGCTAAAGCGTTTAACCTTATTTTATCGAGAAAAAATAGTAACGGTCGATCACCCGTTTGTCTACAGACGGACAGAGGTAAAGAATTCATCGGTGCTGCATTCCAAAATCTCTTTAAAAAAAATAATATTCAATTTCGTACTGTGAGAAACCCTGATATAAAAGCGGCAATTGTCGAGAGATTCAATAGAACGTTGAAAGAGAGAATGTGGCGTTATTTCACGTATTCCCGACAAAAACGTTATCTCGACGTTTTGCAAAATATCGTTTCAGCCTACAATCACTCTATACATAGCGGTATAAAAATGGCTCCTGCCTTTGTGACTCTAGCTACAGCTGCTCAGGCTCGAAATAACCTGATCCGGCGCTACAAAAAAACAGACCTATGTTTCCCTAAATACAGTGTGGGTGACATTGTGCGTATCAGTACCGCAAAGGCAGCCTTTGCAAAAGGTTACGAGAGTGGCTGGAGCAGTGAGCTATTCAAGATTCATCGTGTATCGCAAGCTATTTGTCCCGTGACATATATCTTGCGCGATCTTAACGACGAAGATATTGATGGTATATTTTACGAAGCCGAGCTATCGAGGGTTCAAGCGAAGAAGTCTTGATAACGGTTGGCAGGATGAAGGATGAATTTTATATAGTTTTACCTAGCAACAGTAGTATGGATTATTATCCCGATAACGTAACAACACGATATACTACTCATTTACCGCAATGCGTGTCTCTTCACGGTAGTTGGGCTGTTTCTTTAGCCGAAATACATATACCCGCTACAATTCTGCATATCCCTTCGAACAAGGAGCGTGGTGTCAAGAACTATGCCACTGTATCTGAAAATGCAGGAGTCGTCAAGATTATGCACGACTGTGAATCGGTACCGGCTGGCATATACCACAGTATAGACACATTACTCGCGGTTATTAACAAGATATCATGTTTTGAGGGCCATCTGTAGCTGACATGCGCGCCAAACGGGTATGTGGTCGTGTCGCGTATTTGTGAATCGTGCGAAGACGCGGCACACGTCCTCGGTTTCTCCAGTCAGTTAAACAAAATTTTAGGACTCACTGAGCCTGTGAGCTTATTATCGACTCAGACTGAGTACACTGCTCAGAGACCAGCCAGTTTAGCCAACGGTACTCCTAACATGATGTACGTTTATACCGATATCTGTGAATCCTACATCACCGGGGATGTGCACGCACCTCTGTTACGCGTCGTGCCAATCGCTATCACCGATAGCCGTAATTACGGATCTGTGAAAATAAGGAGCTTCTCGCCACAGCGCTATATTCCTCTATTACGCAATAATTTCCAAACCATAACCATTGATATAAGGGACGAGTTTGGCGAGCCAATACCATTCGAGTACGGGACGTTGACGGTGACGTTACAGTTCAAACGTACAGATTAACTTGGATAGCTCCAAAAATGGATTACTACGACGAATACTTTGATATGCAGACGGGTGGCGGCGCGCGAACCGGTTATGGGGGTATCAGCCATGTGTACATAGGATCACCGAATCAGCGAGGTCACGGTATCGGTAGTTTCCTAGGAGGTCTCTTTCGACGCATACTACCTCTCTTGAAACAAGGCGCTCGGACTGTCGGCAAAGAGGCGCTTCGCTCGGAAATTAACATGGCGACAGATATCATTGATTCAGGCATACAACCGAGAGAGGCGTTCAAAACGCGGCTGCGCGAATCAGGCCAAAACCTGAGACGTAAGGCTGAAGAAAAAATTAATTCGCTCATGAAAGGTTCAGGCTATAAAGGTAGCAAAATTAATAAATTGATGCATTCTGTTGCTGAGAGCGCATTACGACGGAGTTCTGTGAAAAGAAGAAGAAAGGTCGTGAAGTCGCGAAAACGTTCAAGTAGTGGTGCTGGTGGTGTGAGAAAATCGCGAATTAAGAAGAAGAAGAAGAAGCCTGTGAAAGGAAGAACGGCGAAATCACGCGTCAAGAGACGTAACAAGAAATCAAGAACAGTGGTGGATATTTTTGCTTAACCAGAACAATATAAAGAATGGCGTTCCTGCATGCACACTCGTGTGAGTGTCTTAAGTCGGAGCTTGAATTATTTACATTGCCACCGACCCAGACAACGATTGAGGGGTCACACTCCGTGTATTATAAACCGATCTCATCGTTGACGGATGATTCACCGATAGAATTTGTCGTACCTGGTCAGGGGGATGAATATATTGATCTCGCACATACGATGCTAAGTATACGTGTTAAGATAGATACTCCTGATAAAACGGAGGGGGCTGGCGATACAACTGCCGTTGTAGGACCCGTCAATAATCTTCTGCACTTGATGTTCAGCCAGGCCGATGTGTTTTTGAATAAAAAACTTGTGTCTCCTCCTAACAATGCTTATGCTTATAGAGCGTATATTGAAACACTCTTGAACTATGCGTACGCTGCGAAGACTTCGCATCTTACGAGTGCTTTATGGTATAATGATACAGAGGGGTCAATGGACGATACGGGCGAAGGTAATAAAGGACTTGTAGAACGGCGAGATGTATTGGGTAAGAAGAGAACAGTCGATCTTCTTGGTCATCTGCATTGCGATATCTTCAATCAAGAGAGGTTTTTGTTAAACGGCGTTGAGATGCGCCTGCGGCTTGTACAGAACAATAGTGCTTTTTGTCTCATGACTACTTCAAAAAACTGTAAAATCCGTACTACAGAGGCATCACTAGTTGTGCGCCGCGTTAAGATAGCCCCCGGTATACTTCTGGCTCATGCAAGAGCTCTGTCTAAATCTACAGCAAAATATCCGTTGACACGTGTCGAAGTTAAAGCGATATCGATGCACGCTGGAATACACGGCGATACTCTTGATAATGTCATACTTGGCCAGCTACCTAAACGTATAATTATTGGCTTTGTCGATAATAAGGCTTTCAACGGCGATTATGGAAAAAACCCCTTCAACTTTCAGCATTACACGATCAATTATCTTTCTTTGTATGTGGATGGTCAGCAAATACCGTCAAAGCCTCTACAGACAGACTTTTCGGACGGTAATATGTACGTGGATGCATATCACACATTATTTTCTGGTTCAGGTATTCACTTTCTCAATGATGGCAATTGCATCACACGTATGAAATACCCACAAGGGCATTGTCTCTTCGCGTTTGATCTTACACCCGATCTCTCGGCCAATAGTAGTAGTCATTGGAACCTGGTGAGACACGGTAGTGTGAGGATAGAAGTACGTTTCGCGGGGTCTTTACCAACGACGATTAATTGTATTGTTTATGCTGAATACGACAATGTACTGGAGATTGACTCATCCAGACAAGTGATCGTAGATTTCAGCGGTTGATGAAGGAGAAGCGTCTTCAGTTTGCGTTGATCGTTCGAAGCGTGACGGTCAAAAAAAGACTGCATCATGTATATTGTCATTGATGTGCAGGGCGTGAGGGGTAGGAATAACCAGTTTATACCTAAAGAAGTAGCTGTCGTATCGGTACAGACTGAAGACTCTGATCATTGGATTGTAAAACCACCCTATTCGTGTGACCACTTGTCACCCGTTGTAAAGAGACAAAATATGTGGCTATGTGATAATATTCATGGCATAGAATAATCTGAAGGTGATACATCGCTACACACACTGGAGACAAATCTGAAGAGAATTACGGCTCAAGCTACACGGATTTTCACGCGCGGCTCTGAGAAATCATCATACCTGACACATCTTACAGGATATTTTGTTATAAATTTAGAAGACGATGAAGAGACTCCTTCATTAAACCGCTTACCTCGAAGAGCCGCACGTTGTATGCATCATAGCGCTGCAAATCAAAAACACGCATACAAATGTGCCCTGAACAACGCTGTCAGGATCAAAGCCTGGCTCCGCCATAGTGAACAAATCACCTCCTTATGGGAGTATAGAACTACCACATCGTGGTACATTGGTGCGTCAGAGACCAAACCAGAAGAGGAAAAAAAACCCTTGGAGTATGAACAGCCTTCAGATCTTGCAATCTCTCAAGAGTATAAAGGATCACACCGTAGGCGTCTATCCAGCAGATCGGATCCCAAAGGTGTGGACGAAACCGACGGCATTCGTGGTTAACACCGATGGATACAAACTATCAGGGGCCCACTGGGTCGCCATGTACGTCGATCGACATGGGCTCGGATGGTTCTACGACAGTTACGGTCTACCACCAATCATCCCACAGCATCTCTCATGCCTCCGAAGAAATTGCCGATTCTTCCGTTGCAACACGACTCAGTTTCAAGGCCCTAATTCGCAATGTTGCGGGCAGTATTGCATTATGTTTTTTTCATTATATGGCTACTGGTTTTGGTATTCAACAGTTTAGAGACGTATTTTCGCATGATTTGCAGCGAAACGATAAAATAGTTCATGAGTATTATAACGCATATATCGATAAACGTAGTAAATCTAAGGGTGTAGTTTCCGATACAGATGGCTGTATCGATGGGGGGCATATAATTAAGTATCTACATTGTATACAGCACTGCTGTTCTCGTGCTCGGTAATTATATGATAATAAAGTTTTAAAATGTTATGTCTGGCTCATATCTTATTGTGTCTAGCACCTATCCCGTTTCTGTCAAAAAAATCATACGAGTGGTGACATGTTCTAGATCTACGGTTTCGCTGACGTGCATTTCTGCTAACTGTAATATATCTGCAGAGTTATAACACTCATCGTCAGTCAGTCAGCGTTCAAAGTCTGAGGTGTTACGACGATTGAAAGGCATCATGAACATCGTTATCGATATACAGGGTCTGAAAGATAAATTTAATAATTTCGTGCCTAAAGAGGTTGCCGTGGTCTGTATAAAAACATCTTACTTAGCTCATTGGCTTATATCACCACCCTACGCTTATAAAGTTTTGCCACCTAGTGTAAAACGACAAAACACGTGGTTGAAGTGTAATCATCATGGTATAGAGTGGTCCGAGGGTGGAACGCCTTTACGTATAGTCGAGGCATCTTTGAAGCAAATTGCTGTACAATCTGATCGGTTGTTTACAAGAGGAGCTGATAAAGCGGCATATTTGACACAGCTAACGGATTGCTTCGTTATAAATCTAGAGGAAGAAGACGAAGAACCGGCGTTCCGTAATCTCCACGAGAGCAACACTTTTTGTATATTTCATGGTTTACTGCGTAAAAATTGCGCGTTCAAGTGCGCTCTCAACAATGCCGTAAAAATAAAAAAATGGCTTTCTCATAGTGACCGCTCCAGCTCCTTGTGGGAATACAGAACCACCACGTCTTGGAATATCGGCTTATTAGCAGTGGAACGCCAGGAAGAAGGAAAAGCAGTCGATATTTAAAAAAAAAAAAAAAAAAAAAAGCCGTTTCTCATTAGCTCCTATAAAAGGGATCATCCTCATAATTGTTGCGAATCTTATCTTCGCATACCATCGTTTTTATAAATGCTGATTTCTGAAAGTGATCCACAATGGTAAACCAATACCATTGCTAAGGCGACTCTCTTTTTCATAATGGAGGGAGACGCTAGATCAAAAGAATTCCGTCAGCTCTTTTCCGCATGCAGAGTAGGGATATGGATCTGTTAAGTGGGAGATCTAAAGTATCTGCACTCTCTGATGGACAGACATTGTCTTCAAATCTTCGTAGAAGTAAACGTCGCGAGTTAAAAGAGCGCTTAGACACCTTTTTGCAAGATATTGCAACGGTTAAAGCAAAAATACGCGTAAGATTAGAGTTTCGTGGTTTGACGTTAAAATTGCAAAAACTCAAATTGGACAATGGATTTCACCGCATCAATCAAGTCGGCCGTTTGGAGGCGCTTCTCCCCGTTAAAAGACTGGCCGAGCTTGAACTCGAGAAAGATTACTACATCACCAGCATAAAAGCCGTCCAAACGAAATGGGGCGTACGGATTGTCGTGGATGTCGACAGTGAATTCACGTGCTATTTACGAACAAGGTTCGTCAAAGCTTTCGAAGACGCTGCTGAACTATTTCAGCAGATGACCGAAGCCGCCGCCAACAAGAAGTTAATCATGCAGTACTACGGCACGAAGTTCAGCAAGCTGGAGTTCAAAGCTGCTAACGAATAATTATATTCAGGTATGTTGGGAAAAACCATATGTAAAGAGCCTATGTTATACCACGCTTGTATGTACGCACCTCTCTCACACTATGTATCTATCTCTATTTTCCGTAGTTGGAGCATCGTCTAGTCAGCATGGTAAATCGCAAACCTCATCTCCATATCATCGAAGACATCATAAAAAACGGACGAGAAAAAACCCCGTATATCAATTGTAAAATTTATATATCATATAATTGCTAAAATATGTATTTCAATCGTAATAAATATATATAAACAGGGTGCGCACTATGGTGACACGCTTCATCCTCCCTCCTCTCCCCGCACACCACTCGCTTCACTACAGCAGCCGCTCGAGCTCATGACGGCCGCTGAGTGGGGGAAAGGAGTGGGGATAGGAGTGGGGATAGGAGTGGGGGTCGCCATAGTGCGCACCCTACTACTTATAACCTTGGAATTACTCCCTCTGGTTTGCTCATAGAGGTCAGCGAACCATTTGGTGGACGGGCTTCGGATAAGTTCATTGTGAATGAAAGTGGAGTGCTTGACAAACTTGATTATAATGACGGAGTGATGGTTGACAAAGGGTACCGGATTGAAACAGAATGCTTCCTAGTGAGTACACTTAGTTTTCAAACATAATAGTATTTCTAAAATAGTTGTTTCAATGTTCACTGTTGGTTGTGTTCCAGAGGAATTTGAAACTCATCAGGCCACCTTTCCTGAAGCAAAAGCAGCAGCTGAGTCGAGAAGAAGCATTGGAGACAGCTGAAATAGCGAGGGCTAGGGTTCATGTGGAACGAGTTATTCAGAGGCTTCGTGAATATAATCTGATTAGAGGTCCTATTCCATGGTCAGTGCTCCCCTTCTTTCACAATTTTTTGCTCATAACTGCTGGTTTGACTAATTTGGGCCCCCCTGTCATAAGTACTGGTAGGTTCATGTAAATTTGTAAAAGGGAAACAATAATCAGAAAGTAACAAAACGTGTACTCATGGTGTACTGTTCTGTAATTAAAATTATAACTGTTTGCAAGTTTGTTTTTTTAAGTTTTTTTTTTTAATAGTAAGAAACACTGAGAAAACAAAAGTCAAAACATTCTCTACATCTTCGAAAAAATTACAACTATGTAAAAATTAAATAAACTTATTTTTGTAATTGTTATTCTTGTTTTAATCATCACCACTGAAATCATCAGCCATCATCATTGGTAAAAGAATGTCAAAGAAAACATGAACAAGTGTGGACACAAGATCAAGAACATATGTCTCATTAAATTGAACTCTCTTATCCACATAGTCTGAACCAATCTGTGAGTAAAGTAAGTAGTCACAATCAGACATTCCAGTCAACAGCATACCCAATTGCATTTGTGCATAGTGATCATGAGATTGTTTGAAATTTCCATTTTTATCAATTGCCTTAATAACATTATAAGCTTCAAATTCACTTGCTTTCAACCGTTTTCCCTCTTTCAAAGTTTTGATTTCAATGTTCCTTAGAAACCCACCATTCTCATCTATAACAGTGCCATCAAGACTGGATGCAAGCCAAGGGATATCTGGATGTACTATGAGGCCTGTTTCAAAGACTTGGCAATTATTTAAACTTTCATACCTCTCTCTTGCAGCTCCTTCATATTTAAGACCATTGATTGTGTCAGTATTACCTTTGAAAGTACTATCATATAGGGTTTGGTATCTTTTGTTCCAATCTGCATTTGCATTACTGTAATATGTGTACTGACTTCGAGCAGAGGAAGCTGTCAGTCGATGCTTTCGGGCCTCATACCATGCAGGTGTTCTCTGCTGTTCTTTGGCCATTCTAACGCTTTCATGAAAAGTTACTTCCACATGTTGTTCATAAAAATTAAGCAAGCCAGGAGAAAGTTCTTCTTTTTTCCTGCTTGCCATTTGCTTTAGCTGGCGCACAATTCTCCATGTACGGAACGACATCAGCCTAAACACGTCATCACTATCTTGAATGGGATTGACGACCGGAGCAGTATCACTGTTTCCACAATCTACTAATCCGGCTCCACGAAGATTACTGAAGAAAATGGAATATTCACTGGAGGGGGTACCTAAATAATTGAAACAAATATTGATTTACAATTTATTCAAAGATGATTAAAACATACAAGATTTTTGCAAATAAATGAAAACAAAATATATAATAAAGGTAAAATATGTCAGCACAATATTACATGATTGAAAAAAAAATTGTGAGATAATAAGTCACTCAAGGCCCTCATTCTCACAGACTGCTAAATAAATGTCACCCTCACTATGCAAATTTATGTAAAAAAACCATGATAATTTATAAACTATTAATTGATTGCTTCCAAGTTGTCTTGAATATTTATACAAATTTTAACACTCTTAAATTAGTAAAAAAAAAAAACCGACAGTAGTGGACGCTCGGTCGGTGTGCAGCTCTTGCGATCTCCCAAGTTAAGTAGTATTGGTCCGAGGCCACTACTTGGATGGGTGACCGCTTAACCGTGCACTGGTTTGGCACTCCGACTACCGAGCGGGAAGCAGTTTTACTGAGATTCGAATGGTAACATATCGGAAACTCAGTAAAAATAAGGCCGTCTTGTATCGGCATGGGTTTTCCGCAGTTTCCTCATGTCCACGGCGAATGCGATACAGTGTAGCTAAAAATCAGCCGCGGATGCTACGGAAGTCAGGTTATCCTTAGCGAAGTGCAGGCAGGGAGCAGTAGGAGGGATCAAATGGGAAGGGTTAATACGTACTACAAACCCGCGAGGGTATACGTTAGAACACACAAATAAAAAAAATAGTAAAAAAAAGGCATATACAAAAAAAACTCACAATAAAAATCCCAATGAACCTCTAATAAAAAGAGAATGTAATCACAATTAATCCTGCGTGGATCATATGGGTCATATTTTACCCAAGGGGCTCATATAATCCTGTGTTAGCAAAAATCATATGATCCGCGCAGGGTTAACAATCTCTTTAATATGAAAGATTCGATTAGAATTCCTGTTCACTCCCAACGCTCACAACGACCCAGACGATCAGCCCATTTCTTCTCCATTTCAGGTGTGACTGCAGGCGTTTATGATACATACACATCATTCGGAAGTTTGACATGACAAAGGTCTTGAAGAGATTTGGCCTCATACTCCTTTAATGTTGTCGCTTTCAGAGCTCCCCACTGTTGTTCAACATCCGTGCAGCTGAGGTCGTCCAAATCTGTTTCATCAGTTCTAAAAAAAAACAGATAATAAGGTCTAATTTAAGAATCAATTGCATTTCTGAATTACCAAAATATTTATAATTAACAATATGAAGTCCAACAGAAAGGTAAACAAACAAAACTAACCTTGCAAGGTAGAGCATAACAGCCACAACGTGTTGACACTTCTCCGACTGTCCTGCTTTGCACTCACACTCGCGGGATTGATCCTTTACTAAGCGAGATCCGTAATATTTCTCAAGATCAACCCATATTTCCACTAAATACGGATGTTGTTGCAATCCCGACGTTCTCAGCACCAGCGCCTGAATGTGCGTGACGTTATCCTTTTTCTCTTTGAGACCCACGGAAACAACAAATCCGGAGTTCAGCACTTCTTCCCCTTCTCTCATGAGCCTAACAAAACTGGTTGTGGCGTTCATGACATCTATTACGGAAAGTATATTTGGCATTTTGCCCGAAATGTGCTTAACTTTGCCTTGCGGCTAATGACAGCTAATGACTTCTGTCTGATTTAGGCTAGTTTACGAACCTGCCACCAGGTTCGCTGGGGAGAATCTTGGCGTCGCCAATAGTATCAATTATGATTTCCAACATCATAAAAATCAATGTTTACTACTAATTAAAAAAAGCTTCCGGTTTGTGCCTTGGGGCGGGCGGACGTGTGGCCGAGTGCGAGCGGAATAAATTAGGGAAAAAGACGGTAATGAAGTGGTGGGATTGTGAAAAAGTGGCCTTGGTGACGATAAAGATCTGGGGCTTACGTGGAAAGTGAAAAAAAGGGGGTATACTGTGCCACAATGGACAAAGGGACCGGGGCTGAGTTGTGGAAAATTTGAGGTTAGACGGTAACGTGGCGTAGAAAAGTAAGGACACGCGGAGTTTAGAGAGGGAAGAGGCATCCAACCGGAAGGCGGAGAGGGAGGAATTGGCAGCAGAGGGTGACAGCGTAGAGTTGGGGAAGTGGGAAGAGAAGGATGGAGAGTGTCGGGTACATGGAAGTTCGAAAGCCCAAGTTGGCACGCCTGGGCAGCGTGGCGTTGGCAGCATTGGGAAATAAGTATTCAGCGGGCAACATGGTGGCAAGGGGGAACGAGCGTCGGAGTGAGACAAGGAGAGGATTGTGGTGGAAGTGGAAGTGAGAAGGTCTGACATAGTGGTCGTGAGAAAGGAGTCGGGAGAACCCAAGTCGGTGCTCGCGCGAAGCGTGGCGCTGGGTGTCCTGGGCGACGTGGGAAGGGCAAGAGCTGGCGTGAAAGGGAGAAGAGGGGGAAGAGAGAGAAGGTCTTGTACAAAGACATTTATAGATAATAGAGTGAGGCAGAAAGTGTGACGGCAAGTCAGGTGACGAAACGGTTCGGGAAGCAAAGCATGTACTGGTACCCTATTATCAGTTGACAGTATCAGTTCTTTTTAACCTATTATTTTTCACCTATTATTGAATCGTTAAATCACGATTATCGGTCGGAATAGTGTACTGCGGGTGACGGCGTGGAAAGGACACGAAGAGGCGAGTGAGGGTGGTTTATCGAGCGCAAAAAGCGGGAACCGAAATTGGAAATGTGAACCGAGAAATAGACCGTGAGACGGGCAGTGACAAAAGCGGTGGAGTGCTATCACGGTGCCGGACGTGGGAATTTACGAGGAAGCATCGTTGGAAAAAAAAAGAAGGAAAGTCGAGCGGCGATCGGCAGACAAATACACGTGGTGTGAAAGGTGTGCGCGCGCACTTGGTTGTTGTCTGATTTCCGACCAGTGCAGAGAGGCAGAAGAGGCGTAAGGATGGGGAAGGGAAGGAGAAGGAAAGTGCGGGTGGGAACCGGTGCCAGCAGTCACTGGAAGGAGCTAGTAGAGACGGTGAACGAAGTGGCGGGGGAACTAAGAGGAGTAAGGAGAGAACTGGAAAAGTGGAGAAATTGGGCGAGTGGCCTCGAAGAGAAGGTCAGGGGAAGTGACAAAGAGGCGAGGAACAGTGTTCGGGAAAGAAGTGGAAGCGACACGGACGGTGAGTGGGGGACGGAAAGCACGACGGAATCGAGCGGAGGGGGTGGGAGAGAGTCGACAAACGGAGAATACCAGGGAAGCGCGAAAGTGTGGCTCGGGAGGAAAGTGTGGGACGGGTGGAACACGTGGAAAGTAGCGGTCATGGGCTAATTGAGGAGCGAAAGGAAAGGGGGTTAGAGCCTAATGTGGAAATAAAACATTCGACAGAGGAATGGCAGTGGGGTGACCGTGGAGGGGATCGGGAGTCGGACGAGGGTTGGACGGAAGTGAGGGGAACGGGAAGTCCGCGAGACGGGAAAGTGACGGGTAGAGGGGAAGACAAGGGACAACAGTGATCGACGAAAGAAGGAAAGACCGAATATGATAGAGGTCAGGAAGTGGAAATGAAGCATGGGTGCAACGGAATAAAACAAAGTAAGACAGTTATGACAGCCGGAGAGAGAGATGAGAGAGGAAAAGCAGCGTTGAGCAGAAAAGTAGAGGGAGAAAAAGATCAAAAAGATGACAGTGAGAAGATTGTCGCAGGAAAGAGTCCGAGGAAAAGTGGATGGACAGACTGGAAGGACGATGATTAAGAGCGAGAGGAGAAGAAAGTGAGCGACGCGAGATGGAGAAGAAGACCAAAGATGAAACTGAGGAAGACAGGAAGAAAATGGCGGCGGCAAAAAGGCGGGAAGAAGGAAGTAGGAAGGAAGACACGAGCATCGTGGAGAGGAGGGAGGAAAGGGAAGGGGGAAGGGAAAAGTCTCGAGGAAGATTGGGGGAAAGACAGGAAATGGGAGGCGGAAATGGAGGAAAGAACGAGAAGAAGTAGAAACGTGCGTATAAAAGGAAAATGGAAGGTAGGAGGGGTGGTGGTGGGGGAAATTGAGAAGGTAATAGAGAGAGGTCTGGGTAAGGAAATGAGAGTGAGGGAAATAACAGAGAGAAACCAGCTAGAAAATGAAGGGTGGGTGGTGGTGCAGATGGCGGGAAAAGCAGATAGAGAGGAATTGCTGAAGCGTCGCAGAGAGATGCGGAGTGTGGGATTTGAAATTAAGGAAGATCTGACGTGGTGGGAGAGAAGAACAAGATACAAACTATTAGAAAGGGCGGCGGAAGAGAGGAAAAAGAACAAGAAAGGAAGGGGTAGAGAGGGGAAAGGAGAAAGGAGGCAAGAAAGAGAAATAAAGAGGAAAAAAGGGGAAGTGGAGAAGGTCGCGGTACGAGGGTAGAAGGGAGGGAATGTGGAAAAAGGGGGGGAAGTTAAGAAATAAGTGGATTGGGAGGGTAAATGCAAGAAGAATGGGAGGAAATGCAAATGTAGGCGAGAAAATAAAGACAAATTTTTAAGGAAAAGAGGAAAGCCATGAGAGGGAGTGTGGTATCAATACGGAAGGGAAAAGTGGAGTGCGAGAGAAGGCGGAAAACATGGGTGGAAATGTAAATAGAATGAAGGATGATGGATGTGGAGTGGGAAATGAACGAGAGAAAGGAAAAAAAAGGCGAGGAATGAATAGAAGCATAAAAGAAAGGGAGTGAAGGGAACAAAAAATTAAGGAAAATGTTGAAGTGTTAAAGATTAAATGTAAATGTAAGTGTTTAAAAGGCTGCGCAATTCGGTGAATCCACATATTACAACATAAAACATAATTAATACAATTAACATAGGGAATAAAGTTGTATCGAAGCAAAGAAAGGAAGAAGAGAGATGGAATTGTAAGAGGCGATGAGTTTGTTAAAGGCGTAGGACGCCGTACAATGGAATAAATACTACTGATACTAATTTAAAAAAAAAAAAAAAAATTTCGATGAAATTTTTTTTTTTAATTCCTGACATTTCTATTACATTCGTAAAACACCTCCGTACTGAAAAAGTTCATGTGATATACCATGTAGGAAAGTACATGATAAATCACATGGTAAATCATAGTATTTTATGAAAGATATCAGTGCACAATTTATTGTGTAATTTATTTTGTGATTTGTTACATGATTTATTGTATAGTTCGAATCCACATAATTTATTTTATAATTCATCATATGATTTCTCATATGGTCAGGGTTTATAAAAAAAAAAAAAAAAAAAAAAAAAAAAAAAATTGGGACAGCGTGCGGGATCGAACCCACGTTCATGAGATTATGAAGCAGTCGCGCTATCGCCTGGGCTACGCCGCTTATTTACATAAATTGAAGTCTCACTCGAGCAGCCGACGAGTACACATCGTGTTTCTCTGCTCCGTGCGACACCCGTTATTTCCATACCGCTAGCAGGCATTTTTCTACCTAGCTTACGTATTTCTTTCGGTTGCCTATGGGCGCCTTATCTTCGGCTGTTATAAAGTAGTGGAGTTTCTTTCTCGCGCCCTTACTAGCAGCGTATATTGCTTTTTATTTTTTGAGCGGACACGTGTCTGAGCCAGAGCATTTTTGCTCGCAAAATGGCCGAACAAAGCGCGAGTCATAGCGGGGCTACAGCCCACGCCAGCGAAAATATCGAAAACGATCGAAATGTCACGAACGGAGCTGTCCCGCGCAATAAGCCGTATACACGGCTTAACACCGTGCAATTGGACCGTCTATATAAACAATCGTGTAAAGAGTAGAGTGTCAATCCGAAAACCGCTACGACGAAATCATCAATTGAGCCGAATTTAACGGTTGATCGAAAACAAAAATCTCTTGTGACGTCACAGCCCTTAGACTCTGACTCAGACGTGTCTCTCATAGTCGACGATGTACTGACCGCAGATTGGCAACTGCCCAAACGCCCCGCGAAACGTCGAGCACGACCATCGGACGCGGATAACCACGTACCGACAGCGAGCGCTAACTCGTATCAGACACTAACGGTAGATGATACCACTTCCGACACCGAGGATAACTCGCAACAACCAGAGGTAACTGGAATCAAAGCAATCAAGCCACCGCCGATATTTTTCTCGGGCACAATAATGTCAGACAGCTATAGCTGTATATATGCCGATAGCTAAGGGTCTCGAATTATCGAATAAGGACCTCACTATACACGAAGTTCGCGACAATGACTCCTTTTCTCACACGGTGTACGCCAATTGCGCGACACACTACGACAACCTGAAGACATCGTTCCAAGCCCAAAATATCCGTTATTTTTCGTACACGCCGAAAGACGAAAAGCCGAAATCTTATATATTAAAAGGAATCCGTGGATCGTTTACTGACAAGGATATCGAACAAGAATTATCCGAGTTGGCACTGTCTGGTGTCGAAATCCTGTCTTTGACCAAATTTCATTGCGACAAGGCAAATCCTGGTAAATTCGGGTGCAATTATCTGCGTCAAGTCCAACGACCGACCTGATAAAAATAAAACATCTCGCATATCAAAGAGTGAAATGGGAACGCCTCAAAAAACCTCTCGTCTACCAGTGTCGCCGATGCCAGCGGATCGGACACTCGGCAAAAAATTGCACTCTTGATTTTCGCTGTGTGAAATGCTCACAATCGCACGGTCCAGGCAAATGCCACCTGACCAACGAGGATGGTAAAGAGGCGTTTCGCTGTCCCCACTGTGGGTAATCGGGCCACCCTGCATCGTATCGAGGATGCCCATACATTAAGCTGGCGATCGCCAACCGTCGTAGCCAACAACGAGGAGCGGAGGCTTCAAAGAGCAAAAGAATCGCACGAATAGCAAATATTCGGAAAAACGTCTAATTCGCGCACGCAACGGAAGCGTCGCAATCTCCGGTGGCTTCAGCCTTCCCACTGCTACCGACGAGGACATCGACACAGCGAGTCCCCTACCTTCCCCCAGCATCACCGCTGTTTCATCCGAGCCACTCTTCTCCGCGCATCGAGGCACCGCAGACCTCCCACTCCTCCAGCTCACACAGCTGGATCGACGACCTAAAGCGAGATTTGTCAAACATCATTTCCGACAAGCTAAACGAAATTACGACGCAAGTAGCAGCCAACTCGGCAAAAATAAATTTTATTTTAAGCGTATTCCAGCTTAACGATGGCTCACACGCATAACTCTGTTACTCAATTGAAACTCGCAGCGATTAACGTCAACTCGATAATCGCGAATTATCGCAGACTGGAGCTCCTTGAATTTCTCAATAAATATCAGCATGATATCGTGCTTATCTCTGAGACGAAACTCAACCCGTCTCATAATATTTGCTTAATGAATTACAACATTATCCGTACTGACCGACCTGACTCGATTCAAGGAGGCGGTACGGCAATAGTTATCAAAAAGTCAATTCCATTCGAGATTATTAATTGCCTGTCATCTGCGAGGAACGAGATTATCGAGTATTCAATCATAAGACTATCACTGAACCACTCACGGAGTTTCTATATATTTAGCGTGTATGCAACAAATGACAGCCGTGTCCTTTTTACTAAGGAACTCGATTTTCTTTTTGATAAGTTAAAATTACACTTGAGTGGTTCATTTTATATTATAGCTGGGGATTTCAATGCACGCCGCAGAGATTGGGGCGACAGAGTTAATAACCAGCGGGGACGAAACCTCACACAGTGGGAGGTCAGAGAGGAAGTGAGGTACAAGCTGAGGATCATGGTGCCACGTAATCCTACTTACCATCCAGCGCACTCTTTTCTTGATATCTGCCTTATCGATTCCAGGCTCAAAATAAAAAACGGGTGCGTGTACACACGGTACGCGCGTCAGAAGTGAATACTCGTATGTGATCGACGGAACTCGCTGATTGCCCTGCTAACACAGAACGTTATAAAAACGTTGTTAAGTACGTTTACAAAAACACGCAAAAGCGTCTCTTTTGAATGGTCGAAAAACGTCTGAAGAATGTCTTTTAAACGTTATTTTGCCGCAAACGTCTTAAAAACGTCTTCAAAACGTCTTTCAAACGTTTTTTCTGCCGCAATTTTTTCCCCGAAAAGTTTACAGCGCGTTTAACACATTTCTGTCAGCTTCTGTAAACTTTTTTGGGAAAAAAATTGCGGCCAAAATAACGTTTAAACGACGCTTTCAAGACGTTTTTTCGACCATTCAAAAGAGACGTTTTTGCGTGTTTTTGTAAACGGCTTAACAACGTTTTTGTAACGTTCTGTGTTAACAGGGTGTTATTCTCATCAGATGAAAGAATACTGAGAGGGAAAGAGGATAGATTGACATGCATGAAAACACGAAATGACAGGATTGTCCTTATTTCACACTGTTCTATCCGTTGTATGTATGAGTTTACAGCTGAATTTACTGTGTCTTCGTACCTCGTGTTGACGTTGGCGTTAAAAATTTTATTTGTATAGAGGGGGGTAGGGTGGGGGCAGAAAGAATTTATAGGGTGTGTAAAGAAGTAGGAATTAGTTATAGATATGAAATCAATTTTATTTGTATAAGTATATGTATCTGTAAGTAAAAAATTGGGATAAATTAATTCTGTTTTCTTATTCTATACTATTTTTATTGCTCTCGTGTCTATTAATTATAGAATCGTCTAATTCTACAATACCAAAAATTGGATTATGATAACTCAAATATGACATAAAATGCTTCAGATCTATTTTGTCGATATTTTTTGCAAATACAGCATCTATAGTTGAACGGCCTTTAGTGGTCGGATCATTCCTGCCGTTGGTCATTTTTAACGAGAAATGTTTTTTCCTAAAAATTGATGGAGTGATTCGGCCTGTGGCAATGAAAAATTGACATTAAAATCACCTGCGAGAATTACTGATTCATTACGGTAATGCACAAGGTCTGCTAGCATATCGGCTAAAACTTGAGAACCGCCTATTGCTAAGGGCAATAACGCTTTAGCGATTAAACCTCATAATATCTTTCAGCGATGTATTGAGCGAAATATAAATTGCTATTAAAGATCGAACGGAGGAAAACTTCGGAGAGCGTATTTCATTTTTTTAAAATTAAAGCACATTTTTTAATATCTGAAAATACCTCCACATTCTACCTATCAATCAACCTTAATATTTCTTCCAACATTTTGTACCGTCAGTAATTTTCTCATAGTTATATATTATCCGAGTATGTATAATATGTAATATATACAAACAAAACACAAAACAGAAGCTTAAACTCGTCACGACGAAGTGAAGACGGTGTGAACTCACGCATGGATGTGGACTCACACACAACATGCGTGCTGCTGTCCTAATACATATAAAACACGTACACGCGGGCATGCTATGGATGGCCTATCCCTCTCTCGCTCGCTCACGCATCATTCTCTCTCTTTCTCTCTCTTCTTCTATTCATTCATTCTCTTGTCCGGTGGAACAACGCGGCTGGGGGCGGGGCCTAATGTAGTGGCATAAGAAGTATTCACTTCAATAAATGCTGCAGATGGTCGTCTTGATTCTTTACCATATGATAGCGATCACGATGCTATCGACTTCTCCGTCGATCTGGGCATCGACTCGGGGGGCATAGCACCTTGTGCTGATTCTCCCCCCCCCCCCCCTCCACCCCCTAGACTCAATTATAAAGCCACCAGCTGGCCTCGCTTTTACGACTTACTCGAGGAATCTTTCGGCGTCCTAGTTTCCGATAATAAAAATCTCTTTAGAATAGAAATCGATTTATTACTCTCCGAGACAAACGCAATTATTAATAACGTTATCAGTCGCGTTGTCCCCAAGTTTAAAAAATTTAATAGCGTCTCTAGATATATTAATTCCCTCATTATTAATTTACAAAGAGCTAAAGCTCGTCTCGTTAGCCTACTCCACTCCCTTCATAAGACAGACCCCACGGGCAGATGATTTATTACAAGGGAGGCTAAGACCGCCCTTCGAGAGGTTCGCGATGGGTTACGAGGGGAATTTCGGCGATCGTCCAAAAAATTCTAGGCCAATCAGCTCAAATCTATCGATTTCCACGATGGCAGCACCTTTTTCCCACATATCAATAAACTCTTTCGCAATAAGCGATTTAACGCTATGGAGGATCTACAAGTAAACCTTAACCAGCGCAATATCCTTTTAAGGAGTCAATGCGACGCTAGTAATTCTTATATCGGTAATCACCGAGTAACAATTTCAAAGACCGCGGACAAGCTAAATGTCATTGGTGCATGCTACGGATTGATCAACTCCCCTCGTCACCTAAACGCGGGCACTCGTCTGGCCACCCTCGTCACGGATGTCTCGTCGGGCATTAAATCGGAATTCTCCCGCAGACGTAATCAGGAAATTACACTCATCCAGTTCTCTAACAATAATTCAGCCACGAATCCGAGGTGAGACAATGGCTTGAATCCTTTATGTAATGTAAATTCAGTTTCTAAAACATTAAAAAACCTCCCGAATAAAACATCATGTGGTTTAGACAATATTCCCCCCATTGTTTTAAAACACCTTCCCCCGAACGTTATTGGAGTTTTAACTATTTTATTTAACAATGCACTTAATCATCACTATTTCCCCAAAGAGTGGAAGTGTGCTAAAGTTTTCTCGATACTAAAAAAGAACAAGGACCCCAAGGATCCCTCGAGTTATCGCCCGATTAGCTTAACCGCGAGCCTCAGCAAAGTATATGAGTCAATTATAAATAGCAAGATTTCCTCCGTTTGTGCCTCTAACAACATCATTCCCGATATGCAATTCGGTTTTAAACACCGTCACTCCACCACGCATGCGGTGCACAGACTGCTCTCTGATCTCAACTGCACTGTGGGTAGAAGTCACCTCGTTGGCGCGGTGTTGTTTGACTTGGAAAAGGCGTTCGACTCGGTGTGGCTCGACGGCCTCCTGTTTAAGCTGCATAGGAAGCGATTTCCGGAATGGCTCATATTCTATATCTGGGATATGATTGTAGGCAAATCTTTTGTGACGTGGGACGGAACTAATCAATCCTCAATTGTTTTTGATATTAAAGAGGGATTACAACAGGGTACAGTCATTTCTCCCATTCTTTTCAATATATGAGCCGTTCGCTCAAAGAATGACCTAAGTCACTTTAGGTCGTTTTTGGGATTTAGTTACCAGTGCGTAGGTATGAGTCCTAAAAGTATGTTTGCTAAGTTTCGTAACATTTCGGCCATTATTGACCTTTTTGTGATTGGTTGAAACAGCGCGTCTAGAGTATTGTCGTTGTTAGTCCTCACCGTGCGGCTGCGTCTCCAGTCTCGCGCTCCAGCTGTTGATGTGAGTTGTGGTACCCGCACGGTACGTGATAATATCGTTTGCTCTCTTCTGTCACTAATAAATTCGTGACAGAATTCGGAATTCGGAAACTTAAGATGGCGGATCCAAAATGGCGGGCCAAAATTGCAAAAAGTCCTTTGACGGAAGTGAAAGTCGGTACTCAGGGGTTTCCAGGGTCGCTGATAACGAATCTGCACTCGAAATTTGAGAATTCAAGATGGCGGATCCGATATGGTGGACCAAAAATACAAAAAGTTGTGCAAGGTCAGTGAAAGTTGGTACTCGGGGTACCTGATTACGAATCAGTACTCAAAATTTGGAAATTGAAATAGTGGACGTAGAATGCAAAAAGTGGTTCGATAAAATTAAAAGTTAGTACTCGGAGGTTGATGTAGTCCCTGACTACGAATTCACGGTCAGACTTCGGAAATGCAAGATGGTGGATCTAACGTGGCGACGTGCATGCGAAAAACAATGCTTATCTAGCGTAAGATCAGTACATAGATATTTCTGGAGCCATTGATTGTAAATTGCATGTAACACGGCCGATGCAGACCTGAGAAACCGTTTATTCAAGGTCAATTTTTATACTAGAGTACGATATAGAAACGTACTGCATATACGATTTAGGAAATGGAAACCTCAATTTTCTCCGAAAAGTACCGCTCTCAGTCAAATCCAGAGACACACGAACGAGGACATGTCGGTTGATGTCTCCGTTTCTAATTTTTTTTTGAATTTTATTTTTTGTCGTTTAAAAAAAAAAAATTTTGTTTTATGTTATTTTTTTATTTTTTTCTTCGTTTAAATTTTTTTTTTGTTTTTTGTAATTTTTTTATTTGTTTCTTTGTTTTTTTTTTTTTTTTTTCAAATTTTGAGTGCATATTCGTTATTAGCGACCCCGAAAACCCCTCATTACCAACTTTTATTTTCGTCAAACGACCTTTTGCATTTTTGGTCCACCATATTGGATCTCCCATCTTGAATTTTAAAATTTTGAGTGCATATTCGTTATGAGCGACCCCGAAATCCCTTGATTACCAACTTTTATTTTCGTCAAACGACCTTTGGCATTTTTGGTCCACCATATCGGATCCACCATCTTGAATTTTAAAATTTTGAGTGCATATTCGTTGTCAGCGACCCCGAAAACCCCCGAGTACCAACTTTTACTTTCGTCAGAGGACTTCTTGTATTTTTGGTCCGCCATATTGGATCCGCCATCTTGAATTTGCTAACTTCGAGTGCGGATTCGTTATCAGCGACCCCGAAAACCCCCGAGGACAAAGTTTCAAGTCGATTACACGTAAAAAAAAAATGTGTGCTTGAAAGGGTTAAGTAGTTCGCCGAAAAAACGACCTAAATCATTTTGTATTAATTATACATTTCAGTGTTGTTGAAATGTATTTAACAACGATTTTATGGTCTTGAATCTTTATTCAGGAGTGTGTCTTTGAAGTAAAATTCAAAAAATTATACATTTTTACACCTAACAATTTGCCATACAATGCTGAATCTTTAAATCGCTTTTTCTCAAAACGACCAAATTGAACTTAGGTCATTCTTTGAGCGAACGGCTCATATATACCTGCGATGTGATTGTTCTTTTTGGCGTTAACGGCACCTCTAACACCTCTGCCATCGCCTTTGCCGATGATGTTATCGTATACACTAAGGGTAACCGAGTCCAGCCGGTTCAGCAAGAGCTGGAG
The DNA here is from genome assembly GCA_963564615.1 of Rhorus exstirpatorius. Classification (NCBI taxonomy): domain Eukaryota; kingdom Metazoa; phylum Arthropoda; class Insecta; order Hymenoptera; family Ichneumonidae; genus Rhorus; species Rhorus exstirpatorius. The sequence continues at coordinate 3,809,602 of OY751317.1, read as the reverse complement.
TTAATGTCCGAAAAGATCAACCAATATTACAAATTATGGAATTTGAGACTAAACCCTTCTAAATATGAAACCATCCTGTTCAAGAAACCTGTTGATTCACTCACGTCATCCTGCAAGGCCGGTAGTAGCAGTTTTAATATCTCGCTCACTGACCCGGTTACGAACATCAAACATCGAGTGCCGCACAGGAAATCTGTCAAATACCTGGGGGTGCAGATGGATTACCTCCTGTGTGGGAATATTCATCTGCACACCCAGCTTTCTAAAGCGCGTAAGGCCTGGCATGCCAATAGTGGCAGCTTCCACGCCAAAAATCTTTCTAGCCGAGCGAAGATAATTTTATATATGCTTCTTATTAGGCCTATTTTAACTTATGCAGCCCCAATTTGGTGGAACGTGGGCCACACTGTTGTCGAGCAGCTACGGTCTTTTGAGCGCAAGTGCCTTAGAGTGTGCCTATACATTTGCAGATCCGCACACTCGAAGTATCAGCACTATATCTCGAATAAAACATTATACGATCGGCGAACGTACCGCGACTGGACATATTCACACTTAAGCTTACGAGAGACTACTTTAGCTCTCTTTCCTCAATTGAGAATCAGGTTATTAGAGCACTGGCATCCCAGGAGCCCAACCTCTCTGAACATCAATTGCAGTCAGGATATATAACACCTCAAGCCTTCCTTTATTGCGACACGACAGGCATAATTCAAAATGAATTTAATATCCCGACGTTATACCATTGGAAACGCAACAAAGCGAATAAGCGCATTACGCTAAAATATACTGACTTCGTCCAGTCTCCCGATATGTTCGATTCGAGAAATACAGATGGCTTAGTGCTGACTCCGCGGGCATGCGTGCGCTGCTCGAGCGTCGTGCGTGGCACTGTAGATACAATAGAATAAGAGAGCGAAGGCGTCGTCCTTTGCTTCACTGAGCCATCGTTGGCGTGATATGTGGTTCTTGCTATTACATATAGTATACCCCTTGGTCCTTTTTTTTATATATATTTTATTATTTTTTTTTTCTTTTGTTATTTAATTGTCACGATATTTATTCTCGTTGCGTACTCAATCTGACACTGTGATATTTTGGAAAGTTTTTAACAGTTTTCCGGTTCCTATCATGCGCTGGTCAGGGCGCAAATAACTTTTAAGACACTCAACAGTCTTGTTAGACATTGTATCTAGTCGTCGATTTTATTCCATGTAACCAGTTACGAACCAGAGCGACTATTTGCGAAACACTATGCATACCTATAGTTATTCGAATACACAGTACTATTTAATGTGTGCGACTTTATGGATTTCTTTTCTTGGTTTATTGTATCCACTACCTCTTCATGATGTATATTCTGAACAATAAACACAATAAAAAAAAAAAATTACATAAATTGACAGTTTAATGATGATGAAGTCAACATATGACCAGAATTTATTTCATTTTCTCCAACCGAGTTTAGCTTTATTTTAATCCAACTATGATTTGTATGTAATAAGTAGCGTGGGCGAGGTGGTAGCGAGACTGCTTCAGGATCTGATGGACGATCCTTCAGGATCGATCTTTCAGGATCGTCCGTCAGATCCTGAAGTAGTCTCGCTACCACCTCGGGCATGCTACGTATTACATACAAATCATAGTTGAATTAAAATAAAGCTAAGCTCGGCGGGAGAAAATGAAATAAATTCTGGTCATATGTTGACTTCATCATCATCAAACTGTTAATTTATGTGAATAAGCGACGTAGCCCAGGCGGTAGCGAGACTGCTTCATAATCTGATGAACGTGGGTCCGATCCCGCATGCTATCCTCAATTTTTTTTTCTTCGATAAACCCTGACCATATGGGAAATCATATGATAAATTAAAAAATAAATGATATGGATTCGAACTATAAAATAAATCATGTAACAAATCACAAAATAAAGTACACGATAAATTGTAATGTAATACATTGTAAGTGTAATTTATTTTTAAATAGACTATTTCGATGGTCTGCAATTCGTATCTTAATATTATAATTAATAATTAATTATCTTAATAATTATAACCGAAACCTCAAAATCTGAGACGAATAATAAAAAAATATAAATCCGTCGAGAAGAAAATTGCCCATGCGCTATGGCTTCTGCATTCTGTCTCATGGCCTCTGTAATTTTATGTGCCTCAGCCTTTAAAAACAAAACTGTTTGTGCCATTCGATCTGTCATAATTTATATATGAAAATTTTGTGTGTCAAATCATATGTGATAATTTATATGTGAAAATGTATATATAATAATTTATATGTGAAAATTTATATATAATAATTTATATGTGAAAATTTATGTGTCATAATTTATATGTGAAAATCTATGTGTCATAATGTATATTTCAAAAATATTTATATGTAATAATTTATGTATGAAAATTTATGTGTCGGATTTATATGTGATATTTAAAAAGTGTCTAATTTATATGTGATTTTTCGTGTCTAATTTATACCTAAAAATTTTTTAAAGTGATTATTTCAAATAATTATTATCATCGTGTCGAACCGAAAAAATCCGTCTGATAGTGAAAATTGCAGCACTCAACCACCATCGAAGAAGCCTACGATCACCCACGAACCATCAACAACTCTTCCATTCACAACAAATGATTTTTTCAATAACGAAATTCACATTAGGGATAAATTTGTGTAAGTAATAGATATATTCAATATATAAAATCTTATATATAAATAAAAAACATTAATAATCGGCAAAATTTTGGCTTCACTATCGAAGATCTTTTTATAAGTTGGATAGCTTGGTGTTTGTGTCAAAAAAACACGTGCCATAACTTTTCCAAATTTTTTCCTGCATTTTTTTTATGTATCATTTGGTATAAAATTCTTTAAATCGAATTTTTTAATTTTTTAAATTTAATTTTAACGCTGGATGGAATAATTAATTCATTTAAAATTTTTTTATTTTTTAAATTTAATTTTGTACTTTCCAAAAAAATATACCACAATTAATATACGTTTAGAAGACTCACAAAATCAAAATCTGAATAGTAATTTTTTCATCATTTGCTAAAATTGAAGAAAAAATTCTATATTTTTTTCACTTACAAAAAAAATCACAAAATGAAGCGAAAAATTGACAATTGGAAATTAATTATCGGCGAAATTTTGGTTTCACTGTCAAGGATCTTTTTATAAATTGCATAGCTTGGTGTATGTGTTGAAAAACACGTGCCACAATTTTTTCAAATTTTGTCCTCCATTTTTTTTATGTATCATTTGGTATCGAATACTTTCATTTGAAATTTTTTAATTTTTTAGATTTAATTTTAACGTCTTGAATTTAAAAAATCAATCTGAACTTTCAAAAAAAAAAATATACCCCAATTAATATTTAGAAGACTCCCAAAATCAAATTTAAAAACAAATTTTTAAATTTTAAAACAATAAAAAGTCAACACCAAGGCACATAAAATTACAAAAACCATAAACAGAATGCAGAAACTATAGCGCATGCGCAATTGCGAAAGGCCAGTCCAGCCAGACATAGGTATGGATGGATGGGATAATTCATTCATTTAAAATTTTTTTATTTTATTAATTTAATTTTGACGTCTTGAATAAAAAAAATCAGTCTGTACTTTCCAAAAAAATATACCACAATTAATAGACGTTTATAAGACTCATAAAATCAAAATCTGAATAATAATTTTTTCGTCAATGGCTAAAAGTAAAAAAAAATTTCTATATTTTTTTCACTTACAAAAAAAAATCACATAGTGAAGCGAAAAATGTACATATAATTGACATTTTTACTTATATAACTCACTCAAGAATTACTAATCGTTTCAGATCACTGATTGGTTTTGTAAATAATATATCCGATATAAGAACGATAAAATCTAAAGAATCAAACAGGAATTTCGAATTATTTAAATTTATTATAAATAATAATCAAGGATCAAGAATTTTATGCTGTGCTTTTAACACAGATGCTGTAACTTTCTCAGCAAAAATTAAATTAAATCAAGTAAGCACTGTTTTAAAAATTAATTAACGACACACATATTGACGTACCTTAAAATAAAAAAAAAATTACTATTTCATAAGAATATTCGCAGGAGTTCACCTAATTCCTTATGACTAAATGTATTGATCGATGCGTAGATCCTCCTGATACAAAATTCTACTGCAACTCAGAGTTCGTCATACAATGAAGGAAACATGTTTTTTGAGTTGCAACTAAAACATTATACAGAAATTACCGACTTAAGCCAATTCGACGTTCTACAAATTTATGGCAACATTGAAAAAATTAATATTGATGAAATTAATGATAAAATTGGACACATAAGTACGTAATAAATTTATATTTTAAATAATAATAAGAATATAAAATATAAATTAATATTGATCATAATTACTAACATTTAACATACAGAATGCAAGGGGTATCTACGCGACCGATTTATTATGATTAACAAAATCAAATCTAGTGAATATACCGGGACAATCACCGACGGGATCGTCAAACTCGACGTGGTGATTTCAAATATAAAAGAAAAAATTGAAATCAATCAGGGCCAAAAAATTGAGGTTATAGGAGAAGTTCAAGAATATGGTAATACATTTTTTTACAATCATAGAATTAACAGTGAAAATTAACAACATAAAAAAAAATTTCAGGGACTTCCGTTTCCGGTGACAAGGGAGTAGAGTGAGTGTGTGACAAGTTGGCAGAAAGTGAGTGATAGTGAAGGAAGCGGGAACAGAAGGGGTGGAAGGTGCTATGGATTGAGGAGGGTAGGACGGGATAGTCAGGGGCGAGAGACAAGGGACGGTGCGGGGGGAGGGAAAAGGGAGTTAGACAGGGGTAAAAGTCGGGTGGGTCGATTTGGAGGTTAGAGTGGTGTCGAGGCAGGGGTGTGGTGGAAAGCAGGAACGGGCGGCAGTGGAGCAGCGGCGGGCGAGCGGGCAAAGTGGGAAGAGAGAGAGTCTGAAGCGGTCGGTACGGGGGAAAGGTGTCGGTAGGGAAGGTAGTAAAGTGGGTGGAGGAACCAGCGGAAGGTAAAGAGTAGAGAAGTAGTGAGGATAGGTGACGAGGGGAGCAGGGTAGATGTGGAGGAAGAGAAGAAGAGGGGAAGACCGACGAATGCAGAGAGACTGGGAAGAGAGCGGGCGGGGAGCGAGGGGATCCTAATAGAGATGCTAGAGAGGAAAAGGAAGGTTTTAGAGCTGTCGGGGCAGGAAGGGAATGCGAAGGAGAAGGAAAGGGAAGAGGACACATTTAAGAGTCATCGAGCACACGTGACCAACTCGGAATCGAGGGTAGCGCCTCTTGCGGAAAAATTTGAAAAAAATGCATGTCGAGGTTAGCGCCGCTTGCGGCAGATTTGTCAACTAATGCATTCAGCGAAAAGTGACGGTTGTCGATAGAGTAGGATGTAGTTACAGTGACGGCGCATGTTTCATGCGAAGGGCCCCGATCGCCCCGATTGACCCTCAAAGCCCTCAAGTACCGGAGTCATGTCCCACATATATGTATCCCACCGATCCATGTGCCGGGTAGAGTAAATATACTCTCTCTCTCTCTCTCATTTAAAACCTCTCTATTGGAACATATTACCCTGCGTCAAGCTACACCCCTGAGAAGGTAGAGAAGATGAAGTCGGAGGACAGAGTAGACTCGGACGATATGCCGGTGGTAATATGGGTAAGGTCGCAAGGAGGGGGTAGAAGGGAAAGAAGGGGAAGGGGAAAAACAAAGAGTAGAGAAGGAGAGGATGCTGGGACGAAGAAGGTGCAAGGAAGTTTAAGGAGGGGTTCGGTAAGTGGTGGCGGGAGGGGGTGGAGATAGAGGTAGGATGGGGGGAGATGGGAGCGAGGATACGGGGGGCAGTGAAAAAGACGGAGGAGGGGAAAGAAGTGGTGCAGCAAAAGAGCTGGTGGGACAGGGAGTGTAGAGAGGGAAAGGAAAGGCTCAAGACGAAGCTGGAGGAATGGAGGGGAGGAAGGATTGACGAAAACGCATACAAAGAAGAGAAGAGGGGGTACAGAAGGATGTGCGAGGGGAAAAAAGGGAGAAGAGGAGGAGATGGGAAGAGGAGATAAACGGGATAAAGTAGGAAAGCCAAGCCTGGACGGTGATAAATAGAGGTAGGAGGAGAAAGAAAGGGGTAAATGAGAGAATAAACATTGTGACGAGAATCTCGCGATTCGCATCACCTTCGGCCCATCTCACCATCCTCGACGCCGGGAGAGCCGTTGAGCGCGAGATAATATTTTAAATCGAACGGCGGGAATTACCAAACCCGCGAAACTTAACCGGAACTTGATAGGGACGTAAACGAAACACGAAAAAGGGAAGCCGGCGTGTTGGATGGCGAGATCGGTGACGGTATACCCGATTCGCTCAGTGTGTAGGGTGTGGAGAGAGGGCGTGGACGGCTGGCTAACTCTCGAGTGCCTTCGCGATCTGCAATAACTGAACTCAACAACAGAAAATTTATGGGGCGTTGGTTCAGGCTAGTTTATTAATTCCTCTCACGATAGCTCATAATTTCGATAACTGATAGGAAACCGACGAGAAGTCACGATAGCGAATGCGATAGCGAATAGAAAAATTCGGTGACGACGGTAACGTCGATACTTAACTAAATTCGAGAACGACAATCGATTCGGTGCTTAACTAAATTCGATAACGACGATAACCTCGATACTTAAATAAATTCGATAACGACGGTAAATGCAGTAACGCAAAATAACTGCGGTAACGACGATGAAATCGATGCTTAACTTAATTCGATAACGACGATAAATTCGGAGACGGGAACGTGGACAGAGAGCTCGAAAGTACGATAGCGCGACGACAACGACAAAATAATTTCGGTAACTCGAGAACCGAAAGTCCTCGCAATCGAGATCACAAAAAGGTAGTTCGAAGAAACGGTAGCATAACGGGACGAAACGAGAGCAAATTCGGTAATTAACGATATCGGAGAAAGCGAGAACGTTAAAAAGATAGCTCAAGAGAGACGATAGCGTAGCGATACGAGAGCAAAAGCGGTAACATAACGGGAGCTTAGTAGATACAATGAGAGTTCTGGACCACTGAAACGCTTCTGCGCATGCGCGAGCGCGGGAAATTCAAACCTGCGCATAAATTCAAACCTGCGCATGTGCAAGCACAGGACAAACCCCGCCCCTCAATAATAATAATGATAATTCAGAGAAATTCCAAGCGGATGACGTCATCAATAATAATAATAAATCCGAGTATGAAAAAAACATCGCAATTAAACCAGTCGAAGGTCAATGCCGACAATAGTATCGGATTTCACAGCTCAATATTAATAATAATAATAATAATAATAATAATATATTCTTAAAGTTCCAAAAGGAAGTATGAAAAAAAAAGAATAAAAAAAGTAATGAAAACCTCATTTAAATCAGTTGAAGGTCAATGCTGACAATAGTATTGGATTTCAGAGCTCGATGACAATAATAATCATAATAATTCCACAGTGATAAGATAATAATAATAATTCTAAGAAATCCTCAAAATTTCAAAGTGATGATGATGCAATCACGAAACTTCTGGAACATTCAACAATACTCTAGAATGTAAGGAGGGGGAATTTTCAAGGATAACGTAGAAAGAAATATCGAGAACGTTCGAAGTGAAAATCTTTCCGACAATCGAAATATAGAAATTAATTACAGTAGAATTTATTACGCATAAAAAACCTCCGAAGTAAAAAATGTGCCATGATATCAATTGAAATGTTGAGAATGAAAATCATCTTGCCTTATATATTCACTTTACACGCATTTTATGAATGACGATCGTTTTACAATAGAGTTTATTACGTATAAAAAATTTCGAAGTAAAAAATGTGCCATCATATCGATCGAAATGTAGAAAAATCATCATATACGCTTTACACGCCTTTTGATCGTCTTGCATCACAGCCGGGCGGAGGATCGAGTTTCTCGCGATTGTTTTCTTTCATTTGGTCGATAACTGTGTCGCTGTTCGAGAGAAATGCATGAACCATTGTTTTTTCTTTTGAACGATAATTGTGTCGCTCTTCAGCTAGCTCTTTAAATGTCGAATAAAATAATCTTGGAGGAGGAGGTGAGAACAGAGCTCTTCGATCTTGACCCACACGCACGAATGAAGAAACAGCTGGGTGGATGATCGAGTTTCTCGCGATAAGATTCTCCCGATGAAATGACTAGCGAGACAGAGATGAACGATTTTTTTTTGCTTGACTGACAATTGTGCCGCTCTTTGGCTATTAGAATCGATGAAAATATATTCTCAGCTGAGGAAATGAAAATAAGGATTTTCAAATAATGTGATTTATTTTTCTTCTCATACGAATTACATATCATTCAAGACCAAGATGGTAATAAAGATGTTCGCCATAACATCTGCAATAAAATATTATCAGAAGTAACATTTTTTCCATGACTATATCAAATATTATTATACATATGAAAATTCACACCGGTCTACTATAATAATTCCAAGAAATCCTTGAAATTCCAAAAGTCATAGAGGCGAGGGAGGATTTCGAAGCTTCTAAACGTTCTACCATAATAATAATGAAATTTCAAAGGATGACGTCATCAATAATAATATGAAAAAACCATCGCAGTCGAAGGTCAATACCGACAATAGTATCGGATTTCAGAGCTCAGAAATAATAATAATAATAGTTCCAAGAAATCCTTGACATTCCGAAGTGATGGGGGTGAGGGGGATCACAAAGCTTCTAGAACGTTCTTCCATAATAATAATAATAATGGAAATTCCAAGAAATCCTTGACATTCCGAAGTCATAGAGGGGGATCTCGAAACTTCTGGAACATTGTACCACAATAATGATAATTCCGAGAAATCCTTGACATTGAAAAGTGATGGGGGCGAGGGGGATCACGAAACTTCTGGAACATTGTACCACAATAATGATAATTCCGAGAAATCCTTGAAATTCCAAAGTGATGACGCAATATCTTCTAGAACATTCGATCTCGGAGATTAATAATCAGTTGGACCGAACGTCACGGTATCGGATTTCAGAACTGCGCAATAATTCTAAGAATTGTTCGTAATAAATCAGACGAAGATAGAAGATGTTGAAACTTCTCTATCTCTATCTCTTTCTCTCCATGAGTATATATAGATCACTGATAGCCCAGCGCAATCATTTAATTTCTGCCCTTTGTCAAGTTAAGATCAGTGCATTAAAAATGGAATCAAAAGAGTGTTTGCGATTAATAGCTTTTATGGAAAATGCGTATAAATCGTTGAAAGATTTATCGAATGAACAAGTAGAAAAATGGAGAAAATTTGGTACTCGAAATATCAAGTTATTAAATAAAATATTGAAAAAAGGAAATTTGTCTAGTGGAGAAAAATCGAAAATACAAACGACGATATCACTGCTGAAGTCCCTAAGTGAAAATTTTAAAGAACAACAAAAACGAGGCGGAAATATTGGTGTACGAAATAAGACATCGGACCGAGTTCGTTGGGTGGAATTGCAATCAGCCTTCCAAAGTCGCATACGAACTGGCACAGTGGTGAATCTCGTTCACAAGGATTTAATATCATTCTTGTATGATACAAAAGTCACCACTGCTCGAAGATTGTCAAATTTGATAAAAAAAGAGGGAAATTTGAAAGTAAACGTCGTACTGGCGTGCAAATTTTCAACATTGAAAAATGGTGAAATGATTGAGGAAATAAAGTATTTTAATACACGAAACGAACCAATCCTCGCATCCACGGACATAAAAACATGGTTCGATGAAAATGTGAAAGATCCTTTGTTGGTGGAGGTTGAAGATTTTCAAGAACGAGATTCAGGCTGGTCCTTGCGTGAAATCGTCAATTTGACAGTGAACATCAATCAGTACGTACCACTACGCGGAGGCCTGTCAACATTTGTCGAGCTACCTCAAGATATACGGAACAAAAAGGCTGTGGTTAATGTGAAAAACTACGATGAATTTTGTTTTTTATGGTCAGTCGTAGCAGCACTCCATCCAGCTATAGTGCATGCGGATCGACCTAGCTCATACCCTGATTATGAATCAGTGTTAAAATATGATGGTATAAATTTTCCGATCGCATTAAGAGATGTTTCTAAATTTGAAAAAATTAATAATTTGGCGATTAATGTTTACAGCGTTGAATCAGGTAAAAAGAGTGAAATAGTACCGCTCTATTTAAGTAAACAAAAATCTGATAAACCTACAATTCACCTTCTCATGGTTGAAAGCAATATCGGTATGGATGTCGACGGAGAAGATAATTATCAACCGATTTATCACTTTGCTTGGATTCGCAATCTGTCACGATTGCTAACTAAGCAACTATCAAATCATAATGGTAATACATGGATTTGTGATAACTGCTTGAATCACTTTGCACTTCAAAGTTCCTTTGAAAACCACAAAAAAGATTGCATGAGCATAAATAAAACTAAAATGATATTACCGACACAGGAAAATAAAATTCTAAATTTTAAAAATTATCGATACAAAGAAGATGTACCATTTGTTGTATACGCTGATCTCGAATGCCTTCTCGAATCAAACGCAAATGGTTGTCAAAAGCATGTCCCACACAGGGCCGCGTATTATTTGAAATGTACTTTCGATGATTCTCTATCAAAATTCGAACTAAAACGTGGGCCCGATTGCATCGAGTGGTTCATCAATCAATTGAAAAAAATTGCAGAAACGGTTGATTTTTATTTGAGTAATATTGTACCGATGGAACCACTCACATCGGTTGAAAAACATGAATATTATAATGCTACAAAATGTCATGTATGTGAAAAACCTTTTACTTTGACTGACGTGAAGCACCGTGATCATTGTCATTTCACGGGCAAGTATCGGGGCCCCGCACATCAAGGGTGTAATTTAAATTACACAAAATCTCATAGTATCCCAATAGTTTTTCATAATCTTTCCGGTTACGATTCACACTTTTTGATCAAAGCATTGGCCACGCAATTCGAGGGTACAGTGAAACTTTTACCAATAAATAAAGAAAAATACATTTCATTTACAAAGTACGTCGAAGGCACAAATGTAAATTTACGTTTTATTGATTCGTTCCGATTTATGGCGAGCAGTCTTGAAAAATTGGCATCATACTTGAGTAACTCTGATAAAATAATTACACGCAAGCACTGCAATAATGCAGAGGAATTCCAATTGCTGGTGAGAAAGGGAGTTTTCCCGTACGAGTACGTGGATTCTTGGGAAAAACTCGAAAAAGAGCAGTTGCCACCGAAAGAAAAATTTTACTCAAAATTAAACGATGAGAATATTTCAGAGGGGGACTATGAGCATGCAATAAAAGTCTGGGAAACTTTCAACGTAACTTCATTGGGTGAATATTCAGATTTGTATTTGAAAACCGATGTCTCATTATTAGCAGACATATTTGAAAATTTTCGACGCAACTGCTCTTCGACGTATGATTTGGATCCTCTTCATTATTTCACAGCTCCGGGACTTGCTTTTGATGCAATGCTCAAATGTACCGGTGTTGACCTTGAGCTCCTCACCGATCCAGAAATGCTCCTTTTTATCGAGAAAGGCATTCGAGGCGGTGTATCGCAGTGCACCAATAGATATGCTCGTGCAAACAATCGATATATGGGTGCAGATTACGATCCAAGCAAAGCAGAATCATACCTCATGTACTTTGACGTGAACAATTTATACGGTGCAGCTATGAGCCAATATCTACCAGTTGGCTCTTTTGAGTGGCAGTCTGAGCCGATAAATGTGCTCAATGTTCCTGACGATTCTCCTGTGGGATATATCCTGGAGGTGGACTTGGAATATCCCGAGGAACTTTTTGAGCTGCATAAAGATCTCCCCCTTTGTCCCGAGCATTACGTACCACCTCATAGCAAGCAATCGAAATTAATGACGACATTACTGCCGAAAAACAGATACATTATTCATTATGGAAATCTGAAACAATGTTCAAATCTGGGTATGAAACTGATAAAAATTCACAGAATTTTGAAATTTCATCAAGCTCCATGGTTAAAAAAATATATCGATCTGAACACCGAATTACGAAAAAAATCCAACAATGAATTCGAAAAGAATTTTTTTAAATTGATGAACAATGCCGTATTTGGAAAAACAATGGAAAATGTTAGGAAACAAAAAGATGTTAAGCTCGTAACAAAGTGGGAAGGTCGATACGGTGCAAAGGCTCTCATTGCAAAACCAAATTTCCATAGCTGCACCGTTTTCGACGATGACATAGTAATTATTGAACTGAATCGCGTCAAAGTACATTTTAACAAGCCCATATACGTCGGATTTTCCATACTCGATTTGTCGAAAATTTTCATTTACGACTTTCATTATAATTATATAAAATCAACATTTGGCGATCGAGCGAAGTTGATGTATACCGACACCGACAGCCTCTTGTACCACTTCACCGTACCTGACATTTATGAATATATTAAAAAAGATCTACATAGATTTGATACTTCCGATTACCCGGTTAGTAATATTTATGAAATTCCACTAGCGAATAAGAAAATTCTAGGTTTAATGAAAGATGAGATGAATGGCAAAATTATGGAGGAGTTCATAGGACTCCGAGCAAAATTGTACGCATTCAAAGTTTTTGGCGAAGATAAAGATAAGAAAAAAGCTAAAGGTATTAAGGGATCTACATTAAGAACAATTAAATTTGAAGATTATAAAAATTGCTTGTTTAATCAACAAGATTTAGTAAAATATCAATATTTAATTCAGAGTAAGAAACATGAAGTGCATACTATAAAACAAAAAAAAAATTAGCATTAAGTTGGTTAGATGATAAGAGAATAATGTTACCCGATACAACGGATACTGTACCATATGGTTATACAAAATAAAAACATTCATCGTGTAAATTTTTTTCTCTTTATTTGAAAAACCTTTGCATATCCTTTTCCTCGGTAAAAATATACATTTTAAGTCTACAACCAACAATCGCAAAAAGTGGTTCGATAAACTGGTCAGATGAAAAAAATACAGTCATCAACATACATCTATCTAACACGATTACATGTTGATCATAACTGTATGCAGCCATCGATTCTGTATCATATACTCGAGTTCTAATGAGCGTCTTTTCGTGGATATGTAATCCGATCAAAGCACGCGCCACTGTGAGAAATCATCTTGCGACGTAAGAAAAAAAAAAAAAAAAAAAAAAAAAAAAGTCTACATTTATGATTGTAATATTTAGATCAGAAAGTGCGGCGAATTCTTACCATCTGATACTCCTACGAAGGCTTGCGCGATCGTGCCACACTAGAATCATCACCTCAATCATCTCGACATTAGTAATTTTTTTTTTTTTTTTTTTTTTTTGGGAATTTCCTTATCACGAACTTTCGCCGGATGTTCTCTTCATTATCATAAAAACAAATCAATAGTGAATTCGATCGTGAAGACTAATATTCAAGACTAATATTCAAGAGTAATTTTTTCAAAGAGAATCTATTGATGTATGTACATACATAAAATAAATAATTTTTTCGATTTTCCAATGTTTATTTTATTTGAAGATCGACCGACTCCCATACTATATACATATAATTGAAGGAGATTTATATGCATACATATGCTGATGGATGAGTGTAAAGAATCTCGATATCATACATCAAATTAAACTGAAAAGGAGGATCGTTTAAATGATAGAATACGAATGTCTTTTATTTTTATGAAATTTTTATGCATATATCGCTTGCCTTCCTAAACAGTTCATTCTAATGTTTCCATGGAAGGATATATGCATGAGCGCAAAAACGATTCTTATCATTGTTTTTCACTTTGGAAGATTTCGGTAGACTTTCATATACATAAACGAAAAAAAAAAAAATCATTCTCATCATATCGCTCTTACTTTCTTTGCTCGAAAAATCAAAACATCTGGGCATTATAAAAGCGGGCCTCACTGAGCCAGCTCCAGAATCTCCGATGATAGTTGCACAGACGACATCATCATTGAAGTCCCTTTAAAAGATTGTGTATTATTTGACAAGTGTGAATTTTTATAAATTTCGAGATCATATACTCGAATAAAATCATCCTAGAGGAGAATCAAGTGAGAGACGATTACATTCAGCGCAGCGCTCTTCGGTCTTGACCTACATATTCATATCACACGCATTGTGCGAATGAAGATCTTTTTGCATCACAGCTGGGCGGATGATCGGGTTTCTCGCGATAAGATTCTCTCGACGCAGTAACGGGTCGTCTATATAAGAGAGAGTGTGTGTGTGTGAGAGAGAGAGAGAGAGAGAGAGAGAGAGAGAGAGAGAGAGAGAGAGAATGTGAGAGAAAGAGAGAGAGAGAAGAAGAAAAAAGCGACAATAAATGTGAAAACAATGAAAAATTCTGTTTTCTGTGGTCAATCACAGCAGCACTCCATCCAGCTACAACACATGTAAATGAACTTAGCTCGTACCCCGGCTACTGTAAAAGTGTTGAAAAAATGAATAATTATTTTTTTAAATATAAATCTTGTCGGTACGTCTTTTGAAACGTTCTAGAAGCTTCGGGATTGAATGTTCCAGAAGTTTTGAGATGTACCTACGCAGTTTTAAAAGTTTTTAGAACAAATAATTATCCATTTGTTGGCAAAAATATCATTGTCGTATTCCACGTTAACTCATCAGCCACCCCGTTTTTTTTTTGGTCTCGAAAAAATTATTCAGTATAGGCATATTAAAGTACAATATATCCATGAAATTTTACCAGAATTTCATCCCCCCACTATTGTTGGTTCTCGATATAATGATTAATAAATTCTCAATTTTGTAAAAATCATAACTTCGTAACTACTGATCGGATTTAAACGATTAAAAAAACAAATCTTTTTTATTTTTTTTTGCTCTTTTCGAAAAAAAATATGCCATCATTGGAGAAAAGTTCATTAGACAGTTTTCGGGGACATTTTTCGATTTTTTTTTTTTTCCACGAAAGGGTCAATCGGAATTCTACTCAGTATTTTTTTTTTCTGATAGAGGGAGGCAATACACAACTCCGCAGGATTTTTTAAAAATGGAACAAGGCATCAGTGAAGAGGGAAAAATTGTTTTTTGTTAATTTACTCCGAAAAATGTCTAATGAGCTTTTATCCGATGATGACATATTTTTTTTCGAAAAGAGCAAAAAAAAAATAAAAAAGATTCGTTTTTTTAATCGTTTAAATCCGATCAGTAGTTACGAAGTTATGATTTTTACAAAATTGAGAATTTATTAATCATTATATCGAGAACCAACAATAGTGGGGGGATGAAATTCTGGTAAAATTTCATGGATATATTGTACTTTAATATGCCTATACTGAATAATTTTTTCGAGACCAAAAAAAAAACGGGGTGGCTGATGAGTTAACGTGGAATACGACAATGATATTTTTGCCAACAAATGGATAATTATTTGTTCTAAAAACTTTTAAAACTGCGTAGGTACATCTCAAAACTTCTGGAACATTCAATCCCGAAGCTTCTAGAACGTTTCAAAAGACGTACCGACAAGATTTATATTTAAAAAAATAATTATTCATTTTTTCAACACTTTTACAGTAGCCGGGGTACGAGCTAAGTTCATTTACATGTGTTGTAGCTGGATGGAGTGCTGCTGTGATTGACCACAGAAAACAGAATTTTTCATTGTTTTCACATTCATTGTCGCTTTTTTCTTCTTCTCTCTCTCTCTTTCTCTCACATTCTCTCTCTCTCTCTCTCTCTCTCTCTCTCTCTCTCTCTCTCACACACACACACTCTCTCTTATATAGACGACCCGTTACTGCGTCGAGAGAATCTTATCGCGAGAAACCCGATCATCCGCCCAGCTGTGATGCAAAAAGATCTTCATTCGCACAATGCGTGTGATATGAATATGTAGGTCAAGACCGAAGAGCGCTGCGCTGAATGTAATCGTCTCTCACTTGATTCTCCTCTAGGATGATTTTATTCGAGTATATGATCTCGAAATTTATAAAAATTCACACTTGTCAAATAATACACAATCTTTTAAAGGGACTTCAATGATGATGTCGTCTGTGCAACTATCATCGGAGATTCTGGAGCTGGCTCAGTGAGGCCCGCTTTTATAATGCCCAGATGTTTTGATTTTTCGAGCAAAGAAAGTAAGAGCGATATGATGAGAATGATTTTTTTTTTTTTCGTTTATGTATATGAAAGTCTACCGAAATCTTCCAAAGTGAAAAACAATGATAAGAATCGTTTTTGCGCTCATGCATATATCCTTCCATGGAAACATTAGAATGAACTGTTTAGGAAGGCAAGCGATATATGCATAAAAATTTCATAAAAATAAAAGACATTCGTATTCTATCATTTAAACGATCCTCCTTTTCAGTTTAATTTGATGTATGATATCGAGATTCTTTACACTCATCCATCAGCATATGTATGCATATAAATCTCCTTCAATTATATGTATATAGTATGGGAGTCGGTCGATCTTCAAATAAAATAAACATTGGAAAATCGAAAAAATTATTTATTTTATGTATGTACATACATCAATAGATTCTCTTTGAAAAAATTACTCTTGAATATTAGTCTTGAATATTAGTCTTCACGATCGAATTCACTATTGATTTGTTTTTATGATAATGAAGAGAACATCCGGCGAAAGTTCGTGATAAGGAAATTCCCAAAAAAAAAAAAAAAAAAAAAAAATTACTAATGTCGAGATGATTGAGGTGATGATTCTAGTGTGGCACGATCGCGCAAGCCTTCGTAGGAGTATCAGATGGTAAGAATTCGCCGCACTTTCTGATCTAAATATTACAATCATAAATGTAGACTTTTTTTTTTTTTTTTTTTTTTTTTTTTCTTACGTCGCAAGATGATTTCTCACAGTGGCGCGTGCTTTGATCGGATTACATATCCACGAAAAGACGCTCATTAGAACTCGAGTATATGATACAGAATCGATGGCTGCATACAGTTATGATCAACATGTAATCGTGTTAGATAGATGTATGTTGATGACTGTATTTTTTTCATCTGACCAGTTTATCGAACCACTTTTTGCGATTGTTGGTTGTAGACTTAAAATGTATATTTTTACCGAGGAAAAGGATATGCAAAGGTTTTTCAAATAAAGAGAAAAAAATTTACACGATGAATGTTTTTATTTTGTATAACCATATGGTACAGTATCCGTTGTATCGGGTAACATTATTCTCTTATCATCTAACCAACTTAATGCTAATTTTTTTTTTGTTTTATAGTATGCACTTCATGTTTCTTACTCTGAATTAAATATTGATATTTTACTAAATCTTGTTGATTAAACAAACAATTTTTATAATCTTCAAATTTAATTGTTCTTAATGTAGATCCCTTAATACCTTTAGCTTTTTTCTTATCTTTATCTTCGCCAAAAACTTTGAATGCGTACAATTTTGCTCGGAGTCCTATGAACTCCTCCATAATTTTGCCATTCATCTCATCTTTCATTAAACCTAGAATTTTCTTATTCGCTAGTGGAATTTCATAAATATTACTAACCGGGTAATCGGAAGTATCAAATCTATGTAGATCTTTTTTAATATATTCATAAATGTCAGGTACGGTGAAGTGGTACAAGAGGCTGTCGGTGTCGGTATACATCAACTTCGCTCGATCGCCAAATGTTGATTTTATATAATTATAATGAAAGTCGTAAATGAAAATTTTCGACAAATCGAGTATGGAAAATCCGACGTATATGGGCTTGTTAAAATGTACTTTGACGCGATTCAGTTCAATAATTACTATGTCATCGTCGAAAACGGTGCAGCTATGGAAATTTGGTTTTGCAATGAGAGCCTTTGCACCGTATCGACCTTCCCACTTTGTTACGAGCTTAACATCTTTTTGTTTCCTAACATTTTCCATTGTTTTTCCAAATACGGCATTGTTCATCAATTTAAAAAAATTCTTTTCGAATTCATTGTTGGATTTTTTTCGTAATTCGGTGTTCAGATCGATATATTTTTTTAACCATGGAGCTTGATGAAATTTCAAAATTCTGTGAATTTTTATCAGTTTCATACCCAGATTTGAACATTGTTTCAGATTTCCATAATGAATAATGTATCTGTTTTTCGGCAGTAATGTCGTCATTAATTTCGATTGCTTGCTATGAGGTGGTACGTAATGCTCGGGACAAAGGGGGAGATCTTTATGCAGCTCAAAAAGTTCCTCGGGATATTCCAAGTCCACCTCCAGGATATATCCCACAGGAGAATCGTCAGGAACATTGAGCACATTTATCGGCTCAGACTGCCACTCAAAAGAGCCAACTGGTAGATATTGGCTCATAGCTGCACCGTATAAATTGTTCACGTCAAAGTACATGAGGTATGATTCTGCTTTGCTTGGATCGTAATCTGCACCCATATATCGATTGTTTGCACGAGCATATCTATTGGTGCACTGCGATACACCGCCTCGAATGCCTTTCTCGATAAAAAGGAGCATTTCTGGATCGGTGAGGAGCTCAAGGTCAACACCGGTACATTTGAGCATTGCATCAAAAGCAAGTCCCGGAGCTGTGAAATAATGAAGAGGATCCAAATCATACGTCGAAGAGCAGTTGCGTCGAAAATTTTCAAATATGTCTGCTAATAATGAGACATCGGTTTTCAAATACAAATCTGAATATTCACCCAATGAAGTTACGTTGAAAGTTTCCCAGACTTTTATTGCATGCTCATAGTCCCCCTCTGAAATATTCTCATCGTTTAATTTTGAGTAAAATTTTTCTTTCGGTGGCAACTGCTCTTTTTCGAGTTTTTCCCAAGAATCCACGTACTCGTACGGGAAAACTCCCTTTCTCACCAGCAATTGGAATTCCTCTGCATTATTGCAGTGCTTGCGTGTAATTATTTTATCAGAGTTACTCAAGTATGATGCCAATTTTTCAAGACTGCTCGCCATAAATCGGAACGAATCAATAAAACGTAAATTTACATTTGTGCCTTCGACGTACTTTGTAAATGAAATGTATTTTTCTTTATTTATTGGTAAAAGTTTCACTGTACTGTCACGTCCTGGGTGAGAACGATAGGGTATAAATAAAAAATAGGGGTGCCTCTTGTTTCGGCCGGAATGCGCCGGTCGGGGATAGAGGCTCGCGGTAATGAAAGTGGTAAATTTTTACTTACTTTTTTTTTTGGGCGTAGCGGGTCTTTATTCCAACGTGATAATTTCTTCGTTGTCGTCGGAGTCCGCGCTGTCGGAGTCTGCGCCTAGCGTAGATACGTCGCTGACACTATCTCTATGGGGCCGGTGAACGGGTCCCGGAAGAATCGGGTCGGGGAGAACGTACGGGGCCGTTCCCTCGGGAATTCTAAATATCGTGGCTACTCCCACAGGGCGCTCCTTGATACTCGGTGATCCGAGAGGAAAATCGGATTTCGTTGAAGGGCCCGATAGTGGTTGGGCCACGATTTTTACTGCCGTTTCAGAAACCGGTACAATAACCCGTACTTCACCGTTACTTCCGCCCACAGAATGTCGTTCGATAAAAGCGAGGCGCTTTAATTTTTTATCCTTGCCACCGCGGCGTTTACCCATATAAATCTAAATTAAAAAAAGATTTGGTGACCCCTCTTTGAGTGAGTCCTAACTCTCGGGTAGAACTCTCATATGGTAGGGTTAGTTAGAGTACAGAGCGTGCATCTGGTGCACAGGGCTGTACCCGGAGAGAAGAATAAGTAACTACGTGAGCATGTGCATCTAGCGCACTATGCTGTAGTTAGAGAGAGTGAGAAAAGTAACTACTCAGGCATGTGCAACTAGCGCACTATGCTGTAGTTAGAGAGAGTGAGAAAAGTAACTAATCAGGCATGTGCATCTAGCGCACTATGCTGTAGTTAGAGAGAGTGAGAAAAGTAACTACTCAGACATGTGCATCTAGCGCACTATGCTGTAGTTAGAGAGAGTAGAGAGGTAGAAAAGTAACTACGTGAGCATGTGCATCTAGCGCACTATGCTGTAGTTAGAGAGAGTGAGAAAAGTAACTACTCAGGCATGTGCATCTAGCGCACTATGCTGTAGTTAGAGAGAGAGGTAGAAAAGTAACTACGTGAGCATGTGCATCTAGCGCACTATGCTGTAGTTAGAGAGAGAGGTGTTGGAAATACGTGGATTTCGATGGGAGTTCCGCTCGAGAGTGTAGACAGCTCGAAGTTCGGTTTGTTCAATTTCCCCCTCTTATTTAATGCCGCTGGTGCACAAATGAAACGCGAAAGCGTTTTATTTTTCTTTGGTTTTTTGGTATTTATTTATTTTTTATGTTTTCTTACACTGGTTTTGCCGGGGCTACCGTGCTACCGATTCTTATGTTGAAAAAAAACAGTACAATATTTTAACTTAGAATGAATTTGAATAATTCGCGACGGGCTATAGCTTTGAGTGATCTCGGGTGATCAGGCTCGAAGTTCGACTGACTTGTCCTTAATTCGCGATGGTCATTATATAGGCCCTTATTCTATTGTCGCGTAAAGTGGGAGACGTCGGCGCGTGAGGGAAGAGTTTCTCTCACACCTCGACATTCTGCTGACGATAATCTCCAGACGCATTTCCAGTTATGAGGACTGGTGATATGAAAAATCAGCGTCGAGACATCGATACTCTCCAGACGAAATTCCGACTATTGTTGGTGCCAGGATATCGATATTCTCGAGGCATGATTGTAGTTTAAGTGATATACAAAGTCAGCGTCGAGACATCGATACTCTTCGGACGGAATTCCGATTATTATTAATGCCGGTACATCGATATTCTCGAGGCGCAACTTTTGCTTATGTTTAGGCTCGTCCCTAGGCGATAAGCGCGGTCATCTTGTGCGAGCCGGCAAGACGCTGATTCTCACCGGCTTCCAACATCTGTGGGAGGTCGGTGATAATGCGCGACATACGCCGGTTCGTCACTCACGCGCCTTCTCCCCGCGACGAGTTTCGTTAACTGAAATTTCGTATGTATGCTCGCAGGCATATTTCGTGCTTGGCGGGAGAACTCCGGCAATGAGGGTCACCCCTGGTCATTCGTGTTTTCCCGTGAATAAATGAGAGATTAAATATTTCTACTGCGGATCATACGGATCCGGTTTTATGTTTGATAAATGGTATATGAAATGAAATTTTAAAATTTATTTGTGTTTTTTCGACCCAGGACGTTACACCTCCCCCCTTTTAGACCGAGGCAGTGCCGTGCATTGCCGAGGTTCGGCTAACAGCCGGGAAGCAAGTTCTGGGTCGATGAAGCTTGCTCGTGATATTTCTTGCTTGGGTAACGTTGGATAGGTCGGGTTTCGTTCCTGTAGTTCCATCTCGATGTCTTCGGTCTGCGTCTGGTGGTTGGCCTTGGCAGAGTTCTGCGTAGGTGTTCGTTCGGGTGCCTCATTGGTTACTCGATTTTCTCGTCGGTGTCCTAGGGCTAGTAGCAACCCGGTTACTGAACTCCATATGGCCCCGAGTAGGTGGATGCTCCAGCCATATACCGAGTGAAGAGCGTAACCGTGGATGCATGTGTCCAGGATGAGTTTCGCTATTTTTATAATAATGAGGATCGCGAAGACTCCTGCGCTTGCGATGCCGAACTTTTCAAAGCCCCGCCAGAATCTCCGGGCTGCGCTCTCCGCGAGGTGGTCCAGAGTATGTTCGTCGAGGAATCCCTGGATAGAGACACTTCCTGGTGGGACTGCGTATCCGACTGATCCTCTAGCGATAGTATTCAAGAGGCCCGGTTTTTCGGCTGGAAACATTATACGGTTCCTTAATCTCTCGATGTCCGCAGCGGTGTATATTCCGCTAGTGGCGAGGTTTCCGGCCGATGCGTATTCCCATGTTGGCGATGTTGATGGTCTGAGAGTTTGTGGTGGTGGTACTACTACTGGATGTGGTGAGAAGCGATACCAAACGTTGTCGATAAGGTATTGTGCTGGTAGTATTGGATCGCACTCTATCTGGGTTGCCGATTTTAGCAACATCCTCGAAGTTGTCGACAAGTAGTAGGACTCGTTCCGGTATGTGACGGGGAGCTCGTGGTGGCAGTCATCTGCGCGTCGTAGAGTACACTCGATCGGAACGCATTTGACGATGTGTGCCACCTCACCTGCTATCACCGCCATGTATCCTGGTCCCCTCATTAGCACGTAAGCGAGTCTTTCTGGCAAAAGCGTAGCTGTAGATAGTGCGTTTTGTATCACTTGCCTTTCCAGATTACATCGTTGCATGAGTACGTCCCTGTAGAGGCTTTTTATTTGTGTCCTGACGTGTTTTTCTACGTATACGAACTTGGAGTTGATATAGGAAAATATGTCGAGGTTGCTTGTGGATACCTTCCTTTTTGCTGCGAATGTAAGTCCATTTGGTGTTTCGAGGACATATAACCTCGGGTGTTCAGTACGGATCAGGTTGTATCCGCATATGCCCTTTTGTGATCGGCCAGTGAGGGCGAAGGTAGTGTCCTGGGTGACTAACGTGTAGACATCGGGTGAATGTCCGTCCTTGTTGTCTGATAGTTTGGTGGCTTGGCCCTCGTAGAGAACGTCGTATCTGTTAAAGTTGCAGGTGTCTGTTGGTTCCGTTTTCCAGAAGGCGGCGTTGCCATTTATGTCTATGCAGTAGCCGTCTTCCAATTGGCACTGGGTACCGGATAGTAGGATTACTTTGTTTGCTGCCAGGTCGACGGTTGCGTAGTAGTCCGTTAGTGTTACCGTGACGGATGCTTGCACGACCACGTTGTCCCAAGTTCCAAACGGATCACTATATTGGGCCCCGGCGCATTTCCCGTCCATTGATACGGATCCGGCCATAGTGATACTCCGTGTGTTCGTGTTGTTACGTTGCAGGCCCACGATTTGAGCACTCATGCTGAGTTGGGCTATACCAGCCTCCTGTAGTCTTGTGCATGCATTTCCGTCTAGTTCCTGTAGGTATACTTGCCGACCGTTGTGGACGATTGAATTGTGTGAGTGCATGCCGCAATGGTAGATAGTTCTGTCGATTTCTATGCGACACTGCATCACCCTGGTGCTGTCGAAGTCTGCTAATTGGAGTAGCTGCATCTGTACCAGCGTGGGTGTTGGGTCGTTATGTGGGAGATCGCATTCCCCGACCTCGTTTAGAGATATTGTTGTTATGTTGAGAGAGGCTCCACCGCAGTCATAACCGATTAGTCCGTTGGTTTCCGGTAGTCCGGTGATGATCAAGATCGCGACGATAATTCTGATGGTTTCCATCCTGTAACAAGATGTACCTTTATATTGATGTTTGGTTATGCTAGGGTAGGTAGTTTCTTCCTCTCTCAGTTTTTGTTCGGAAAACTGCAGCCCGCCATTCTCGCGGTAACGTACTGTATCATTGCTATTTTGAACGCTTTATTTTCGTTAGGTAGCAGGTACTTATTTCCTAAGAGCGTGGCGATTCCTACGTCTTCCTGGTCAATTTGTATTGTTTTTGTTGGTCGTGTTTGATCGAAATTGTTCGTGATTGTGAATTCCTCTTTGAAGGGGTCGTAGCTGCTGACCTTGCTGAACCTGAAGGTGTTCCATTCATCAGTGAAATGGATCCACAAATGTTCCTCCATTCCTTCTGGTTTGGTAGGGTATATCCCGCGTTTGGTCAACCTCCTCTGCGTATCGAGCCTGGAAGAAGGTATCTTCTTTCGGATGTTTTCTCTGTAAAATTTCAGGAAATCCTCTCGGTCTTCAGGTAAGCGAAATTTTTCGCCCTCCAAGGTTATTACTTTGACGGCGTCGAGGTTGACCGTGCTTTTGGTTTCGGTACCCTTTTCGGCGTTATACGTTGTGTGTTTTATCTCGTTCGTTTCTTTAATGAGGGTCGTAGCCTTATATTTTCTGGACTGCCCCTCGTAGATGTAGCGCACCGTGAAGTTTCGGTCAACGTCCCATTTTCTCGTTGGTGAGTTTGCCCCTTTTTGTATCCGATGATACGATCGTTCACGATCCCGAGTTTTTTGTGTACGATCCAGGATTTCCTTATATGCTTTGAGGAAGGCCGCCATATCCCAAGGTAGGTTGTAGGTATGGTTGCTCAGCTCGATGGAGTTTACATCCTGAATGGCCTTGCTCGGGTAGGCTGCCCTCTTGTTGTCTGAGCGAGGGATGATGTACTGGACCAGATCGGTGTCCACATCGAACTTGAGTGCCTGGTGTCGTTCTATGCGGCCCTGGCGGCCCTTGTGGGTGATGTAAAATCCTTCCCTGGACCCCTTAGGATTTTGTGGGACTTCTTTGTTGGATTTAGACATTTTTCCTGTAATGATATGATTGCAAGCATTGTTAGTTGTTATTTTTTGTTTTGGGGTTGTAGCCATATTGCATGTCATATTTTACGGTGCACTGGGCTTGGCTATTCTGATGGGTCATTTTTGTACTTGGCCAGTGTCTCGGGGCTGAGACGCTCGACCGGTATGCAAATCGTTTTCCACGTTTGCTTTGGTTCGTTGTCCGTGTTGTCGTTCTTATGTTCCTGATTTGCTTCTTTCTTGCGGCTGCTCATTGAAAGATCCAGAGCCGAGCATTGTTCTTCAAGTGTATCCCTTACAGGAGTCGTTATATTAGTTGGCGTAATATCAGTATTTAAATGTTCCTTGTAGATCTCGAGGAGTTGGTGATTCAGCAGTAGCTGGTGCAGTATAGGGCTGGTCGGTGACTGTTGGTTTGGTTGTTCACTAGACCTTTGCAGTTTGAGCCTCCTACGATGATCACGAAACCATTCGCTTACTGTTTTTGCGGGTAAAGCGAGGTTACCAGCAAGAGACTCAACCCTTGCGACTCTGGGATATGGACCAAGAGCGAATGCCCGCCTCAGTCCTTCTTTTTGATCTTCGGACAAGAGTATCCGTCGTCCTTTTGCTGATGGTGTGCCGGGATTGTTGTCGTAGCTGGGTCCACTGCTGCCTTGCCTCTGGTTTGCTTTGTGCTTTTCGTTTTTTAGCGCCCGAAGTTGGTTGATGTTGCGTGGATCAGATAGCCAGATCTGCATTCTTATGAATGGTTCACGTCTTCTTACGCTAAGCGTGTGCCAGGGTGTTGGCTTACTGAGAACTTCACTGACCCATCCTTGCGACAGTCCGAGTACAGCCTCACCGAAGATCTGTTGACTTATCCCGTTGGCCGACAACACCTTTTTTATTTTTGTTGTTATTTTTTGTGTGTCGAGAAACTGAGTGAGCGCAGCCATCGCGTAGGTGCCTAGTGAGGTACGCTGATGGGGGTTTAGTGAGGGTGGTGGTACCACCTGATGCTGAGGCAAGTGAAGACACATCAGCTGCCGCTCGTTGTTGATTGGTTTTTCTTGATCTGGCTGATTCTTAATGACCTGTTCCGGGTCCTCGACTGGTAGATCGAGCAATCTTGGTCTTGCCGTTGTGCCGAGAGTAGGCCCCTGCAAGTGGCGCTCCATCTGGTTGAGGCTCTCTTGTTGCGTTACCTCGGTCGTCTTTTCCCAAATTTTCGTCAAGTCGATAGGGCTGCTGACCCGTCGGGATGCCTCGTTGTTGCGAAGAGGAGGAACGGTGTTGAGCCTGGGTGTCTGGTGCCTTTCAGCGCGCCCCTGGCTAGTTCCGTTGTTCTTTTCTTCCTTCGTTTCCTTGAGGTCCCGCGGGAATTCCTTGCTGCTTTTTGGCATCTTTTTCCTGTAATAAAATCGGTTATAGTTTTGTTGCGCGTAGCTTATTCGTGTGCACGAGTCGCTGTTTACCCCTGTACAATATTTTAACATTTCCTCCTGAGAGGATTTCAGTGATTTCGCAGGGTTCAGTGTACTGGTCGCCAAATTTCCCGATTTTTGGTTCCTTTAGCATGAGCACCCTGTCTCCTACGCCAAAGGTTTGTGGGTTGGTTCTCTTATCGTAGTACGTTTTGGAGCGTTCCTTTGCAGCTCTGAGGTTCTCTGCAGCCAATTCCTGTAGATCGTATATTTTCCCGAAAAGTTTTTCCAGGTATTCAGTGTATGTTTGGTCCCGATGTTCCTCGATCTGTTCGTGGTTCGAAGGTTGTCTAGCGAGTTTCCCGTACACTAGTTCGTGCGGTGTGTAGCAGGTTCCCTCGTGTCGGCTTGTATTGTAGGCGAACATTGCCATGTCGAGGAACTCGTCCCAGTCGTGGTTGTCGTCCACGTATTGTTTTAGGTACTCCATCAACACATGATGCGATCTTTCGATTGATCCATTAGTCTGCGGATGGAAAGATGTCGTCGTGTATTGTCTGATGCGAAATTTCTTGGCCAAATTTTTCATGAGGCTGCTGCAGAAGTTGGTTCCTCGATCTGTGAGGAGAGCTTTTGGTGCCCCGAATCGTGCGATGAAGTTTTTAGCGAATGCGTCTGCTACGGCAACTGCCGTCGTGCTTTCCAATGGTACGGCTACTGAGTATTTTGTCAGCAGGTCCTGTATAGTGAGGATATTTTGATTTCCCTTGACTGTTATTGGTAGTGGTCCGACGATATCCATGGATATTTTGTCGAACGCGCTACCCGGGGTATCCGTTATCATCATTGGCTGCTTTGTTTTAACTCGGATGAGCTTTTTGAGCTGGCAAGCTCTACAGTGCTGAATGTACTCCTGTACTTGGATCTTCATGTTGTCCCAGAAGTATGATTCTCGAATCTTGTTGTAGGTTTTGGTCATTCCCTTGTGACCTCCGGCTAATGACCCGTGAATTTCCTCGATAATCGGAAGTCTCTCTGGTTCCGGGGGAATTCGGATCAACTGCTCGCAAATTGTTATGGTCGTCATGTCTTCGCTTAGGACGTCGTGGAGCTCGGTCTCGATGGTTTCCCATGGGATTTCATCGATCTTGTTTGTTCTTGCAATACTAAAGCTCCTTATTTCTAATTCTGTAATGACATTTCGTAAGGATCTTATGGAATCCTTCAGGTCGTCTATGGATGAGTTTGCTCTGATATCGGCCTTGATCGGTAATGCGATTGTATGTTTTGTCTTTTCAGTTTTTACTCGAGCGCTCGTAAGCGCCAGGTGTTCGAATCTTGGTAATCTGTTAATGGCTGCTAAGTCCAGGGCTCCTTCATCGATAGGCTGACCTTTGGTAGTCACGAAAATTACGAGGTTGTCTTTCCTCATAACTAGTCGGTCCCTTGTTCTTTTGATGTTGAAGTCGTTATGTCCGTTATCGCTACTAGAGCTAGAGTCTATTGTTGACCCGTTGGCGTCGGACGCCGGCTCGTTTGATTCGTCAATGTTACCGTCGTTCTGTCCGTTATCGCTACTAGAGCTAGAGTCTATTGTTGACCCGTTGGCGTCGGACGCCGGCTCGTTTGATTCATTGTCGGTTGATGCTTCTTCAGTTTCTAATTCAGATTCGGCTCGTTCCCGAGAAGGTCCTGCTGAACCAGCAGAGCTAACGCCCATCTCTCGCACAGTTTTCCTCTGCCTCGAGCGTGTTACTCGAGGGGATGGATTCGGCTCAGCTCTCTGCTCATGTTCATTGGGTTTCCTTCTCTTAGGGTTACGCCGTGCGATTATTTCGTCTGAATCTTCATCACTGGGATATTCTCTTGCCCTAGTGGCCACTGTTATTTGTTTTCCCGTTTCGGGGGGATTACGAGATAGCGCGTCAGCATTGCTGTTAGCTCTTCCCGGTTTGTAAATGATTTTATATTGGTAATTAGCAAGCTTCAAACGCCAGTGAACCAAACGATTGGCAGGGTCTTTTACTGAATCTAGCCAAACCAAGGGTTTGTGATCCGTAACTAGAGTGAATTCCCTGCCGTAAACGTACGGCCTGAAATGACCCACGCTATATACTATTGCCAGTAGCTCTTTTTCAATAGTTGAGTAATTTAATTCGGCTGGCGATAGTGTTCTTGAAGTGTATGCAATGGGTTTGTCGCTTCCGATTTTCCCTTGGCTTAGTACGCCACCGATCGCTAGGTTTGAGGCGTCTGTTGTTATGATAAATGGTTTCGTGAAATCCGGGTATTGCAACACCGGTTCTTTGCATAATGCGTCTCTGAGTGTGTCAAATGCGTTTTCTTGTTTGTCAGTCCATTTGAACACTGCCTCCTTTTTGAGTAATTGTGTGAGCGGTTTTGCGATACCCGAAAAATTTTCAACGAACCTGCGATAATATCCTGCTAGACCTAAAAATTGTTTGATTTTCTTTGCATTGGTTGGTCTAGGGTATTGTTGTAACGCTTCTAATTTCTTGGGATCGGGTTTGACACCGTCCTCACTAATTATGTGGCCTAAGTAGGCAACTTCTTTTCGTAAAAATTCGCATTTATCTGGTTGTAGCTTAAGATTGGCTTTACGTAATCGTTGGGCTAAACGATCAAATTTTGCTTCGTGTTCTTGAAGAGAGCTGGCGTAAATTACTATATCGTCCAAGTAGACGAAAAGTTCAGCGCCCTGTAACCCACACAACACTCTGTCCATTAGACGTTGGAATGTTGCGGGTGCATTTTTTAGCCCGAATGGCATTCTAACAAATTGGTAATGCCCAAATGGCGTGGAAAATGCTGTTTTATGTGCGTCCTCTTGGTGGACTTTAATTTGATGGAATCCGCTTGCGAGGTCAAAAATGGAAAAGTATTTAGCGCTACCTAGTTGGTCCAAAATCTCCGTTATCATAGGAAGCGGGTAGGCGTCTCCAATTGTTTTTTCGTTGAGATTCCTGTAATCAATAACCATTCGCCATTTCGGTTTTCCCTGGGAATCGGCCTTTTTTGGCACGATCCAAAGTGGTGAGCTGTATGGTGAATCTGATGGTTTAATAATTTTTCCGTCGATCAATTCGCCGACTTGTTTTGTTATTTCGTCTTTGTGTGCAGGGGGAAATCTGTATTGTCGTGTGAAAACAGGTTGATCGTCTGTTGTCGTGATTCGGTGTTCTATTGCATTCGTGGAGTCTAGGAACTTGCCAGGAATGTGGAATAAATCGGCATTTTTGTCGATTAATCTATTTACGCTCTCTCGCTCTTCATCGTTGAGATGGTTGAGTCGTAGTAGAGTCTTGATTTCGGATTCTATGTCCTGGTTATTTGGGTTTATTTTCTCAGCCGTTAGGACTTTGTGGTCATGTGTTTGGATGCTGAGTCGGCTCTGTACGTCCTCTCCGAGGCCCTGCACTCTAAGTGCTTCACCTGGGGGATCGTGACAGTTGCTCGTACTCCACACGTGAGGGGCGTCGCAGCGCCTGAATGCCTCGCAGCTCACCGACGGAACGGTGAGTTCTACGTCCTCCTCAGAGGTGTTTACAGCCATTATACACGCTATGCCACCTTTTATTGTCACTACGGCATCTCCGATGAAAATACCCTCGCCTGCGGACATGCGGGGAATGTACCCCTCGCTAAGATCCTGATTTTTTATGCGGAGATAGAACACGGTTCTCGATCTTTTCTTTATGACGACTGTGTCGTGTGTTTTAAAAGGAACTACGTTATTTCCCCATGACACTATTTCTTTATCGTAATCGATTGTTGTACGATTTTGCGCGTGAAATTCTGAACCAAGGATTGCATCCTGGCTAATTGGAAAAGAGTTTTCTACTATATGAAATTCTGATTCTGTCCCCATTATGTTTATGTTTGTTGCACCTAGTGTGTAAACTGGTACGTCTGAAATGCCTTTTAGCTTTATACGATTATTTTTGTCTATTAGTACTTCCCGTTTGAGGGCTCTAAGCTTGATCAAATTAGGGTCCGCACCGGAATCGATAAGAAATTCGGATTTTGAGGTTAGTTGGGGTGACTCGATTTCTATAGTAGGGGTGAACGTGTGTCGTCTTAGTTCGACTTTTGCTGTTCTAACTCTGGTTTCTCGTTTTGTGTTACTACGCGTACCGGGCGCTCTGTGGGTTTCTCTGCCCGGCTTGCGCCCTGGTTTGCCGGACGAGGTTTCTCGTTTCCCGAACTAGCGCGTTTTTCGTCGTTTTGCCGCTTGCGACATTCGGATACTACGTGTCCCAAATAATTGCAATACTCGCATTGTTTTCGCGGTTTTTGTTGTTGGGGATCGTTGCGTTTAAAATCGCGATTTTCGTTCTGCTTTATATCCCGTGGTACGTTATTGTCCGGGGGTTTGTTGTTGCGTTGAGGACGCTTTTCGGGATGTTTTAACCAACAGTCATTTGTTCCGTGACCGCTTCTTTTGCAATGATCGCATGTTACCGGTGGTCGTGTGGCTATTGATTTTACCTGTGCTGCCGGTTTATGGTCTTGTCGCGATTCTCTAAAGTTTACACGATCGCGTTCTCTTTCCTTTTCGATTTTTATTGCATTCGCGTAGGCTTGAGACAGTGAGGTGGAACCTTCGAGTTTTAGCCGCAAACGAAAATCTGGAGAGAGTCCTGCTATAAAACATTCGAGGGTTTCGGCTTCCAAGCTTAACAATTGATGTGCGGACGCTGCCCCATAAATTTCCTCGTCTCTTATTACCGTGTGCAAATCTTTGACGCGGCTAATGTAATCAATTATGTGTTCCCCCTTTAGTTTGTTAATACTTCCCAATTCTCCGCGATATTGATTCGCGGTTTTAGAAGAACCAAATATTTCTTTTAATTTGTCGGTTAATTGGTTAACTCGAGTGAAAGTGTCGTCTTCTATAGCTGTGTATGCACGTCCCTTGATTTTATTCCGGAGCAATTTCGTTAAAGTTGCCTCCGAATGGGCAGGAAACATTTCTTTGGCGCGTGTACAGGCGCGGACAAATTTCAATACTGGGCCATCCCCGTTGAAGATAGGTATGCCTTCCAATGCGTCCTTAAAGGATAACTGTGTTGGACTTGTTATGTGCCCTAATGGTAATTGGTTTTGGGGCGCGATTGGTTCTGTGTTACGCGATGTTTTTGGTTGGGGTGTGGCATCTGATCCTTTCTGAAGCTCGGAAATATCCTGTGTTATTTTGGTAAATTGGTTCATTATCGAGGATAATAAAGAATTTACGTGTGCGACTTGGTCGTTATTGCACGCCAGTCCTGGGTCTTGTTGGGACGTGGTTCCTGTTGTATCTGTTCTGTCTACGTGTTGTGATTTGACTTGTTTTTCTAATTGGTCGATTTTATGTTGTTTTTCTTTTAGCTGATCATAAAGGAGGTCAGTTTGTGCCATCCATGGATCTTTTTCAGTGAGAGGGCTTGTTTCTAGTTTAAAGGCTTGGTCAGCCAACGCTGCCTCTTTACTAGCTAGTGCTAGTTCGCGTGATGCCACGTCGCGTTCAATCGCCTCTAGCCTGTCTTTTTCTTCACTTAATTGTGTAAGTAACTCCTGTACTTCCTCGAGAGAGTGTATGGGTTTTTCTGCCATTTTGTTTTTATGGATTGTGTTTGATTTTACCAATGATCACTACCGATCGTATCCCACCGCTGTCACCAAAAAATTATACCTGTCACGTCCTGGGTGAGAACGATAGGGTATAAATAAAAAATAGGGGTGCCTCTTGTTTCGGCCGGAATGCGCCGGTCGGGGATAGAGGCTCGCGGTAATGAAAGTGGTAAATTTTTACTTACTTTTTTTTTTGGGCGTAGCGGGTCTTTATTCCAACGTGATAATTTCTTCGTTGTCGTCGGAGTCCGCGCTGTCGGAGTCTGCGCCTAGCGTAGATACGTCGCTGACACTATCTCTATGGGGCCGGTGAACGGGTCCCGGAAGAATCGGGTCGGGGAGAACGTACGGGGCCGTTCCCTCGGGAATTCTAAATATCGTGGCTACTCCCACAGGGCGCTCCTTGATACTCGGTGATCCGAGAGGAAAATCGGATTTCGTTGAAGGGCCCGATAGTGGTTGGGCCACGATTTTTACTGCCGTTTCAGAAACCGGTACAATAACCCGTACTTCACCGTTACTTCCGCCCACAGAATGTCGTTCGATAAAAGCGAGGCGCTTTAATTTTTTATCCTTGCCACCGCGGCGTTTACCCATATAAATCTAAATTAAAAAAAGATTTGGTGACCCCTCTTTGAGTGAGTCCTAACTCTCGGGTAGAACTCTCATATGGTAGGGTTAGTTAGAGTACAGAGCGTGCATCTGGTGCACAGGGCTGTACCCGGAGAGAAGAATAAGTAACTACGTGAGCATGTGCATCTAGCGCACTATGCTGTAGTTAGAGAGAGTGAGAAAAGTAACTACTCAGGCATGTGCAACTAGCGCACTATGCTGTAGTTAGAGAGAGTGAGAAAAGTAACTAATCAGGCATGTGCATCTAGCGCACTATGCTGTAGTTAGAGAGAGTGAGAAAAGTAACTACTCAGACATGTGCATCTAGCGCACTATGCTGTAGTTAGAGAGAGTAGAGAGGTAGAAAAGTAACTACGTGAGCATGTGCATCTAGCGCACTATGCTGTAGTTAGAGAGAGTGAGAAAAGTAACTACTCAGGCATGTGCATCTAGCGCACTATGCTGTAGTTAGAGAGAGAGGTGTTGGAAATACGTGGATTTCGATGGGAGTTCCGCTCGAGAGTGTAGACAGCTCGAAGTTCGGTTTCTTCAATTTCCCCCTCTTATTTAATGCCACTGGTGCACAAATGAAACGCGAAAGCGTTTTATTTTTCTTTGGTTTTTTGGTATTTATTTACTTTTTATGTTTTCTTACACTGGTTTTGCCGGGGCTACCGTGCTACCGATTCTTATGTTGAAAAAAAACAGTACAATATTTTAACTTGGAATGAATTTGAATAATTCGCGACGGGCTATAGCTTTGAGTGATCTCGGGTGATCAGGCTCGAAGTTCGACTGACTTGTCCTTAATTCGCGATGGTCATTATATAGGCCCTTATTCTATTGTCGCGTAAAGTGGGAGACGTCGGCGCGTGAGGGAAGAGTTTCTCTCACACCTCGACATTCTGCTGACGATAATCTCCAGACGCATTTCCAGTTATGACGACTGGTGATATGAAAAATCAGCGTCGAGACATCGATACTCTCCAGACGAAATTCCGACTATTGTTGGTGCCAGGATATCGATATTCTCGAGGCATGATTGTAGTTTAAGTGATATACAAAGTCAGCGTCGAGACATCGATACTCTTCGGACGGAATTCCGATTATTATTAATGCCGGTACATCGATATTCTCGAGGCGCAACTTTTGCTTATGTTTAGGCTCGTCCCTAGGCGATAAGCGCGGTCATCTTGTGCGAGCCGGCAAGACGCTGATTCTCACCGGCTTCCAACATCTGTGGGAGGTCGGTGATAATGCGCGACATACGCCGGTTCGTCACTCACGCGCCTTCTCCCCGCGACGAGTTTCGTTAACTGAAATTTCGTATGTATGCTCGCAGGCATATTTCGTGCTTGGCGGGAGAACTCCGGCAATGAGGGTCACCCCTGGTCATTCGTGTTTTCCCGTGAATAAATGAGAGATTAAATATTTCTACTGCGGATCATACGGATCCGGTTTTATGTTTGATAAATGGTATATGAAATGAAATTTTAAAATTTATTTGTGTTTTTTCGACCCAGGACGTTACAGTACCCTCGAATTGCGTGGCCAATGCTTTGATCAAAAAGTGTGAATCGTAACCGGAAAGATTATGAAAAACTATTGGGATACTATGAGATTTTGTGTAATTTAAATTACACCCTTGATGTGCGGGGCCCCGATACTTGCCCGTGAAATGACAATGATCACGGTGCTTCACGTCAGTCAAAGTAAAAGGTTTTTCACATACATGACATTTTGTAGCATTATAATATTCATGTTTTTCAACCGATGTGAGTGGTTCCATCGGTACAATATTACTCAAATAAAAATCAACCGTTTCTGCAATTTTTTTCAATTGATTGATGAACCACTCGATGCAATCGGGCCCACGTTTTAGTTCGAATTTTGATAGAGAATCATCGAAAGTACATTTCAAATAATACGCGGCACTGTGTGGGACATGCTTTTGACAATCATTTGCGTTTGATTCGAGAAGGCATTCGAGATCAGCGTATACAACAAATGGTACATCTTCTTTGTATCGATAATTTTTAAAATTTAGAATTTTATTTTCCTGTGTCGGTAATATCATTTTAGTTTTATTTATGCTCATGCAATCTTTTTTGTGGTTTTCAAAGGAACTTTGAAGTGCAAAGTGATTCAAGCAGTTATCACAAATCCATGTATTACCATTATGATTTGATAGTTGCTTAGTTAGCAATCGTGACAGATTGCGAATCCAAGCAAAGTGATAAATCGGTTGATAATTATCTTCTCCGTCGACATCCATACCGATATTGCTTTCAACCATGAGAAGGTGAATTGTAGGTTTATCAGATTTTTGTTTACTTAAATAGAGCGGTACTATTTCACTCTTTTTACCTGATTCAACGCTGTAAACATTAATCGCCAAATTATTAATTTTTTCAAATTTAGAAACATCTCTTAATGCGATCGGAAAATTTATACCATCATATTTTAACACTGATTCATAATCAGGGTATGAGCTAGGTCGATCCGCATGCACTATAGCTGGATGGAGTGCTGCTACGACTGACCATAAAAAACAAAATTCATCGTAGTTTTTCACATTAACCACAGCCTTTTTGTTCCGTATATCTTGAGGTAGCTCGACAAATGTTGACAGGCCTCCGCGTAGTGGTACGTACTGATTGATGTTCACTGTCAAATTGACGATTTCACGCAAGGACCAGCCTGAATCTCGTTCTTGAAAATCTTCAACCTCCACCAACAAAGGATCTTTCACATTTTCATCGAACCATGTTTTTATGTCCGTGGATGCGAGGATTGGTTCGTTTCGTGTATTAAAATACTTTATTTCCTCAATCATTTCACCATTTTTCAATGTTGAAAATTTGCACGCCAGTACGACGTTTACTTTCAAATTTCCCTCTTTTTTTATCAAATTTGACAATCTTCGAGCAGTGGTGACTTTTGTATCATACAAGAATGATATTAAATCCTTGTGAACGAGATTCACCACTGTGCCAGTTCGTATGCGACTTTGGAAGGCTGATTGCAATTCCACCCAACGAACTCGGTCCGATGTCTTATTTCGTACACCAATATTTCCGCCTCGTTTTTGTTGTTCTTTAAAATTTTCACTTAGGGACTTCAGCAGTGATATCGTCGTTTGTATTTTCGATTTTTCTCCACTAGACAAATTTCCTTTTTTCAATATTTTATTTAATAACTTGATATTTCGAGTACCAAATTTTCTCCATTTTTCTACTTGTTCATTCGATAAATCTTTCAACGATTTATACGCATTTTCCATAAAAGCTATTAATCGCAAACACTCTTTTGATTCCATTTTTAATGCACTGATCTTAACTTGACAAAGGGCAGAAATTAAATGATTGCGCTGGGCTATCAGTGATCTATATATACTCATGGAGAGAAAGAGATAGAGATAGAGAAGTTTCAACATCTTCTATCTTCGTCTGATTTATTACGAACAATTCTTAGAATTATTGCGCAGTTCTGAAATCCGATACCGTGACGTTCGGTCCAACTGATTATTAATCTCCGAGATCGAATGTTCTAGAAGATATTGCGTCATCACTTTGGAATTTCAAGGATTTCTCGGAATTATCATTATTGTGGTACAATGTTCCAGAAGTTTCGTGATCCCCCTCGCCCCCATCACTTTTCAA
Organism: Rhorus exstirpatorius; assembly: GCA_963564615.1. NCBI lineage: Eukaryota > Metazoa > Arthropoda > Insecta > Hymenoptera > Ichneumonidae > Rhorus > Rhorus exstirpatorius. Next base: position 3,773,941 of record OY751317.1, on the reverse strand, counting down.
TGTCAAGGATTTCTCGGAATTATCATTATTGTGGTACAATGTTCCAGAAGTTTCGAGATCCCCCTCTATGACTTCGGAATGTCAAGGATTTCTTGGAATTTCCATTATTATTATTATTATGGAAGAACGTTCTAGAAGCTTTGTGATCCCCCTCACCCCCATCACTTCGGAATGTCAAGGATTTCTTGGAACTATTATTATTATTATTTCTGAGCTCTGAAATCCGATACTATTGTCGGTATTGACCTTCGACTGCGATGGTTTTTTCATATTATTATTGATGACGTCATCCTTTGAAATTTCATTATTATTATGGTAGAACGTTTAGAAGCTTCGAAATCCTCCCTCGCCTCTATGACTTTTGGAATTTCAAGGATTTCTTGGAATTATTATAGTAGACCGGTGTGAATTTTCATATGTATAATAATATTTGATATAGTCATGGAAAAAATGTTACTTCTGATAATATTTTATTGCAGATGTTATGGCGAACATCTTTATTACCATCTTGGTCTTGAATGATATGTAATTCGTATGAGAAGAAAAATAAATCACATTATTTGAAAATCCTTATTTTCATTTCCTCAGCTGAGAATATATTTTCATCGATTCTAATAGCCAAAGAGCGGCACAATTGTCAGTCAAGCAAAAAAAAAATCGTTCATCTCTGTCTCGCTAGTCATTTCATCGGGAGAATCTTATCGCGAGAAACTCGATCATCCACCCAGCTGTTTCTTCATTCGTGCGTGTGGGTCAAGATCGAAGAGCTCTGTTCTCACCTCCTCCTCCAAGATTATTTTATTCGACATTTAAAGAGCTAGCTGAAGAGCGACACAATTATCGTTCAAAAGAAAAAACAATGGTTCATGCATTTCTCTCGAACAGCGACACAGTTATCGACCAAATGAAAGAAAACAATCGCGAGAAACTCGATCCTCCGCCCGGCTGTGATGCAAGACGATCAAAAGGCGTGTAAAGCGTATATGATGATTTTTCTACATTTCGATCGATATGATGGCACATTTTTTACTTCGAAATTTTTTATACGTAATAAACTCTATTGTAAAACGATCGTCATTCATAAAATGCGTGTAAAGTGAATATATAAGGCAAGATGATTTTCATTCTCAACATTTCAATTGATATCATGGCACATTTTTTACTTCGGAGGTTTTTTATGCGTAATAAATTCTACTGTAATTAATTTCTATATTTCGATTGTCGGAAAGATTTTCACTTCGAACGTTCTCGATATTTCTTTCTACGTTATCCTTGAAAATTCCCCCTCCTTACATTCTAGAGTATTGTTGAATGTTCCAGAAGTTTCGTGATTGCATCATCATCACTTTGAAATTTTGAGGATTTCTTAGAATTATTATTATTATCTTATCACTGTGGAATTATTATGATTATTATTGTCATCGAGCTCTGAAATCCAATACTATTGTCAGCATTGACCTTCGACTGATTTAAATGAGGTTTTCATTACTTTTTTTATTCTTTTTTTTTCATACTTCCTTTTGGAACTTTAAGAATATATTATTATTATTATTATTATTATTATTATTATTAATATTGAGCTGTGAAATCCGATACTATTGTCGGCATTGACCTTCGACTGGTTTAATTGCGATGTTTTTTTCATACTCGGATTTATTATTATTATTGATGACGTCATCCGCTTGGAATTTCTCTGAATTATCATTATTATTATTGAGGGGCGGGGTTTGTCCTGTGCTTGCACATGCGCAGGTTTGAATTTATGCGCAGGTTTGAATTTCCCGCGCTCGCGCATGCGCAGAAGCGTTTTAGTGGTCCAGAACTCTCATTGTATATCTACTGAGCTTCCCGAGCAGCGAACCGCCCGGGTCGAGAGCAGCGCAGAAAGAGAGAGCTCCGAGCGGCGAACCACTCGGATCGAGAGCTACGCCGAAAGAAAACGAATCGAACAGGTAAATTGATCGAGACGCTAACGAGGATGGAGAGGGATGAGTACGCGCACGCGTAACGAGAACTCGCGATCTCCCTCGTCTCCTGACGTCATAACGACTCGAGCGCCTTAGCTCGAAACGTGACTGACCGGCACATTCAAACGATAACGCGAAACTCAATTGAAGGATAACGCTAAACTCGATAAACGAATATTCGTTAAACAAATAACGTAGACACGCCGAGATGTTGTGGCGGGTGGATCCTGTTGCTACCGATGATCGTCCTTCGCGGGGTCCTCTTCTGGTATGGTCAATCGGGGGCCAACTATAACTAATACTACGATAACGGTGCGATTGGGTAATCCGTGGTGGATGGGGAATCGCGGGCCCATATGCCAACGGCCTTCCATACAGAAACGTAACTCAACCTGCCCTTCTTTACCGATACCTTTTCGCGAAGCGTCGAGAGTCGCACTCGAACCTCTAGACTCCCATGAATTACTTCCTTCGACACCGAGTGTACCGGGTGGCTCATTGTTTCGGCCCCTTTCCACGGTAACTCGGTGTTTTATTTTGCGTTGATCCGATAACTACGGGATGAGAGCTTTCGATACCGCAAAACCGAAAAATAAACTTACACGCTAATTGCTAAAATTACGATAACTTATTCGAAATCGTAGAAAACCCTGGTGAGGATGACCTGTGACGCCAAAAACCAGAAAATTGCGTCACAGCATACAGGAGTGGGACAGATATTTTAAGGGGTTGCTGGGAGGGATAGACGAGAGGAGGGAGCTACGGTAAGGAACACGGAGGAGGAGGGAGAAGAAGAACTGACGAGGCAAGAAGTGTGAAAAGTAGTGAAGAAGCTGAAGGACAACAAGGCAATGACGGGAGGCCGATGACGGGGTGCCGAATGAGGTGTGGAGGTACGGAGGAGAATGTGTGAGGGAAAATCTGTGGAGAATGTGTGCGAGGGTGTGGAGAGGGGAAGGATGGCCAGAGGGGTGGAAGCAAGGAATAGTGGTGCCGGTGGTGAAGAAAGGGAAAGGAGATGTAGTAGAAGATTACAGGGGGTCACGCCGACACAGACGGCATATAAGGTGTACGCGGGCGTGCTGGAAAACAGACTAAAGCAGGAGGTAGCGGGGAGGGGGATGCTGCCGCCGAGTCGAGCGGGATTTAGGGAGGGGATGGGGACTATAGATCATATATATGTGTTGAACTACATAATAAACAGGGAGGTGAGGAGGAAAAAGAGGGAGCTAGTGCTACTATTCGTGGATCTAAGGGCGGCGTTCGACTCAGTGGATAGGGGGAAGCTGGCGGAAAGTATGAGGGACCGGGGCGTGAGGGAGGGGCTGGTAGAAAGGTGTGAAGAGGTGCTAAAGGAGACGGCGGGGAGGATAAAGGTAGGAGAGGAGCAGGGAGAGAGATTCTGGCTGGAGAGGGGAGTGAGGCAGGGGAGCCCGTTGAGTCCGCTGCTGTTCATAATGCTGTTGGCGGACCTGGACGAGGATTTGGCGAAGGGATGCTGGGAAGGGGTAAAGCTGGAGGGAGGGGGGAAAGTGTTTTCGCTGGCATACGCAGACGATCTGGTGATCATGGCAAAAGGGGTGGAGGAGATGAAGGGAATGATGGCGAAGCTGGAAAGGTATATGGGGGGAAAGGGGCTAGAGGTGAACATCGGGAAGACGAAGGTGATGAGATGCAGGGCAGGGGAGGAAGAAAAAAAAAAGTGAAGTGGTGGTGGAAAGGGAAGGACATGGAGGAGGTGAAGAGATATAAGTACTTGGGGTATGTGGTGAGAGCTGACGGGGATCATAGAGAGCATGTGGAGGAGAGGGTGGAAAAGGCGGTAAAAGCAATGGGGCTGTGGGGAATAGGAAAAAGGAAGTTTGGAAGAGATTGGGGCAGGAGGCTGTGGTTATTCGACAGGTTGGTGTGGCCGGTGTTAGGATATGGTGTAGTGATATGGGGCCGGAAAGGAAGAGAGGAGGTGGAAATGGTGCATGAGAGGTTTATGAGGCGGGTGATGGGGGTAACGAGAAGGGTTCCAGAATACATGCTGAGGGAGGAACTGCAAAGGGAAGCGCTACAGGGGAGAGCGAGAATGAGGGCATGGGGGTACGAGGGGAAGCTGGAAGAAGGGAGGGGAGAGGAGTTGGCATGTAGGTGCTGGGGAGAAATAAAGGGGCGGGCGAGGAGAGGGGCGGGGGGAGAGCGGTGGGAAGAGGAAAGGAGGAGGTTCTACGAGGGAATTGGTGGGATGGGGAGGAGAAGCGGAGAAAATGGGAAGAGGGGGAGATGAGAGGGGAGGAAATGTTGGCGCGGGAAAAAAAAATCAAGAGGGGGAAAGGTGGAGGTGAATAATGGAGGCGAGAGGGAATAAGGAATACAAGTTTGTGAAAGGAAGAGGGATACCAGGGTACCTAAAGAAGGGATTGACGGAGTAATGATGACAGAGAATGACGAGATACAGAATGGGTGAAGAGATGAGGGGGACAATGTATTGGGAAACAGAGGGAAAGAGGAGCTGCAGGATGTGCGGGAGGGAGGAGGAGACGTGGGAACACGTATGGGAAATATGTACGGACTGGGAGAGTGAGAGAGGGTGGAGCGAGGTAAGGGGAGTGGTACTGGGAGACGAGGGAGAGGGGGAGGAATGGCTAGAGAAAATAGAAGCTGCTTTATACGTGGTCGGGTCCCGAGGTAGACCCGCCGATTTTTCCGATGGTTATTCGTTAATCTGTTGAACTGATTGAGTACTCTGACTCTTAACTCTTGACTGTTGATTACTCACTACTCACTCCTCACTGACTGCTTGATTTGTGGACTGCCGGACATCATATAGTCCCTTATTTTATTGTCGTTGATGGTGTGAGATGTCGGCGTGTGAGAGAAGGGTTTCTCTCGCGCCTCGACATCCTGCTGACGATAATCGCCAGACGGATTTCCAGTAATTATGGCTGGCGATTTTCCTGTCAGCTTCGTGTAATCGTAATTGTCCAGACTAATATCTGGCTACTGCCAGTGCAGGGATATCAATATTCACGAAGCGCACTTGTTGTTTATGTTGAGGCTCGTCCCTAGGCGATAAGCGCGGCTATCGTGTGCGAGCCAGCAAGGCGTTGATTTTCACCGACTTCCAGCATCTGCGGGAGCTCGGTGATAACGTGCGACATACGCCGGTTCGTCACTCACGTGCCTTCCCCCCATGACGAGCCTCGTTCGTAAAAGATTAAAGTTTTTTGTGCGTAAGGTGGGTGAACTCCGGCAATCAGGGTCACCTCTGGTTGTTCATGTTTTTTCGTGATTTGAGTAGGAGAGTGAATATTCTATATTTTTACCTTGGATCATATCGGTATATAAAAAATTTTAAATTTAGGTGGGTATTTCGACCCAGGACGTTACAGTATTATTATAATTATTTTATAACAGTTCGATTGCACTTCTCCCCTATTGCTATAACGTGAAACAAATATAGAACGATCGACCGATGACGAAAAGGACGAGCGAAAAAGAGCGAAAAAGAGAATTCTAAAAACTGAAATGGAGACGGTAGCGGCGGTGGTGGATAATTTATGTGTGCTTTAGATATTTATTCAAACAAATTAGATAATACAAAAACATTTAATGGAATTATTTAAGAACATTCAATGAAATTATTCAAGATCAATTATTTATTTAAGAACATTTCAATACATTGTAAATATATTGTAAGCCGTGTATAGAAATGTCCTTCCCAGGTTTTAAAGTTTTGGTTTTCCCTGGGGCATTGGGAGAATGCCAGGACATAGCTGAGAGATATCCATAACAAAAAATAAAATTTTTCCTCAGTAGATACGATAAAAATTGTCATGTTTGGTATGGGTTTGGGTTTGGGGTTTATTATGTTTGGGTTTGGGTTTGGGTCAGTATAGGTCAGGGTATATTCTTGACACGGCGGCGGCGGCGGCGGCGGCGGCGGCGGCGGCGGCGATATATTTATAGGGTGATTCAGAACTGATGTCATTCCCGGAATGGGTGTGATGAGATTGAAAATCTGCGAATTTTCGTTTTTTTTAAATTATTCTGCGTTGAGGGGTTCTGGAGTAATTAGCCATCAAAGTTGACCCCATTAGTACGCAATTGCAATTTGGCGCGAATGTATGGGTCCTTTCATTAAAATGACCTTCGTTCGGATGAATATTAATAATTTATTATTTGTAAACGTCAAAAACAGCAGCGATGGCTTGGTAGATTATCGATAATGTTTTGTTCGATGTACTGCTGTTTTTTGACGTTCTACGGAGGAATCAATTAGTTTTTGTCGTGAAATTGTAATAATTTTGGCGTTCGTGCAATTCGTGCAAGATCAATCGATCGAAGTGATCTCGAAAAATGAAGTTTTTTCATCTGCTGCCACCAGCAATAAAGCTAAGGTCAAATAGAATGGGAAATTTTACAGCGTGCGGGTAATTGCCGAAAGTAGCAAGTTCTGACGCAGCATTCGCTAGCTTGTTAAAATTTGTATACTTTCAAATGGATTACAATTTTTACCGATGTCCTTCCGTTTTTCAGTTAATAGAACAAAGCTGGAATCAATAACAGTTACGAAAGCTGGGACAATATTAATGGACGTCGATTTAAATCCATCGAACAAAAAAAATGTCTCCGTTCAAGCAAACCTTAGACGTATGGTCGAGGCTACGTCTTCCCAAACTGATCCAGTACATCACGACGTTCATGACTGCTCGGTTCAGACGTTTCCCAGCTGTGGTCACAACGAACCAGATACGTGGACTGATCAGGGAGAAATTGTCAGAGACGATAGTGACGCCGATGATACTCAAAGTAGAGAAAGTTTCCAAGGTCAAAAGAAAGATTCCGAGAATGACGGACCAACGCAGGTTTGCTTTAAAGACGTATGGTTAAACCATTGGAAAAAAAACCTTTCGACCAAAATACAAGAATAATTAAAATTTTGAAATTATTTAAAAAATAATCGTCATTGATATTATCGATTTTCATTGAATACTCAATTGATGAAGTTGTCACCAGCCGATTCTTAATTTTCTTCACCAATATTATTATTTTATGTTATTTCGAGATTGAGCTTGTTGTTGGAAGTGGAGTAATGATATCGGCTGCTAACTTGGACAAGATCAAGCGTAATTTTTCAAAGTCTCCTAAGGACATGATCCGCAGTATAATGCGTAGCATTATCGGAAAGGACCGACTAAAGAAGATGACACCAAAAGGCCAAAAAGACTTCGAAGCAATTCCATATTCCATTCTAATGGCAACAGAAAGTACGTTAGGGAGGTTCAATTAAGTGTTTTTTTATGTGCACACTCTAGTAAAATTGTTTTCTTTGTGAGCTCTTCTGGAATAGTTGCAACATACTGTAACGGCGACGAGGCTCATTGGAGCTCGTCCTGACATCTATCGATCCTACGATCTATAAGATCGATGATGTCGACGCTCCGGCGATGCCTCACCGGTCGGCGTCTCTCACGTGGGTACCCCCCCCCCCCCCCTTTGCCCCTTGCGAATCGATCCATTAGATCTAGCCTTATGCCTCCTCCCAGTCAGCACGGCGTCGTCTCGGTGAGCGGAGCTCCTGGCTTGTCAATCTCGGGTATATCTATATATATATATTCTAGTGTTACTTCATCGTTAAAATACGCCCCACCGAGACACGTGAGAGTGCATTCGTTCGTAAGATATTGTACTATCTACCATATTAATTCATTGTCAAAGTCGTTGTATACCGCGATACACGTTTCGACGCGATTGTCTGTTCTTCGTGCGTCTATTCCAGCACCGTGCGTGACTGGGCCGTCGAATGTAACGACGATTCTTTCGAGAGAAAACGAGAAGAAAATACCGCAGCCGAGTCTCGTGGCTTTCGTCACATTCCCTCCCGCGGGAGAATATGCCGAACGATATATTACGCCGAGGCGTCATACGAAGTCATACCCGATTTCATTCCGGGCATTAAGCCACGCCGTGAGAAGCGAGAATCGGGAGATACGTCACGAGAGCGAGCGAGATCGAACGATACGGGCACGCGACGGTACGAGCACAGTTGCCGCCATCTTGAGCGACGATTCTTCGTGCACATCGAGGCCCAACGTCCAAGACAGCTAAGTCCTCCGATTACGTCATTGCGTTCGCGCGGTCAAGTAACCGTTTTCCGGGACTTTCATTCCCCGAGCATTTTCGTTCATATCACGATCGCCTTCGTATTACATGCGCATAAAGTCATTGTGCGGAATATCTATATATATATATATATATATATATATACTTTTTTTGTAAAAGAATAACGTCGTAAGCCCTCCTCTCACTTACGCGCGAGCCACGCTCGATCCGATCGTTCTATATTCTTGATATATTCATTTTTTGTGTGTCATCTCTCGTAATTCTCTTTCGATCGTCTGCGGACACCGTTTATCATTATATGTTCGAGGACACACGTTAAATTCACGGATCGCGATCCGAGTCGATGAATCGACCTTGTTTACGATTATTATTATTTCTTGAGACAAAGCGTTGGAAGGCGTGCGATGAGTGTAGCGTGACTCATCCGCGCTCGATCAATTTTTCGAAGAATTCTTCGTCGAGTCGATAGGCCGAGGCCATACATGAATAAGAATCGGATTATCGTATCCGTATTAGGCTAAGTGTCTCGATCACGATAACGTTCAGCCATCGCCTGTGAGTTTCTTTCTTTTTGTATATTTTTTTTGTATCATAGAACGCCTGAAGGACTATCGTGCCCGGTTAAACGAAACAAAGAAAAAAAAAGAATGTAAAACCAACTGTTATATTTTCTTATGACTCGCTTCTCGAGCCTTTACGAGGATTTGCCCTCTAATTTCAAGTCGTATCGCCGACACGAATATGTTTTTGTAGATTCACCAGAAACATCAAGTCGAGAGTCATCGTTTCGAATTTCAATAAAGAATATAATTGTCATAATGTTGTATTTTTCTTTATTTATTTAGTTAAATAAAGAAAATCGTTACAATACATACAAAAAAGCCTGCTCATTAGGAATTTGTAGCTTGCTTCCACATTATTTCATCTCGTTCACTATGAGCAAGTAGAATTTAAGCTTTTTTTTTTTAAAAGCTCTGTCAGCAACACAATCTGGATATGAAAAGATGTACAAGTTTCTGACCTGCAAGCTTTTTTCTATTAAATTCAATTTCAATAATTCAAAAATAATTCAGGAATAATAAAAAATAACGCGATACGAGGAGCATTTCAAAATATTCGGAATGCAATAAAATACATTTTCACTAATTCTGACCAAATTCGATGCCAAAGATCTCAAATATTTTTCTCGAAAATCCTCAAATATTCGTTTTTAAATAAGTCAACATTGCTCTTACATTTATTCAGCTTACGTATCGGAAAATGTTTCGGAAGATATGAGGCTCACCCACGCCGAGTACATGCGGTGCCTAACTCTTTTGTGTGGAAACCTACGAAAATAAATCTGAACAATTTCGAAAATAAATAACAGCAACGACAACGATGGCAACAACGAACACGATAGCGATGCGAAGGACGACGACAACAACGACAACGGCAACGACGACAAGAACGATAACGACATCGACGACAACGAAGACAACGAAGACAACGACAATGAAGACAACGAAGACAACGATAATGAAGACAACGAAGACAACGAAGACAACGACAATGAAGACAACGAAGACAACGACAATGAAGACAACGAAGACAACGACAATGAAGACAACGAAGACAACGACAATGAAGACAACGAAGACAACGACAACGAAGACAACGAAGACAACGACAATGAAGACAACGAAGACAATGATGACAACAACAACGAAGACAAACGAAGACAACGTAGACAACGAAGATAACGACAATGAAGACAACGAAGACAACGACAATGAAGACAACGAAGACAACTACAATGAAGACAACGAAGACAACGATGAGAACGACAATGAAGACAACGACAACGAAGACAATGACAACGCAGACAACGAAGACAACGACAATGAAGACACCGAAGACAACGAAGACAACGAAGAAACGATAATGAAGACAACGAAGACAACAAATACAACGAAGACAACAACAGCGAAGACAACGACAACGAAGAAAACGACAATGAAGACAACGACAACAAAGACAACGACAACGCAGACAAAGAAGACAACGGCAGCGAAGAAAACGACAAAGAAAACAACGACAACAAAGACAGCGACAATGAAGACAACGACAGTGACAACGAAGACAACAACAGCAAAGACAATGACAACGAAGACAGCGACAACTAACTAAACGAGAATGAAGACAGTAAGAACGACAACGACGAAAAATGTAAAGACAATAATAACAATAATGATAATAATAACAATAAAGATAATAATAACAACAACAATAATAACAGTAATAATTTATTGAACAAAATTAGTTGTTTGGGTTGACAGAACTAGAAGATGCTCAAGCTTTATTTATTTTTTTATTGCAAATTTATTGCAAATTCAGCCTCCACGAGCACTCTTGAGGACGCGGCCGTTATTATAAAAGGTGTTCAAAGTGTCGACCTTCAACTTCGACACACAGCCTTGCACGCCTGATAAAATTATCTAGAGCATGGCCGAGCCTTTCTTCTGTCACTTCAGTGAAAGAGTTCAATAAACGTCGTTCTAAATCAGCGTCGTCCTCAATCTCGTGCTGGTTATAAATTAGCCCCTTGACGTGACCCCAAACCTAAAAATGTAGGGGATTTAAATCTGGGGATCTTGGAGGCCAGTGTACAGTGCCACCAATCCACGAGTTGGGGAACATGCGATTCAATATCTCGCGAGTCGCAAGTGCAGTGTGTGGTGGTGCACCATCTTGTTGAACCCAACAGTCCTCGGGAATACGCGGTTTATTATTTAAAAGCGGTGCTAGCGCGTTCTCCAAAAACTCACGATAGCTCACCCCGGTCAGGCGTTCGGGAAGAACATAGGGCCCAATCTAGTAAGGATAAGAGCATAGGGAAACGTTTCTGGGTCTGAGTTCAGAAAAAGTGTAAAGCGAAATTGTTAATTTTTCTTTACAGGGTACCAAATGCGTATTGACGATCTCCGCCCACAAGTTGATCGAGAATCGTACTTGATGTTTTCCTGTCACAATCTTGTGAGGATTTTCTCTGTCGTAGTAGTGACAGTTATGCATGTTAAATGTGCCGTCTCTACCGAATGCTGACTCATCAGAAAAAATTATTTTTCGAACGAACGTCGGATCAGCTTCATGCTGCTGGAGCACCCACCTGCAGAACTCAAGCCAAGCCGGAAAATCTTCTTCGGTCATAACCTGAGTTCTTTGGTAGTGATGACCATGAAGTTTTTCTGCTTTAAGTGTGCGCTGCGTAGTTGAATAACTCGTATTGCATATTTCCGCGATTTTACAAATACTAAATTCTGGATTTATCTCTACTGTGTCTAAGATATTTTCTTCATTCAAAACGGTTCGAGCTGTATATAGTGCTCCTCCAACTCCCTTTCTGTTAGGAACAAGATGCCCAGTGTCACATCCCCGTGCCCAAGCACTGATAATTACTTTTGGGCCAGGGGTGCGACCACCGAATCGCTCTGCATAGAGACGTGAAGCCGCTGCTCCATCAAAATTTGCGTTAGCATAGCAAGCGATCATCTGCATGTACTCCTGTGGCTCATATGGAACTCCGTTGCCTGCCATGCTCTTGTGTGCCGAATAACACCAGAAAATTATTAATATCCGTCCGCGAAAGCCTCATTCTGATAGAGATATTACTTATTTACTTGGATAAAAATTTCTCATTCCATTTAACTTTACCTTTATTGCTGGTAGCTGTAGATGAAAAAATATCTTTTTCAGATATCATTTTGATCGGATTGTATCAATTGCACCAACACCAACATAGATTCCACGACAAAAACGAATCTTCGCAAAACGTCAAAAACACAGTACATCGAACAAAACATTATCAACAATCGACCAAGCCATCGCTGCTGGTTTGACAGTTTGCAAATAATAAATTAATAATATTCATCCAAACGAAGTTGGCTACGGTCATTTCAATGAAAGGACCCATACATTCGCGCCAAATTGCAATTGCATACTAATTGGGTCAACTTTGATGGCTAATTACTCCGGAACCCCTCAACGCAGAACAATTTAAAAAAAAAACGAAAATTCGCAGATTTTCAATCTCATCACACCCGTTCCGGGAACGACATGAGTTCTAAATCAGCCTATAAATATATCGCCGCCGCTGCCACCGCCACCGTGTCAAGAATACACCCTGACCTATACCAACCCAAACCCAAACCCAAACATAATCAACCCCAAACCCAAACCCATACCAAACATGACACCTTTTATCGTATCTACTGAGGAAAAATTTTATTTTTTGTTTTGGATTTCTCTCAGCTATGTCCTGGCATTTTCCCAACGCCCCAGGGAAAACCAAAACTGTAAAACCTGGGAAGGCGATTTCTATACACGGCTTACAATATATTTACAATGTATTGAAATGCGTTTGTCCGTCTTTCTCGGAATCTTTCTTTTGATCTTGGAAACTTTTTCTACTATGAGTATCATCTGCGTCACTATCGTCTCTGACAATTTCTCCCTGATCAGTCCACGTATCTGGCTCGTTGTGACTACAGCTGGGAAACGTCTGAACCGAGCAGTCATGAACGTCGTGATGTACTGGATCAGTTTGGGAAGACGTAGCCTCGACCATACGTCTAAGGTTTGCTTGAACGGAGACAGTTTTTTTGGTCGATGGATTTAAATCGACGTCCATTAATATTGTCCCAGCTTTCGTAACTGTTATTGATTCCAGCTTTGTTCTATTAACTGAAAAACGGAAGGACATCGCTAAAAACTGTAATCCATTTGAAAGTATACAAATTTTAACAAGCTAGCGAATGCTGCGTCAGAACTAGCTACTTTCGGCAATTACCCGCACGCAGAACGTCAAAAAACAGCAGTACATCGAACAAAACATTATCGATAATCTACCAAACCATCGCTGCTGTTTTTGACGTTTACAAATAATAAATTAATAATATTCATCCGAACGAAGGTCATTTTAATGAAAGGACCCATACATTCGCGCTAAATTGCAATTGCATACTAATGGGGTCAACTTCAATGGCTAATTACTCCAGAACCCCTCAACGCAGAACAATTTAAAAAAAACGAAAATTCGCAGATTTTCAATCTCATCACACCCATTCCGGGAACGACATCAGTTCTGAATCACCCTATAAATATATCGCCGCCGCCGCCGCCGCCGCCGCCGCCGTGTCAAGAATACACCCTGGCTTATACCGACCCAAACCCAAACCCAAACATAATAAACCCCAAACCCAAACCCATACCAACCATGACAATTTTTATCGTATCTACTGAGGAAAAATTTTATTTTTTGTTTTGGATATCTCTCAGCTATGTCCTGGCATTTTCCCAATGCCCCAGGGAAAAACAAAACTTTCAAACCTGGGAAGGACATTTCTATACACGGCTTACAATATATTTACAATGTATTGAAATGTTCTTAAATAAATAATTGATCTTGAATAATTTCATTGAATGTTCTTAAATAATTCCATTAAATGTTTTTGTATAATCTAATTTGTTTGAATGAATATCTAAAGCACACATAAATTATCCACCACTGCCGCTACCGTCTATTCTATATAATATAGAACTATCGTTCTATATTATATACAGATATCGCCGCCGCCGCCACCACCGCGGTGTCAAGAATACAAAGAAACCCAAACCCAAACCGTGGGTTTGGGTTAAACCTGGGCCAAACCTTGGCTTCGATTAAACCTAAACCCAAACCTAAACCTTAGGTTTGGTTAAACCTAATCCCAAACCTCGAGTTCAGTTTAACTTAAACCCAAACCCAAACCCAAACAATGGGTTTGGTTAGACCCAAACGTAAACCCGAACCCAAACACAGCCATTACTGCCACCGTGCCAAGAATTCCGACCTTCGCCGCTTCACCGCTCTACTGCACCGCTTCCCTCTTATCCACGCCCCGCCCTTATTGAAACACAGATTTAAAGAATATTGTCAAAACAGAATTTTTAAAAACATTAAGGTAGTTCTATCGTGGTAACTAATCCATAAGATTAAAATTTTTTTTTTTATATCTTTAATTTTAATATATTTATTCATTTCGAGAAACGTCAATGCCCCTTATCGACCTAATAACGGAGAAATTAATACTTGAAAATGCCAGTTCCTCAAGGCAAATTTCCTTCGGCATATAGAAGAACCGATTTCCGGTCACTTTAAAACGATATATCTTATCGAAAATCCAAAAGATTCTTACAAAAAACGAGACTTAGATTCATTAACACGTAAAAATCTAACGGGCCTAAAAAAAATATGATTGTCGACCAATTTTTTAAGCTATCCTGATTTTAATACGAGCATCCGGGTAGTGATACACAACTTATGGCATAATGTCGTGACGGTGAAAAAATGTGGCAACGCGATATCGAAACGAAAGCGGTATTTGACAAGTCGAATAACATAACCTCTCCACGTCAACGTCAATAGAGCGGGCGAGAGAGTGAGAGGGCACAAGAATGAAAAGAGAAAGAAAACGCAACGTTGCCACACGTAAATGTCATACGAGATCTAGTAATACTCGAGTCGTTGCAATTACTATTTTACTAGTTACATAATTATTTATAATCAACCGTTGATTAATTGTATTCACCTGGGTAAGCTTATTTAATAACCTACGTGAAGTTGGCCCCCCACTTTTGAAAAATTATTGTTTTGACGATTGTTCCAGATTGTTCTAGGTTTGTTCTACATTGTTCCAAAAGTATACATTTTTAACGAAGAAAATATAATTGAAAAATTGAAAAAACCGTTTTTTGGCCCAGCCCCCCACTTTTTGAAAATCAAACTTTTCTCAAATGTTCCAGGTTGTTCTAGTTGTTCTAAACATTGTTCCAAAAGCGCGATGTCGTAAGTCCAAAGGTGGGGCCACAAAAAACAAAAAATCATTTTTTACCACCCCCCACTTATTCAAAATCAGCCATCTTACGGTTGTTCCAGGTTAAAATAATTCTTTTGTTCCGAATTGTTCTGGGTTTGTTCTAAATTGTTCCAAGAGTACATATCGTTAACGCACGGAATATAATTTGAAAATAAAAAAAAATAACGTTTTCCGATCGAGCCCCCCCACTTTCGGAAAATCAAACTTTTTTTTTGTGTACCAGGTTGTTCTGATCGTCCTAGATATTGTTCCAGAAGTACGATATCCTCAGTCAAACTGTAGGGCCGCAAAAATTGAGATACTATTTTTTACCAACCCCCACTTATTCAAAATCAGACTTTTTGCGGTTGTTCCAGGTTAAAATAATTGTTTTTAATTTTGTTCCGAATTGTTCTAGGTTTGTTCTGAATTGTTCCAAGAGTACATATTGATAACGCACAGAATAGAAATTAAAAATAAGGAGGGGAGCAGTAGCGCAGTGGGTAGCGTGCTCGGCTCGCACGCAGTGGCGCGCGATGTGGCCGGGTTCGATTCCCACTGTCGGCACCAATGGAAAAATTTTCTAAGTGCTTTTTCTGTGACCCGGTGGTTCGGAATCCACCTAAAAAAGTAGGTCCAAAGGAAACCAGCGCCTTGGTGTGGTGACCGAAAGGCTGGGAAGATGTCTCGGGTTCGATTCCCGATGCCGTAGCACGGCTGATGAAAACACAACGGGCTCGGACGTAGCTCCAGAAACAGGACGTACGAACTACGACTGCTTCTGTCCCAATGTGCTGACATCTAGCGTGTGCGAGACGAGCTCCGACAGCGAGAAGCTGCCGTAGCACAGCAGATGGTAAAAGCACAAACGGGCTCGGACGTAGCTCCAGAGGCAGGGCGTACGAACTACGACTGTTTCTGTCCCAGGTGTTTAAATCTAGCGAGTGCGCGACAAGCTCCGGCAGCGGGGATCGAACCGGAGACAAACAGATACGAGAGGAGACCAAAGGTAGATGGTGTTGGGAGCCCGCAACCCTCAGGGGAGTCGGTGTAAGAACTCATACCATACCATACCATAGAAATTAAAAATAAAAAAATAAAAAAACGTTTTCCGATCGAGCCCCCCACTTTCAGAAAATCAAACTTTTTTTTGGTGTTCCAGGTTGTTCTGATCGTCCTAGATATTGTTCCAGAAGTACGATATTCTCAGTCAAACTGTAGGGCCGCAAAAATTGAGATACTATTTTTTACCACCCCCCACTTATTCAAAATCAGACATCTTACGGTTGTTCCAGGTTAAAATAATTCTTTTGTTCCAAATTGTTCTGGGTTTGTTCTAAATTGTTCCAAGAGTACATATCGTTAACGCACGGAATATAATTTAAAAATAAAAAAAAATAACGTTTTCCGATCGAGCCCCCCCACTTTCGGAAAATCAAACTTTTTTTTTGTGTACCAGGTTGTTCTGATCGTCCTAGATATTGTTCCAGAAGTACGATATCCTCAGTCAAACTGTAGGGCCGCAAAAATTGAGATACTATTTTTTACCAACCCCCACTTATTCAAAATCAGACTTTTTGCGGTTGTTCCAGGTTAAAATAATTGTTTTTAATTTTGTTCCGAATTGTTCTAGGTTCGTTCTGAATTGTTCCAAGAGTACATATCGTTAACGCACGGAATATAATTTAAAAATAAAAAAAATAACGTTTTCCGATCGAGCCCCCCCCACTTTCGGAAAATCAAACTTTTTTTTTGTTTACCAGGTTGTTCTGATCGTCCTAGATATTGTTCCAGAAGTACGATATCCTCAGTCAAACTGTAGGGCCGCAAAAATTGAGATACTATTTTTTACCAACCCCCACTTATTCAAAATCAGACTTTTTACCCTTGTTCCAGGTTAAAATAATTGTTTTTAATTTTGTTCCGAATTGTTCTAGGTTTGTTCTGAATTGTTCCAAGAGTACATATCGATAACGCACAGAATAGAAATTAAAAGTAAAAAAATTAAAAAACGTTTTCCGATCGAGCCCCCCACTTTCGGAAAATCAAACTTTTTTTTTGTGTTCCAGGTTGTTCTGATCGTCCTAGATATTGTTCCAGAAGTACGATATCCTCAATCAAACTGTAGGGCCGCAAAAATTGAGATACTATTTTTTACCAACCCCCACTTATTCAAAATCAGACTTTTTACGGTTGTTCCAGGTTAAAATAATTGTTTTGAATATTGTTCCGAATTGCTCTAGGTTTGTTCTGAATTTTCCAACAGTACATATCGTTAACCCACTGAATATAATTTTTTTTTGTTATTATATTAGTGTGTAGCGTTGGGAAAAGTATCGTAATAATAACCTAATTATTCTAAATTCAAAAAAAAATTTTCAAAAATTGATGTCGATTGTACTCCGTTTGTACTCGTTTGTACCACTTTTTTTTCGTTTGGACCTCGACCCAAAAAAAGATTGGAATGTTTTTTGATTTTCAAAATCGTATCTTTTTGGTTTTTAAAGATAATAACGGGTATTCCTGGAGACCTTTATTTACAACGTCCTGACCCGAAAATGTTACAATTCATACTAGAAATGAAAATTTTTAATGAAAATTGACGAAATTGGATCAGGACCTACGAGACGGCAAAAAAACCCTGAACAACGAGCTTTTATTTATAGCTGTACGTCGAAAATTGGCTGAGTGCTATTTTTTTCGTTTTAATTATACATGTAATCATTGTTTGTTAGGATCTGTGAAGAGAGAGAGAGAGAGAGAGAGAGAGAGAGAGAGAGAGAGAGAGAGAGAGAGAGACAGAGAAAGAGAGAGAGAGAGCGAGATGTGTATGTATATATCTAGGGTGGTCCTTATTTAGCGTGTTTCCGAAATTCCGTGCCGACAAGGAGGGAAAAGTTAGCAAAATGATAATAAAAAAAAGTGAGCAACCTGGAGCCTGTAGGTCAACTCAAAGTACTGCCTTTAAGGCAGTGAATTTTACAATGTAATTTAAACAGGAGCATCATTATTTTTTCTCCCCACCTTAATAATGGTTGGAAAAATGTGAAATTGGTATACGTCTTTCCTATAGCCATAAGTATTAGAAAAAAATTGGGCGATTTTCAGCGATAAAAGTTTCGAAATCCCAACACGTGAAAGTTTCAAAGTCGAAAATCACAATTTAACAAAATGAATGGATTGACAATTAATCCATTATTTTATTTTATTGTTTAACTAAATTTCAAAAAATTACATTTTGAACTGGTCATAATTCCAATAACAGAAAATTTCAAAATCATGATGTTTCAATTAAATTTCGTAACATCATACACGGAAAAAAGACATTTCAAAAAATAATAACTGAAATTTAAAAAATACAACGATGAAGAGAAAAAATGCAGTTTAACCCAGTAAATTAATCTCTTTACAGTGTTTTGATCAAGAAGTAATGTGCGGAATATACTTCTGTACTATCTGTACAACCATATTTGTTGGCTTAAACTGTAAAAACAACTATTTCCACTTAAAAAAAGTGACACTGTAAAAATTGAAAATGCTCGCAATGAATTTTGGTATGAATAAAATGAAAAACCAATAGATTTGTACAAGAAAAATTTAAAAACTGACGCATTAAAATGAACTGTATAGAGAGAGTATTTTTACGAATGTAACACATAACAAAAAATACTAAATTCTCTATGAAAAACAGAAATTGAAATAAAGAAAAATTGTAGCACGCTTTCGTCGAATTCAACTGTGAAAATGATGGAAAAATTACAGTTTTAAAATGTGTATGGAAAATACGACGCAAACAAGAAATTCATAAGGATCAATAAGCGTTCATAAAATCAATAGCGTAGTGGTATAGAGTGTCGGTCGTTAGGTAGGTCGTTAGGTAGGTTGCAGGTAAAATCTCAGGTAGGCTCAAAATTAATTTCGACGGAAAACGTCTGGACCACCAAGCCGGACACACTCGTAAAAAAAAAATCTCCAAATCTTTAATTTTTCTTTTTTAATGATTATTTAAGGATCGAAAGTGTTGAATTCGTTCACTGCGAAGGATCGCGGGTTCAAATCCCGGTCAATGACGACTTTTTTTTGCAAAATTCACAGTATTTTCAAAAATAATGGAACAGCAGTTTTAAATTCGTTCATCGATTTAATTGCTAATTTATAGATAATAAACTACATTTATTATGCTAATTCGACCCGCGCTTTTCAAAATCTTCTTAACTTTTAATTTTTACAGTTCACTTCGCAATTTCTCAAACATTAAACCCAAAAAGATGCGCTATTTTCTATTATAATTGATTTCGAGATACGATTTTGAAAATCAAAAAACATTTCAATCTTTTTTTGGGTCGAGGTCCAAACGAAAAAAAAGTGGTACAAACGAGTACAAACGGAGTACAATCGACATCAATTTTTGAAATTTTTTTTTCGAAAGTCGGGTGCCAGGTTCACGAAGGTGACGAGCAACGGCTGGAAATATTTGTTTTTGAATTTCGAATAATTAGTTTATTATTACGATACATTTCCCAACGGTACACACTAATATAATAACAAAAAAAAAATTATATTCAGTGGGTTAACGATATGTACTGTTGGAAAAATTCAGAACAAACCTAGAGCAATTCGGAACAATATTCAAAACAATTATTTTAACCTGGAACAACCGTAAAAAGTCTGATTTTGAATAAGTGGGGGTTGGTAAAAAATAGTATCTCAATTTTTGCGGCCCTACAGTTTGACTGAGGATATCGTACTTCTGGAACAATATCTAGGACGATCAGAACAACCTGGTACACCAAAAAAAAGTTTGATTTTCCGAAAGTGGGGGGCTCGATCGGAAAACGTTTTTTTATTTTTTTATTTTTAATTTCTATTCTGTGCGTTATCGATATGTACTCTTGGAACAATTCAGAACAAACCTAGAACAATTCGGAACAAAATTAAAAACAATTATTTTAACCTGGAACAACCGCAAAAAGTCTGATTTTGAATAAGTGGGGGTTGGTAAAAAATAGTATCTCAATTTTTGCGGCCCTACAGTTTGACTGAGGATATCGTACTTCTGGAACAATATCTAGGACGATCAGAACAACCTGGTACACAAAAAAAAAGTTTGATTTTCCGAAAGTGGGGGGCTCGATCGGATAACGTAATTTTTTTTTATTTTCAAATTATATTCCGTGCGTTAACGATATGTACTCTTGGAACAATTTAGAACAAACCCAGAACAATTCAGAACAATATTCAAAAAAATTATTTTAACCTGGAACAACCGTAAGATGTCTGATTATGAATAAGTGGGGGGTGGTAAAAAATAGCATCTCGATTTTCGCGGCCCTACAGTTTGACTGAGAATATCGTACTTCTCGAACAATATCTAGGACGACTAGAACAACCCAGAACAACCGTGAAAAGTCAGATTGTTAAAATAGTGGTGGCTGATAAAAAATATTGTTTTGCTTCTGAGGCCCCACCGTTGGACTTACGATATCCCGCTTTTGGAACAATGTTTATAACAACTAGAACAACCTGGAACGTTCGAGAAAAGTTTGATTTTCAAAAAGTGGGGGGCTGGAAAAAAATGATTTTTTTGTTTTTTGTGGCCCCACCTTTGGACTTACGACATCGCGCTTTTGGAACAATGTTTAGAACAACTAGAACAACCTGGAACATTTGAGAAAAGTTTGATTTTCAAAAAGTGGGGGGCTGGAAAAAAATGATTTTTTGTTTTTTGTGGCCCCACCTTTGGACTTACGACATTGCGCTTTTGGAACAATGTTTAGAACAACTAGAACAACCTGGAACATTTGAGAAAAGTTTGATTTTCAAAAAGTGGGGGGCTGGAAAAAAATGATTTTTTGTTTTTTGTGGCCCCACCTTTGGACTTACGACATCGCGCTTTTGGAACAATGTTTAGAACAACTAGAAGAACCTGGAACATTTGAGAAAAGTTTGATTTTCAAAAAGTGGGGGGCTGGGCCAAAAAACGGTTTTTTCAATTTTTCAATTATATTTTCTTCGTTAAAAATATATACTTTTGGAACAATGTAGAACAAACCTAAAACAATCTGGAACAATCGTCAAAACAATAATTTTTCAAAAGTGGGGTGCCAACTTCACGTAGGTTATTTAATATTTATTAATTTTAACCCATATATCCAATATTTTTAGGAATCATCATTTAGACATTTATAGCTAGTTGACTAGTCTGCAGCGATAGAACTACCTTAATACGGGTCGTGAGATTTGTTTAAAAGTCCTTTCGAAATTGATAGTACACAATGATAGTGGTTTAGGCCTACTGGGAATACAATAAATAAAAAACGCGCCATATTACGTGAACGCGCCGAATCTACTACCACATACATCGCATAGTCGTGTAATTCCAATCCTCACCAGCTTATTCTATCCTATGCCTATGCTATTATGTCTATTCAAAATTCATTGTACACGATGACAGTGGATTAGGTTTAATTGAGGGGACACCAATTACAACAAAAAATATTCACAGCCCTTTTTAACCATTTTATTTATTTTTGAATCGATTTTAAAATTTTTTTTCCATTATCTAAAAGAAGCATAACTATAAACATTATTTTTTCAAAAACATTTTTCGAGATCATTTCTTCCCTAACCACTCACACAAACACAAGACGGGGAATTGGCGCGCGAAGCGCGCAGGGGGCGTGGCCCCCTTGCATATCAAAATATCGATATATCGAACCGTATCAGTACTCGATATATTGATTCATCGAATAGTGTCGAGAATCGATAAATTCAAACTCATATCCCAAACCCAAAATGTATCCATATATCGATAAAGTTTTGATATATAGAACTGCTACAAAAATCGATATATCGGTTTATCGAACCGTGTCAAGAATCGATATAACGAACCAATTCAAGAATCGAAATATTGATGACACCGGCACACAAAAAAAAAGTCGTCTGTACATTTGACCAGACCCACCTAGGGTTATGTATTTCGATGCGCTGAATCCGAATTTGTGGGCGGTGTCGGCCCGTATACGTTCAAAATTTTGAGTAAATTGCAAAAAACCGCCAAAAATGGCTAAAAATCGCGAAAAAATGCAGTTATGGAAGTGGAAAATTTTTTTTCGATCTGGACCAAGTATGTTTCTCATGTATTTCGGTACGCTGAATCCAAAACCGTAGTTGATTAAGCTCGTCAACCCCCTAAATTTGGAGTAAATTGCAAAAAACCGCTAAAAATCGCTGAAAATCGCTAAAACATCGTGAAAAATTGTAATGATGCAAACGAAAAAGAATTTCCTAAACTAAATCAAGTAATTTTCTTATGTATTTTAATGCGCCGAATCCAAATCCAAAGTCGGTTTGGTTTGTACACCTTCCAATTTTGAATAAATTTCGGAAAAACGTTAAAAATAGCAAAAAATCGTAAGAAATAGTTATGAAGTATTAGATAATATAAAAAAATTTGCCATCATGTTGACATTCCAATTTCCTTGATACCTACTCTCCATTCCACTTATGTTTTGATGAAATCGTTCTCCTTGTTCTTCACTGTAGTCTCCAAGATTTTCAGGAAAATAGTCGAGGTCATATGCCAACATGATGGCAGATTTTTGCTGGACGCTAAAAAGAGAAATACCGAAAGAAAATAGAAAACGAAAAAGGAAGCCGCTGCGTAGGTCATTTGAAGACAAAAGAGTTTGATACAAGCAAAGAACAGTGTAAAATCAAGCGAGGTCATTTTTTTTTAATTTCAATTACAATCTATCGATGGTATAGTATAATTTGAAAAGAATCATGTTTAGTTTATTACTTTAAGTAAGAACAATACCATTTTCTGATATTATCTACTACTTCATAAGTATTTTTTTACGATTTTGTGCTATTTTGAACGTCTTTCCGCAATTTATTCAAAGTTTGAAGGTGTACAAGCAAAACCGACTTCGGATTTGGATTCGCCACATCAAGTTACATAAGGAAATTACTCGATCTAGTTTAGGAAATTCTTTCTCGTTTGCATAATTACAATTTTTCACTATGTTTTAGCGATTTTCAGCTCATTTTAGCGGTGTTTTGCAATTTACTCTAAATTTGGAGGGTTAACGAGCTTAATCAACTACGGTTTTGGATTCAGCGCATCGAAATATATAAGAAACATACTTGATCCAGTTTGAAAAAAAATTTCCACTTGCATAACTGTATTTTTTCGCGATTGTTAGCCATTTTTGGCGGTTTTTTGCAGCTTACTCAAAATTTGGAAGGTTGACGAGCTTAATCAACTACGGTTTTGGATTCAGCGTATCGAAATACATAAGAAACATACTGGATCGAGTTCGAAAAAAAATTTTCCGCTTGCATAACTGCATTTTTTTCGCGATTTTTAGTCATTTTTGGCGGTTTTTTGCAATTTACTCAAAATTTTGGACGTATACGGGCCAAACCGACCACAAAATCAGATTCAGCGCATCGAAGTACATATTTCGATTAATAAATCGATAAATCGTTAACCGTAGTTGGGTCTGGTTAAATGTACAGACCACTTTTTTTTGTGTGCCGGTGTAATCGAACTGTGTCAAGAATCGATACATCGATATATCGAACCGTGTCAAGAATCGATATATCGATATATTGAACCGAATCAAGAATCCATATATTGCTATTAAGAACCATGTCAGTAATCGATATATCGATATATTGAGCCGTGTCGAGAATCGATGAATCGATATATTGAATCGTGTCAAGAATCGATAAATTGATTGTAACGTTCCATCTATCAAAACCGGTTATAACCAGATTTCTATTAAACAGTGAGTAAGAGAGAGAACGAGCAATAAACCAGCGTAAGCCGGATAAAACCGGTTATACGCATGGCTCACGGGCCGCAAGAGGCGTATATAAGACCAACCGAACAGCGCTCCAGACCTCCATTTCCAATCCAACTCTCCTACCAGTGTGAAATGCATTAGTAGCAGGGCAACAACCAGCTACATGCCGCCTTTGCTCAATGTTGCGAGACTCTTCTCTTTATTTTTCACTCAATGTGTGCGTAGCTCTATCAACCCCCGTGTCTCTAAATACGCATAATTGCCTTCATTTACGGGGGTTCGAACGCTGCTACTTCTTTTGGTACACATTTTTTCACGGGTCATGTATATTAAATGTTACTATTTTTTCTCAGAAAAAATAAAAGCAAGCCGGAATCGTTTGTTGATCGTTCGTGTCGTAATAATTTGCCTGGAAAAACATTTTCGGAGAAATATATTTTGATTATGAAAAACGCCATTGAGACCATTCTCGTTTGTTTCGATAAAAGATTTTGATAATAAGATTAATCAAAATTGATTGAAACACTCGCGCATGTCGTTCGTTTCGCTAATTCGTTTAGCTCGTTCATATCATTCGCACGTATCGTTCATATTATTTGATCACATCAATCATATTTTATTAATTTTTAGAAAAAATGTTTGAGAAACAAACAACTATATTGGTAATTCGCTCTTGTCATCCGCACGTATCGGTTTTTCCTATCGCTGGTGTCGTTTGTGTCACAATAACTTCACTTGAAAAAGTTTCGAAAAAATGTTTCCGAAACGAAACTTCCATTAGAAACGCCCTCTCATCGTTCGTTCGTTCGTTCCTTCGCTATTTCGTTCGTTCCTTCGCTCCTTCGTTCTTTTATTCGTTCGTTCGTTCCTTCGTTCGTTTCTTCGCTCCTTCGCTCCTTCGTTACATCGTTCCTTCGTTCGTTCGATCACTCGTTCGTTCGTTCGTTTCGACAAAGTCTATTCAAATATGGCTATCCGAAAAGTCGAAAAGAGTAACGTCACGGTTATAGTTTTCGATTCGGAAACCTCTTGACGTGGAAAAAATGCCGATATCTTACAGATAGCTGCTACAACTGAAGAGAAAATATTCTCTGTATGTAAGTCACTGTTTGAGGACTTGGATGGAGGGAGGTTGAGGTTCAAATCAGCTCACGTCAAGCCAAAGATATTACAGTGGATGAATAAATTTAAACTAACCTGAATCGATACGATTGCCGATAGCAAACCTTTGTGTACATCTGTACGATAACATCGATGCTAACCGCTTGGAGTCTTATTACATACTGACTCATACGCACGA
This sequence comes from Rhorus exstirpatorius, assembly GCA_963564615.1. Lineage (NCBI taxonomy): Eukaryota > Metazoa > Arthropoda > Insecta > Hymenoptera > Ichneumonidae > Rhorus > Rhorus exstirpatorius. Next base: position 3,748,872 of record OY751317.1, on the reverse strand, counting down.
GTCGACAACCGACCAAGCCAAACTTGATGACGCATAAGCTTACATTCATATATATATTATAGATATATTATAGATTGTGACACTGCATCGCAGACGAGGCATAAGCCTCGCCGAAGTCCGTCACCACGCGCCGTCAATACCCGCGAAATGTAAAATAGGATAAGAACCACCACGCCTCGAACAATTATCGAAACCCCGTCGTCCCTCGTCGCTCTTCTTTCACCATCTCCATAGTCCCATATCAACCGGATAATATCCTTAAGAATCCCGTCGACCCACAAATCCCCGACAAAACGCTTTAGAAAAAACCCTGTGGACGGCGAAAAAGAACGAGCTACAAGGACAACGCCGCATATTATCCCAGTCTTCGCCGAGAATCCCACTCACACCACCGCGCCGAGGCCCTCACACGGATAGAACACCGAGAAAAGCCGAACACTCATGAGGGCCCGGTCGGTATATCAAGCGAGTGGGATTATTGGAAAAATCAGCATAAAGCGCGCAACGTCAAGTCTTACGCCATCGAGAGAGCCAGTGTCCACAGGGAGCCCTCACCCCTTCCCCCTACGATTTTTGTCACCGAGTCGATCGTCGCGTGCCATCGTCGGCAGCACCTGCCGGGCAATCCATCATCGAAGGCGCGTGCGCCAGCGACGGCGACTTCGGTGGCCCAATAAGCCATCGATTATCGATCCCCCGATGACCCATATTAATATTGCGCAGGCCCTTGACCCCGATCTTACCCGAATTTTCCCGAATCCTTTTCCCACGAGCTGTCCCGGTGAAGAAGAGAACGAGCTCGTCACTTTGGCGAGAGCAAGCGTAGATAAAGAGTCAAGAGTAACAGCGAAGAATAATATTGTATCGAGCCATACAAAGCAAGAGAGAGCGAACACGTGGTCGAGATCGCCATTGTCGGTGTCGAGAACCACGACTAGCATCGCGAGCGAGAGTACGTGTGGAGTCCTGCCATCCGATAAAGTAAGCCCGTTCCATTACCCTTTTTTTTTTATTCTGCTGCCCCTTTGAACATTTTTCGCAACAAAATACCCTTTTTCTTGTATAAAAACCGTGAGCGTGTGGTGACGCAGCGCGACCCTCCCTTCTACACTTCCGCGATTTTTCAAGCCCGTCGTCCCCATTTTCTCTTCTTTTCATTTATTGTAATTTTCCCTGGTTAATTGCGAGTTTGATTTATTTTCAATATTACCGAAAACCCGACGTGGGTAATTATTAAGAGGCCCGCGCGCCGGGAAATCAACGACCCTGAGAAATTGTAATTCCCCCCCCCCCCCCCATCATTTGTTCTTTTCTTTTGCACGAGTCTTTAGAGTTATAAATTTTGTCGATCAATATCGACTGGCGCCCAAAAATCACTAGCCGAGTTTTCTTTTTTTTTGCGTTCGTTTTTTTTTATTCTTGTTTAACACGCGTCCTCGCCACGCTCAAAATTGTCGCGTGGGCGAGTCGCCTGATTCCCAGTAATAAATTTCTGTATTCTTTGACCTTGTCTACTTCTTTCTTACGTAAGGAGATTTTCCTTTTTTTCCTTTTTTTTGCAAATAACCCGGGCTCGCCCGGAAATAACGTCCGGCAAACCGGAGAGTGCCGTGACAAGATATATTCATTCAAATCAAGCTATTGATGAGGCAGCATCAAAAGTAAATGGCTTACAGAATATCGATGGAGAGCTCTATCTGCATAATAAAAAAGTATTGACGATGACGATGATTGAGGTTCTACAATCGTTATATTCTTTTCTAAACGTGATCAGTGACACGTGCATACTAGTAGAATATAATGCGGCATTCGACATCTCATTCCTACTAAGAGAGATTGTGAATCATTCTCTGGAAAAAAAATTCGGCAAAATCATCTATGAATTTACAGATTCACTGAAATTATTACGGCAAAATTTTTCTGAGCGTCAAGGCAAAGGAATGTTTACTTTGTCCAAGCTAGCGCAATATTTTTTGGACAGAAAATCATACACAAGAAACTTTTATGAAGCTACGTATGATGTTGTCATTCTGCAAGATTTGATCGAGCAATATTTGACTTTCAATGACATATTTGACAATACTATAATATTCGTGGAGTCATTGAAAGATTTCATTCAAAAATTAAAAGTTAGATCAAACAAAAATGACTTATCTGCTTTGAAAGACGTTCTCTCCAAATATATGATCACGAATTTTGCACGGCTGGAAATCACGTACGAGCAACTAAAACAATTGTACCCAAGTGGAGAAGACTCATTGATCACATTTTTGTCCCAAAAAGTAACCAAAGATAAGACTGTATTCAACAATATTGTTGAACATTTCAGATGATTAAAGTATCATAAAAAATCACCAAAACATCATTATGTAAGTTTTATGAAATTTCAAAACAAAAATAATAATTCGAATAAATACAATTTTGATGAAAAACGTATTATTTATTGCCTATATTTTTATTTGTATCCGAATCTCAAAAAGAAAACCGTTAAAATTTTCCAATACATTCAACCCAAAGGATTGTCCTTTAGAAAGATTTGTATTCCCGAGCTTCGTTGATTTGTCCTTTTTCCTTTCCCCTTCCCCTTTCCCTTTCACATTCACATGTCGCGTTAGCCGTGAAAAAGCGACGTTGTCGAGCTCAACAACACGTTCTTCTAGCCTTAAAACAAATTTTTTTTAAGAGTCTATACTTTTTTACTGTATGGTTGATAATTTGCAGTAAAACATATGTTATTCTTCATACACTAAACTATTTTTGTGCCAAATTTAAAGAATTTCCCATTACTCCTTCATACATTTTGGTGACTGAATATCCGGAAAGTGCTCATTTCGTAGTGTATAAGCCATTGCTCGTATGCAAAATTCGCAATTTTTTATAAACGATATCTTGAAAACAAGATGGTGAAACAGTTTCAAATTTCGCAGAGGTATTCTTCAATACTTTTTTTAGTTTTTCACAAAAATTCATTAAATTGTCATTACTTTCGATCTGTGTTAGAACTACCTTAATTCCCGGGAGAGAGCATTTCGGTGAAGTTTTAATTCATATGGTAAAGAATGCACCTTCTTTGAAATAGAAAGAACGTGACTTCTCCATGAAAGATTAAAAGTCATGGTGACACCAAGGTTACGCACTTCATGGGGATAAGGAAGAGTTGTGCTATCAACAGTGATAGGAGCAAGACTGTAGAAGTTAGTGCGACTGATGAATACACTACTAGCCTCGATGAGCACCTTAGATTTTTTGAGATTGAGTCTGAGACGATTCTCGTTGGCGTACTCAGCAATGACAAAAACATCGTAAGTGATTTTGGCAATCCCGTCCTCCAGCTCAGAGGGTGAGCATGGCGAATATATCCATGTATCGTCCGCGAAAATCATGTGGTTGGAGTATCGAAGATTTGCGCCGATGTCATTTATGAATAACGAGAATAGAAGGGGCCCAAGCACAGAGCCCTTTGACACAGAACCCATTGAGGTTGACAGCCAATCTGCACTTCTACCATTGTTATTGTTGAGTAGTGTCATCGTGTTTAATACACGCGCCAACTCGAGTTTCCGAGCGACGGCGGAGTTAGCCAAACGCGAGGCAGCGTCCGTGGTCGACGCGAGCATTCACACGCTGTTAGTCACCAGCGCACAGCCAGAGAGAGCACACGCACTCAGATTACATTTGTTTTTTAGACACATAGAGTATACGACAATGAACTGATCTCATTATTGAACATAAATATATTCATACATTCTATTTCTATTTCTTGAATGAAACATTCTTATATACCACAAGTAGTATGTGGACCACTATGGCCACCCCAACTCTTATCCCCACTCCTATCCCCTCCACTTTCCCCCCACGGTGGAGCCTCTTTCCGAGCGTGGTGTGGGGTCGTGGCGGGGAGAGGTGGTGGGGGGAAAGAGTTCTGAGGGTTCGCCAGAGTGGTCCGATTATTATCATTATTCAAATAATAATCCATACTTTTTTCTCTTTATTTTTCTTTTATTAATAAATATGAAAAACATAGGTGACTGTTGGGGCGATCCTTACGCCGCTCCGACGACGCTCACAGCCGGTGCACCGAGGGGCACACACACACACACACACGCACACGCACACGCACACGCACACGCACACGTACACGCGCACGCGCACGCGCACGCACACGCACACGCACACGCACACGCGCACGTACGCGCACGCGCATGCACGCACGCACGCACGCACGCACGCACGCACGCACGCACGCACGCACACACACACTCACACACAAACACAAACACAAACACACACACACACACACACACACACACACACACACACACACACACACACCCACAGGGGGAGTCTGTAACCCCTACGTGGCGCGACCCCAGGTGGCGGATAGGGAAACGCCTGCTAGATATAACAGGTAGGAGGAAATGTCCTCCCGCGTACCAAACAGACTAGGGGAAGGAACCCTGAAGAATAAACCAACTATGGAGAGTACGACAGGAGTATTACAAATTACGGTGCAGGGGCTCGGATCCCCAGTACCGGCGGCAGGGAGTGAGCAAGCGGGCTCCCTGGCGTCGTCATCCAATGACTGCAGTGCGACTGTGGTGGTCAACTTGGCCACAGCCAGCATCAATGCGACAAGGAAGAAGAAGTTCGAGGCATATGAGCGCCTTGGTAGCAAGCTGGACGAGCTTGCTGATTATGTGGACGGCAAGATGAACGTTCACAAGGAAATTAAGCGGCTCATTGCTATATGCTGGAGCAGCTACAGAGTAATGGGAAAGCCGGAACTGCAACAACAGGAAGCCGTGCTGCCGCCCGCCACTGTGCAGATGACGCAAACCACGCCAAGCCTGGAAGCGCAAAGTGCCAAGCGTCGCAGAGGTTCGTCCACCCCTAAGGGTATCAAACCGGACCTGAAAAAGACCAAGCGACGAGTAAAGACAGCGGTACTGAGCACCCCCGCGTCGCTAAGTACTCCACCCGCTCCAGAGCCGGAAAAGGCTAAAAAAGCCGAAAGAAAAGAAGGAGAAGACGGAGCATGGTCAACGGTCAGAAAAAAGAAGAGGGCCCAACGCTCGAGGCCTCCTCGACCAGATGCCCTGGTCATCAAGGCTGGTGAGGCCAAAACGTATGCCGACATCCTACGCCGAATGCGCACGGATGACACGGTAAAGGGCATCGCGACCGACGTCCAGAAAATTCGGCGAACGGCAGGGGGCAACCTGCTCTTGGTCCTGAGCCGCACCGCGGAAAAACCGACACACGAGCTCAGGGACACGATGAAGACGTTCCTTGGAGACTGCGCAGAGGTCCGTGCGTGGTCCCACGAAATACAGCTCGAGATCAGAGATCTCGACGAATTCGCGGATAATGAAGAAGTCGCGAAAGCGCTGGCTGCGCAGCTGAGTGCTTACAACATCACAGCCTCGGCAGTGAAAGCGCTGCGGAGGGCATATGGTGGCACACAAACTGCCGTCGTGAGCCTTCCAACTGCGAATGCAAAAGCAGCTTTGGAACTGGGGAAGGTGAAGATTGACTGGACCGTCTGTCACATCCGCGAGCGAGACAACAGCCATCTGCCCTTAAGGTGCTTCCAGTGCCACGACTTTGGTCACCGGGGGCAAAGTTGTCGAGGCACGGACCGATCGAAGCAGTGCCTACGCTGTGGAGAAGATGGACACGTTGCAAAGAGGTGCGAAAGGGAGCCTACCTGCATGCTCTGCAAAGAGAAAGGTGCAGAGAAAGTGGACCACGGAACTGGAAGCAGCCGTTGTCCGGTCTACTTACTGGCCCTCGAGAAAACTAGACGGAAAAAGAGGCAATGAGATTTATCCAAATAAACCTCAACCACAGCGAAGGAGCACAAGACCTGCTCGTGCAGACGGTGCGAGAGGAGGACATGGATGTGGCGATAATTTCGGAACAATACCGAAATAGGTTAGACCCTTCCTGGAGGGCGGATGCAACCGGCTCAGCTGCTATCTGGGCTTGCGGTAGCCGCCCTATCCAGGAGATCATGAAAACGCCTACAGAATATTTCGTGCGCGCCAAAATTAACGGTGTGCACATATACAGCTGCTATATGTCACCTCGACTGACGCAGCAAGAGTATGAGGGGGCCTTGGACCGATTAGTCAACGATGCCAACAACCGACATCCAGTCGTCATCGCCGGGGACTTCAACGCCTGGGCCGTGGAATGGGGCAGCAAGCGGACAACAGAGCGAGGGCGAACGCTTCTGGAGGCTTTCTCGGTACTGAACCTCACGCTTCTCAACGATGGTAAAGCCCCAACGTTTACTAGAGGTCAGAGTAGGTCTATCATCGACCTCACGTTTGTCAGCCCAGGGCTCTTAAGGAGCAGCTGCTGGCAGGTAACAGAGATCAGCACACTTAGCGACCACTGTGCCATAACATGGCTGCCTCATAACATGCATAGGATGGCATAACATACAGCTGCCATCGAAGTGTGGAAATCACGCACCGAAGCAAGCCAAAACCATCCCCTGGAAGGCGAACGCTCTCGACAAAGGCTCCCTATGTGCATCTATCGAGGATGCTAAGATCACCGCCGAGACAGCAGAGGAGAAGACCAAGCAGGTCATGGATGCTGTAGCGAGGGCATGCGACGCTGCCATGCCGCGACGCGGCAATGGAAACCAGCACGGCTCAGCATACTGGTGGAGCGACGCGATTGCTGAGCTGCGTGCCAAATGCAAGCACGCCAGGAGAGTCGCCCAAAGAGCCCGAAAAAGGACAACTTTTCCGCAATTGGAAATGGCCTTTAAGGAGGCACGGTCCCAACTCGCTAAAGCTATCAAGCATAGCAAGAGAGAGGGATGGAACAGGCTCATAGCGGAAGTCAACAACGACCCATTTGGGAGACCATACAGGGTTGTTATGTCAACAATCAAGACGCAGTCCCGGCAGCAGCCCACTTGCCCCAAGCAGCTAGGAGAAATCGTTGCGGTCTTGTTTCCCAAGAAACCAGCGTACAACTACCCAACGCCGCGAGATGAGAGTGAGGTAGTTCCTCCGATTACCCGAGAAGAACTACTCCGGGCCACCAGGAGAGTGGGCAATACTAAGGCACCAGGGTTGGACAACATCCCCAACACTGCGCTGAAGTCAGCCATTGAAGCTGCCCCGGAACTGTTCCTGGAGATGTACAACTCGTGCCTCTCAGAGGTAGCATTTCCGGTACAGTGGAAGCGACAGCGACTCGTGCTGCTCCCAAAAGGCAACAAACCGCCGGAGGAAACCTCGTCGTATCGACCTCTGTGTATGCTGGATACAGCAGGGAAAATCTTCGAGAGGATTATCTCCAACCGAATCGATGCCTCTGTTGGACATCGCCTCGCGGAAAACCAATACGGATTCCGGAAGGGATGTCAACCATCGAAGCCATTGGTCGCGTGGCACAGTGGGGAATTTTCACGAATTCCTGGCCATAAATCAGGGGATGATCGGAACTTCACCAAATTTGGTATACTTATGTTTTCGGGGTCGCTGATTACGAATCCGAAATCAAAATTTCAAAAAACAAAATGGCGGCTCAGATACGGCTGGTTCGAACCAAAATTCTTCAAAAAATCCAACGGAAAATCTACTTTCCCAATGTTTTCGGGGTCCCTAATTTCGAATCCAAAATCAAAATTTCAAAAAACAAAATGGCGGCTCAGATACGGCTGGTTCGAACCAAAATTCTTCAAAAAATCCAACGGAAAATCTACTTTCCCAATGTTTTCGGGGTCCCTAATTTCGAATCCAAAATCAAAATTTCAAAAAACAAAATGGCGGCTCAGATACGGCTGGTTCGAACCAAAATTCTTCAAAAAATCCAACGGAAAATCTACTTTCCCAATGTTTTCGGGGTCCCTAATTTCGAATCCAAAATCAAAATTTCAAAAAACAAAATGGCGGCTCAGATACGGCTGGTTCGAACCAAAATTCTTCAAAAAATCCAACGGAAAATCTACTTTCCCAATGTTTTCGGGGTCCCTGATTTCGAATCCAAAATCAAAATTTCAAAAAACAAAATGGCGGCTCAGATACGGCTGGTTTGAACCAAAATTCTTCAATAAATCCAGCGGAAAATTTACTTTCCCCATGTTTTCGGGGTCCCTGATTTCGAATCCAAAATCAAAATTTCAAAAAACAAAATGGCGGCTCAGATACGGCTGGTTCGAACCAAAATTCTTCAATAAATCCAGCGGAAAATTTACTTTCCCCATGTTTTCGGGGTCCCTGATTTCGAATCCAAAATCAAAATTTCAAAAAACAAAATGGCGACTCAAATATGGCTGGTTCGAACCAAAATTCTTTAATAAATCCGATGAAAAATCTATTTTCCCGATGTTTTCGGGTTCCCTGATTGCGAATACATCAAAATTTCGAAAAATAAAACACAGAGCCTGAACTATGTTTGTCGAGTGGCTACAATAATAGATTATACAGTAGGTTCGGGAATGTACGGAAAATAATTGTTATCTCGTAATACGGTAAACAAAGTTTTTATTATTGAAAAATACAAAGAGTATCTCAATCCTAATCCTTATTCCAATCCATATTCAATCCATATTCGGCTCAGCAAGTAGCCTCATAGCCTCTGCAGACAATTGCTGTGACTTTTTTTGAGGCAGTTTCCTTAGGTTTGTTATGAATGGATCAGATGACACTAGTAGCCAATTCAAAACATCCTGCATAGTATTCTCGCGTGATGATTTACGAGAAAATCCGTCTCGAAATTTTTTCACGTCTTTGTTTCGCGCTTCTTGAGCCTCCTCTGACAATTGTCCGATGGGTAAAATAGCCGAAGCTATTATCAAATTTCCATGGATCAATATTTTGTGCACGGTTGTTGGCATATAATACCATGGATAATCGCGCACGTACAGTTGCGCAGTTTCCAACGCGTATTCTTTGAAGTTTTCCACGTTGATATCGTACCCACTCGAGATAACTTGTAAAATGACGTGAAATCTTTTTATAAGTTCTTCGTTCAAGCCAGTTATCATTGCTGTTATTTCGTGGTTTTCAAAAAATCGCCGTGCTGTATTGCCATCGTTGGTGCTCCCATACCCAGGCTTTGGACGATCCACTATCAACCCCAATTCAGATTTCAAAGATTTTTGTATCTGTGCTTTTCGATCGCTAACCATCTTTTTTTCATTTTCGGATCGTGCCTGCCATTTTTTCAAATCGAGTTTGTAAGATAGATGCAAGAGGGACTCAAAAAAACGGATCCATGCGTGTAACGTGGACATTCCAAATTTCAAGTTATCTTCATTCACTTCTTTTTTCAGGATTGCATCAAGATCGTTAAATTCTTTTGAAGTAGCTTGACATAAATAGCATCTTTGTGCGGATTTCGTAGATGTAACAGCATTGCAGACTTTCCCATCTATCATAGTAAACAGCATTTTATACCTAACTGTTACTTCTCTGCCATCAACTCCAATTTTCAATGGTTTTAATGATGAGATTTGTTCTTCAATATACGCTGTTTCATTCTTCGTGGATTCCGTACTTTCATGTAGAAATTGCATTCTTATAGGCCGGCAATAGCGAGGCGATGATGGCCTCGGATTTTTCCATAAAAGTTTACAACCGGAGTCCATAGATTCACTCTCAAAAAATGCGAGTTGTAACGGGACAAGGGACGTTAGGAATATATTTGCGTCGGAATTACTGTCATCCTCAAATTTCTGTTTGTATACACCTTGGCCAGAACTTCCGTCACACCCCCATTTACAGATTAATTCCGCATTTGCCAAGTTTTCCATATGCACTGATTTCACAACTTCTCTCTGACTAAGAAGAAGACGCTTGCATGTGTGGTCCAGTAAGTCTTGTAATTTAATATCGGCACAATTTTCAGTAATAGTTATACTAGACCGCGGTGGATAACATAATGCTTTGGCCTCTCTAACTGCTTCGTAATTTGGATATGCCGGACAGTTGATACCTTTCAGCGATGCTCTTACAATATTATATTGATGTCTGGTGAGTTTGGCTTCGACCATAACCGAAAGAGCTTCATCTGTTGATAGTGTATTTTGCACTGCCTTTGACGATGTTGGTGCAGGTGCGTGCGTTTCAACTGCAATGTCCTTGACCGTTTTTGACGAATTTACGTCTTCGGAAGAGCGGAGACTCATTTGCGCTGCATAGCACAACTCCTCAGGGGTATGATTTTGCCGCAACTCTTCTGTTCTTCGTCGTTTCGATCGCTCACTTGATGCAGCAAAGTCCACTGAGGGACGACCACGTGTGCTGGCGTCACTCGGTTTCGAATCAGCAGGAAAGGCAATATCCATCTCCAGCCACTCTTGATTCTTATGAAGAAAATTGGTCTCCTTCCTTCCTGACTCTTGCCATTTTATGCGTATCTTATGAATTAACTTGGACAAATTCTGCCTGGCATCTTGGTGGATTTTAATCACACATTGACTCTTCTCCGATAATTCCCGTTCCAATAATTCTACTTGCTCATTATATTCTGACGTTAAATATTTTTTCAGAATTAAAAATATTTCCTTGCGAAGCACCTGAACCTGAAAAGAAATTGTACTTAGTATTAATCATAAATTGCATTGTATTACGAATGAGGATTAGACATACGCCTTTATGCATTTGGTCATACTTCATTAAAATGTGGAGTTGGCGTTCCGAATACAATACTAAATTTCTAATAAATTCCTTTCCCTCTGGAAAACAAATTCCACGTAAACTAAATCAGGTATCAGCATTTTTCACGACGATTCTTACAAAGTATGTATATATATATATATATATACATATGTATGTATATATATATTTATATTTCGAATCTATTGTCAGGGTCGACCGGTCGACCCGCAGCTGCAGTTCCAGGTAAGCCCAGTTCGGCTGACCGAGTACCTGGCACGTCACGCGGCGCGCGGTTGACTTATCGGATGACGCGGACGCGCACTAAAATTGCTCTGGACCAGGCCGCGCACCTTTGCGCACTCTCGGTGAGGCGGCATTCGAAAGCTAATATTCTAAGCTTTATTTAAAAAAAAAATGAAGGCGGGATTCCGCGGGATTCTATACTAAACGTCTATGCAAAGTCAATATTTACTTTCGAACGAAGGCACTTTTCGGGATTCTCGTTAGACTACGAAAACATGGACAAAAAAAATATTTTTTAATTGTAAAATAGGCAAAATGTTCTACATACCTTGAGGAAGAATATCCATTTTGTTTGAATCAATTATCACTTCCCACTATCCGTATACAAACGTTCAAAGTTGCGCTACAAAACACAGCACGGTCGACGCTCGCGACTGTCACCAACAAAGGTCGACTTTGAACTGAAATATCTAAGCATCTATGAGAGGTAAAAGGTTGGGTCAAACGGGAAATTACGCAGAAATTAGTTCTCTACAAATACCCGTGACCGTTATACCTGTATGGAAAAATTTTTTTTTTTATTTTTGGCCAGGAATTCGTGAAAATTCCCCACTGTGCGTGGTAGCCAAAGCGAAGGATACAATCTCCGGAGCGAGCTGGACCCGAGGAGCCAAGAAATACTGCCTGCTGGCTGCTCTGGATGTTAAAAACGCATTCAACTCAGCCAGATGGGATGTTATATGCAAGGCACTAGATCAACTGGGAATGCCAGCTTACCTAAGAGCGATGATCAAGAGTTATTTCTGCGATAGGCGCTTGATGTACGATACCGAGAATGGTCCTGAGCATTATGAAGTCTCTGGAGGAGTTCCCCAAGGCTCGGTCCTGGGTCCACTGCTGTGAAATGCGATGTAAGACGCGTTGCTGAAGACTCAACTACCGCAGGGAGCAGAAATGGTGGGATTTGCCGACGACGCAGGACTTGTCGTCACGGCTAAGACCCCTGAAGAGGTCAACTGCACCTTCGGAGAGGCATACGACACCGTAAGAGAGTGGATGCAGTCGGTTGGTCTGGAGCTAGCGTACCATAAAACCGAGGCTGTGCTCTTTACGAGCCGAATGAAGATCGAAACCATCACACTGGACGTCGGTGATTGTGAAATCACGTTGCAACCCTATATCAGGTACCTCGGAGTGATGCTGGACGCAAGGCTCAGTTTCAAGCAGCATATGGAGAGCGTGGCTGCCAAGGGTGCAAAAGTCGGCGCGGCACTAGCGCGACTTATGCCGAATATCGGAGGGCCCAAGCAGGCGAGAAGAACACTGCTCGCAACAGTTATAACTTTGATACTACTGTACGCTGCACCGATTTGGCACGAGGCACTTAAGGTTGCTTCATACAGAAGAAAAATGGTGTCGGTATATCGCGGAACTCTTCTGAGAGTTGCTGCCGGGTACCGCACCATATCGTACGAGGCAGTATGCGTAGTGGCTGGCATGCCACCGCTGGAAATTCTTGCGGACGAGCGAAGCAGGACCTACATCCGAGGCCGGCAGACTCCACTCGACAAAGAGAACATTGCCAAAGAAGAAAAGGCAGCGTCACTACTGCAATGGCAGCAGCGCTGGGACGAGTCAGCTAAAGGCAGATGGACACATTGGCTGATCCCGTCGCTTGAGGCGTGGGTGAACCGCAGCCATGGTGAGGTAGGTTTTCACCTTACACAATTTTTGACGGACCATGGCTGCTTTCGGAAATATCTCCACCGTTTTAAGCTGGACGATAATGAGGACTGCCCGGCCTGCAACGTAGCCGAAGACGCGGAACATGTATTCTTTACGTGCTCACGTTTCAAAAACGAGTGAGACAAGCTTCAGGACCACCTCAACAAACGGATCACTCCAGATAATATCGTGAATCTCATGCTCGATGCAGCGAATTCATGGAATAGCATTGAGGACTTTGCAACGATAGTCTTGAAGAAGTTGCGCGCGGAAGAACGGCAAAGACATGAGCCGGAATGAAACTTAAACATTGACGCGGCCGTAGCCGATCCCTTGCCCCGCGAAGTAATGCCTGACGGCGGTCCCGCGGGGGCATCACAAGGCAGGGACGAAGGGAGGTGGTTTTAGTGGGTAAAAACCCCACACTCCTAGGTAACACGGGTTACCTAGAGTCTTTTTGAAGATTTCCACCTGCCCACGAAAAAAAAAAAACACACACACACACACACACACACACGCACGCACGCACGCACGCACGCGCACACACACACACACACACACACACACACACACACACACACACACACACACACACACACACACACACGCGCGCGCGCGCACGCGCACGCGCACGCACACGCACACGCACACGCACACGCCCACGCCCACGCATACGCACACGCACACGCACACGCACACGCACACGCACACACACACACACACACAAGTAGACGTGCTACGCGTCACCACCCTCTTCGTCCTCACCGAACCCATCATCGGGGTACCCCCGATCGTAGGGTATGTTGGCATCGAGAGCATCTATCAAAATGCCCCCTACATCCCGACGATCAGGGCCCTGCAGGCGTATACATGGTGTATCGTGACTACGGTACACCATGCGAGCCTCCATGAGGGGTTCGCCGAGGCATAGGTTCTCTAAAAGGGTGATGATGCCCTCGTTGTCCACGCCAGCCAGTCCCATCAATCGACATACCACGCACTGGAGTGGTAGCATGGCGAACAACGGTTCCGGCTCGTATAGGTCCGCGACCTCGAAATATTCGCGGTGCCCCTCGTCGATGAGGCGTAGCTCCGTGAATCCGGCGTCGTCGGAATTGACTATCTCCCCGCGTAACATCGACGTACCGCACCGCGCGACGCATGACGTTTCCGCCAGTATGTCATCGGCCGTCATGCGATTGCCTTTTTGTTGTGCGATATAAAAATTGCACAACAACTGGGCCAGTTGTTCATACGTATCCACCATTTCGGCGGTACGTATGACTATGAACTGCTCACTCAGCACCATTACTACTCGACACCAAAACGCACTCGTCGGTAGCTCTTCCTTATATCGAGGATACATTTTATTTTTTTATGTGAATTAGAATTTCTCGCGCGCGATCTGAATTCTTGGACTGCTTAATGACGACTGAAGTCTACATGCTATAATATACAGCAACAGAGAAGATGCTGTGACTATATTGAAGGTGCGATCTTCAAGAAATGCATGGTTCGCAAAAATGCACGTGGCCCATGTAACGATCCCTTTGTAATTAATATAAGAGTAAACAGTGCACGGAGACACGACTGCCTGTTTAGCCTATACAGCATCTTTTTTGTTTCGCGTCTTTCGCGAGCACCGTAGTTCAGCTTATATATATATATACAACCCTTCCTTTCGAAGATCAGCATATGCATAAGAATAATATTTTATAAAAAATTTGCAAGCCAAATCCATAAGTAATATTCTTTGAAATAGAGGATGACAGCTAGTTTGTGCACGCCAAGGTTTACTTTGTTTTGACGAAAACAGAGTATCAATATCGCGATGTTTCATGAAAATGATGTATATATATATATATACTAGGGGGGCTTCGCCCCTGCGCGCTTCGCGCGCCAACCCCCCGTCTTGTGTTTGTGTCAGTGGTTAGAGAAAAACATTCTGGGAAGATGTTTTGAAAAAAAATTGTTTATATGTGTGTTTATTGGGTTTGGGATATGAATTTGGGTTGAGTTTAGGTTTGATTAAAATATCAATATACCGATATATCGATTACTGAAACGGTTCGATATATAGATATATCGATTTCTGACACCGTTCAATATATGGATATATCGATTCTTGACACGGTTCGATACATCGAAATATCGATTTTTGACACATTTCGATATATTTATACTCGATTGGATACATCGATATATCAATTCATCAATTCTAGACATAATTCGGTATGTCGATATATCAACTTACCGATTCGTGACATGATTCGACGTATCGATATATCAATTTATCGATTCTTGACACGATTCTGTTTCAGGTTGAGTGAAGATTCGCCGCATTTGAATAAAATTTTTTTTTTCCTTTTATCGAATTTATGATGAATAATTTCTGGTAAAATTACTATTTCATTACAAATTCGATAAAAAGAAAAAAAAAAATTTTAATTCAAATACGGCGAATCTTCCACTCAACCTGAAATTCGCATCTTTTGACATACATTTTTTTTCTACCTAAACTGATTATTTCAGGTGTGGCCCGTTGGTAAATCGAAAAATTTTCATTATAAATTCGATGAAAAGAAAAAAAAAAATTTTAACTCAAATGCGGTGAATCTTCCACTCAACCTAAAATTCTCATCTTTTGACATAAATTTTTTTTCCTACCCAAACTAATTATTTCAGGCGTGGCCCGTTGGAAAATCAAAAAATTTTCATTATAAATTAGATGAAAAGGAAAAAAAAAATGTTAACTCAAATGCGGCAAATCTTCCACTCAACCTAAAATTCTCATCTTTTGGCATACATTTTTTTCTACCTAAACTAACTATTTCAGGTGTGGCCCGTTGGAAAATCCAAAAATTTTCATTATAAATTCGATAAAAATGAAAAAAAAAATTTTTAACATAATTGCGGCGAATCTTCCACTCAACCTAAAAATCTCATCTTTTGACATAAATTGTTTTTCTACCTAAACTAACTATTTTAGGTGTGGCCCGTTGGAAAATCGAAATTTTTTTTTTTTGAAACACCCTAGTATATACCTAACATATGTATATACATGAAATGAGATGGAATTCCTATTATATCAGACTTTCAGATAGGTCGAGTTGAAACGGAATTCCCCATATATCCGGTTTTTAAATCAGTTAAGTTGAGACGGAATTCCTCATATATTAGGTTTTTAGATAAGACGAGTTGAGACGAAATTACCCATATATCACGGTCAATTTGAGATGGAATTCCCTATATATCAGGCTTTTAGAGAGGTCGAGTTGAGACGGTATTTCCCATGTCAGGCTTTTAGAGAGGTCAAGTTGAGACGGAATTCACTATATATCAGGTTTTTAGATAAGTCGAGTTAAGACGGAATTCCCCATATATCAAGATTTTAGATAGGTTGATTTTAGACGGGATTCCCTATAAAGCGTGACCATTATAATGTGGACGGTATTTTTTTGAGGGTTTTGGGAGGTGATATCGGGGTTTTTCGGGTGCGGTTTTTACATGGTTTTCGAAGCCCGATTCGAAAAAAAATACGGCGTGAATGTGATGATTATAGTTTTTACAGCAGAAAAATGGTGATGACGAAAAATAATGACAAGTTGATTTTTATTTTTGAAACGTGAAGATTATTTAATTCTGAATACAAAGCGCTGGTGGAAAATTTTTTTTGACGCAGATCGCATGGAGAAAAAAAATGTTAAAAGTTGTATTTTAATGCGTTTTTATTCGAAAAGGTGGAATAGAACCGTGCCGCGTGAAGTTGCATCACATAAGCTCTGTCTTGGCTCACGGCTGTCGAAGCTTATGTCGCTTGGCCCGAAATGACAGTTGAACGAAATGACAGAGAGAAACGTATTTTCAGCTATCTCTATCGCACCCATGCCAAGCCGTAGTGTTTGAAAAGTGATGTTGAAAAATATGAAAAAATGAAAAAAAGCTGTGATATTATTTGAAAAAGTGAAAATTAGATGAAAAGTGAAATAATAGTATTGAAAGAAAGCGTAAAGAGTGGAAAACGGTTTAATATTTTCTGAGAAATTTCGAAACATTTTCATTAACTTTTAGAATTTCGAAAAAATTGATAAAAATAGCAACATTTTATACAATTTTGATTTTTTTTTTTCAATGTCCAGCTTGCGCAAGTTAAAAGATATGGTAAATTTGTTCGAGAGTATCATCTCGGGATAGTTTGTATTCTTGTTGGACAGAATGTCCTCAAGTTAACTTTAATACGACTGTTCACCGCTTTTTCTAAAAACTTTTTGACTTGGTGCCAAATTTCAAATTGTTCAACATTTTCGCATCTCAAGTTGGCTTTTACCTTTCAGTACTGTTATTAGCACTTGTTTAGCTTGACTTTTTGTACACTTTGGATCTGTACAAGCTGTGAACTTGCAATTTCCTGAGAAATGCAAAAGGTTCAAGCCATCTAGCATTTACCTTTGGATTAAGGGATTATTACAGTGCGACCACCCGAAAAATAGCCGATTTCCGCTATTTTTTTTTTTGTAACGTGGATAGTAGTACTAATCGGTCTAATTTTTTTTTTTTATAAATTGAAGCACCGATAAAGAATACAAAATTTATTTTTAACAATTTCTTTATTCATTGTTTAATATTTTTTTAATTAAGTAAAATTGTGTGGAAAAAATGGTGTCCCATGTTGGCCAGGATTGCGACCGCAAATTTCATGTGAAACGAAAAATTCAAAATCATTTCTTAATTTGTAAAAAATCCGCTACGTTCTTATCGAGGATTTTTTTAATGAAATTTTAAAAAATGGCGGCGGTTTGAACATAAAGTATCGAATTGAGCTTTTTTCGACAGTTTTTCGTAAAAAAAAAGGATGATTTAAAAAAAAAGCTTCCGTAGGAGCATAATGAATGAGGTGAAGAATGTTCTGTTAAAAATTCAAACGGATAGGTTGAAAACGCTTCCTTTGAGAGTGGCCACCGTTTTCATAAACACCATTCCAAGAAAAATGCGTTCAATGTTGAACAATGAATGAAGTCATTTTTAAAAATTCATTTTGTATTCTTAATCGGTGTTTCAATTTGTAAAAAAAAAAATTAGACCGATTAGCTCATCCTATCCACCTAAAAAATAAATCGGCTCTTCTTCGAGCGGTCTCACTGTGATGATCCCTTGATTTTCCAATGAAGACACACCTTATTCTATGAGAGAGCATAGTGGATGTAAATCCCGAAATGCAGATCGCCAAATCGCGAATCACGAATACTTTTTCGTGATAAATCTAAAATGCATGATAAAATCAGAACCTAGCTTGAAATTATAATATGCGGAGAAAGAATAGAAGAAAGAGCTCTCTCGGTATAGCTCGAGGCTTACATGCCTTGTTCGATGTTTTCGCAGTCAAAATAGATAATGGTAATTATACATTATTATACATTATGATATGCCAAATCAATTGATGCATGTTAAAATCGGAAGTTAATTTTGCTTGGAATTATAACAAGCGGAGAAAAAATGACGGGCTCTCTTGGTGACTTTTTTTTCAATTTCTTCACGAAATTGTCTCCAAAACAGATAATTTTTACATCGACTTTTTGCCATTTTTACTTGACTTGTCAACTCGTTGTCTGCTTGTGGTCGACTTGCTGTCGACATGTTGTCGACTAGTTATCGACAAGTTGTCGATAATGTTTATGTTTATGTTAATGTTTATTATGTTTATATCGACTTGTGATCGACTTGTTGTCGACTTGTTGTCGCCTTGTTATCGATTTGTGGTCGACTTGGCGCCAACTTATTAATACTAACTGCGAGGAAAACGGTGAAAGGACAATCTGCATTTTCACTGCGCGAGATGAAATCCGCGTTTCCGATCGAACTTTTCGACTCGTTTAAATATTTGGCTACATCAAATTGCAAATTTGAGACTGATTCCATCTCCAGCGTTTAAGGTAAAAGATCGACAAATAGTGCTACTTAAGGTGTAGGCAAAGCCATTTTAAAAATCAACGATTCCCCTCGTGTTTGTTTTAACAAAACGTGTAGTTTAATTCAATGTTTACATAGTCTAAATTCCGCTCGTGTTAATAAATTTTTCTCCAGAGGAAATTACAAACGCCGACGTGCAGCGCCGCGCGTGATCGAAATTACGATCTAATTTTGTGCGTTTCCAACTGTGCGAGATCAAATCAACATTTCCGACTGCACGCTTCAATTTCACACAATATTTAAATAATTACGATGCCCTTTTCGTGTTTGATTTCATCTGTTGCCGCAGCAGCGAACGTCCACGACTAACCGCATGGGAAACGGCAATATAACATTCTGCGTTTTTCACTGCGCGAGATGGAATCCACGTTGCCGGTCGAATCATTCGGTTCGTTTAATTATTTGACTACATCAAATTGCATATTCGAGACTGATTCCATCTAACGATCGACAAGCAGTGCAGCTGAAGGGAAAGGCATAATCATTTTGAAAATCGAAATTATTATCGAATCTTCTGCTTTTTTTAACTGTGCGAGATCAAATCAACATTACCGACTGCACGATTCAATTCCACACAATATTTAAATAATTACGATGCCCTTGTCGTGTTTGATTTCATCTGTTGCCGCAGCAGCGAACGTCCACGACTAACCGCATGGAAAACGGCGATATAACATTCTGCGTTTTTTACTGCGGGAGATGAAATCCACGTTGCCGGTCGAATCTTTCCATTCGTTGAATTATTTGACTACATCAAATTGCAAATTTGAGACTGATTTCGTGTAACGATCGACAAGCAGTGCAACTGAAGGTGAAGGCATAATCATTTCGAAAATCGAAATTATTATCGAATCTTTTGCTTTTTTTCACTGTGCGAGATGAAATCAACATTTCCGTTGGCACGATTCCGTTCCGTCGAACATTCGTCTATTTACGATGCTCTTGTTGTGTTTGATTTCATCTGCTGCGGCAGGAGCGAACGTCCATGACTAACTGGGAGGAAAACGGTGAAAGGACAGTCTGCATTTTCACTGCGCGAGATGAAATCCACGTTGCCGGTCGAATCTTTCCATTCGTTAAATTATTTGATTGCATCAAATTGCAAATTCGAGACTGATTTCATCTAACGATCGACAAGCAGTGCGACTGAACGTTAAGGCATAATCATTTTGAAAATCAAAATTATTATCGAATCTTCTGCTTTTTTTCACTGTGCGAGATGAAATCAACATTACCGACTGCACGATTCAATTTCACACAATACTTAAATAATTACGATGCCCTTTTCGTGTTTGATTTCATCTGTTGCCGCAGCAGCGAACGTCCACGACTAACCGCATGGAAAACGGCGATATAACATTCTGCGTTTTTTACTGCGCGAGATGAAATCCACGTTTCCGGTCGAATCTTTCCATTCGTTTAATTATTTGACTACATCAAATTGCAAATTTGAGCCTGATTTCATCTAACGATCGACAAGCAGTGCAGCTGAAGGGAAAGGCATAATCATTTTGAAAATCGAAATTATTATCGAATCTTCTGCTTTTTTTAACTGTGCGAGATCAAATCAACATTACCGACTGCACGATTCAATTCCACACAATATTTAAATAATTACGATGCCCTTGTCGTGTTTGATTTCATCTGTTGCGGCAGCAGCGAACGTCCACGACTAACCGCATGGAAAACGGCGATATAACATTCTGCGTTTTTTACTGCGCGAGATGAAATCCACGTTGCCGGTCGAATCTTTCCATTCGTTAAATTATTTGATTGCATCAAATTGCAAATTTGAGACTGATTTCGTGTAACGATCGACAAGCAGTGCAACTGAAGGTGAAGGCATAATCATTCCGAAAATCGAAATTATTATCGAATCTTTTGCTTTTTTTCACTGTGCGAGATGAAATCAACATTACCGACTGCACGATTCAATTTCACACAATACGTAATAATTACGATGCCCTTTTCGTGTTTGATTTTATCTGTTGCCGCAGCAGCGAACGTCCACGACTAACCGCATGGAAAACGGCGATATAACATTCTGCGTTTTTTACTGCGCGAGATGAAATCCACGTTTCCGGTCGAATCTTTCCATTCGTTTAATTATTTGATTGCATCAAATTGCAAATTTGAGACTGATTTCGTGTAACGATCGACAAGCAGTGCAACTGAAGGTGAAGGCATAATCATTTCGAAAATCGAAATTATTATCGAATCTTTTGCTTTTTTTCACTGTGCGAGATGAAATCAACATTTCCGTTGGCACGATTCCGTTCCGTCGAACATTCGCCTATTTACGATGCTCTTGTTGTGTTTGATTTCATCTGCTGCGGCAGTAGCGAACGTCCATGACTAACTGGGAGGAAAACGGTGAAAGGACAGTCTGCATTTTCACTGCGCGAGATGAAATCGGCGTTCCCGATCGAACTTTTCGACTTGTTTAAATATTTAGCTACATAAAATTTCAAATTCAATACTGATTTCATCTGCAGCGTTTAAGGTGAACAATCGACAAGTCGTGCAGCTTAAGTTGTAGGCAAAGCCATTTTTAAAATCAACGTTTCCCCTCGGGATTTTTTCAACGGAACATTTCGTTTCTTACAATGTTTAAATAGTCTAAATCCCGCACGTGTTAACAAATTCATCTCCAGATGAAGTTATGAACGCCGCCGCGCAGCGCCACGCGTGATCGAAAGTACGAGCTAATCTTGTGCATTTCCGACTGTGTGAGATGAAATCAACATTACCGACTGCACGATTCAATTCCACACAATATTTAAATAATTACGATGCCCTTTTCGTGTTTGATTTCATCTGTTGCCGCAGCAGCGAACGTCCACGACTAACCGCATGGGAAACGGCGATATAACATTCTGAGTTTTTCACTGCGCGAGATGAAATCCACGATCCCGGTCGAATCTTTCCATTCGTTTAATTATTCGACTACATCAAATTGCAAATTCGAGACTGATTTTATCTAACGATCGACAAGCAGTGCAGCTGAAGGTGAAGGCATAATCATTTTGAAAATCGAAATTATTATCGAATCTTCTGCTTTTTTCACTGCGCGAGATGAAATCCGCGTTCCCGATCGAACTTTTCGACTTGTTTAAATATTCAACTACATAAAATTTCAAATTCAATACTGATTTCATCTGCAGCGTTTAAGGTGAACAATCGACAAGAAGTATAGCTTAAGGTGTAGGCAAAGCCATTTTAAAAATCAACGTTTCCCCTCGGGTTTTTTTCAATTAACGTTTAGTTTCTTACAATGTTTAAATAGTCTAAATCCCGCACGTGTTAACAAATTCATCTCCGGAGAAAGTTACGAACGCCGCCGCGCAGCGCCACGCGCGATCGAAATTACGAGCTAATCTTGTGCATTTCCGACTGTGCGAGATGGAATCAACATTACCGACTGCACGATTCAATTCCACACAATATGTAAATAATTACGATGCCCTTGTCGTGTTTGATTTCATCTGTTGCGGCAGCAGCGAACGTCCACGACTAACCGCATGGAAAACGGCGATATAACATTCTGAGTTTTTCACTGCTCGAGATGAAATCCACGTTGCCGGTCGAATCTTTCCATTCGTTAAATTATTTGATTGCATCAAATTGCAAATTCGAGACTGATTTCATCCAACGATCGACAAGCAGTGCAACTGAACGTTAAGGCATAATCATTTTGAAAATCAAAATTATTATCGAATCTTCTGCTTTTTTTCACTGTGCGAGATGAAATCAACATTACCGACTGCACGATTCAATTTCACACAATATTTAAATAATTACGATGCCCTTTTCGTGTTTGATTTCATCTGTTGCCGCAGCAGTGAACGTCCACGACTAACCGCATGGAAAACGGCGATATAACATTCTGCGTTTTTTACTGCGCGAGATGAAATCCACGTTCCCGGTCGAATCTTTCCATTCGTTTAATTATTTGACTACATCAAACTCAAATTTAAGACTAATTTCATCTAACGATCGACAAGCAGTTCAGCTGAAGGGAAAGGCATAATCATTTTGAAAATCGTAATTATTATCGAATCTTCTGCTTGTTTTAACTGTGCGAGATCAAATCAACATTACCGACTGCACGATTCAATTCCACACAATATTTGATTTTTAAAACGGCTTTGCCTACACCTTAAGCTGCGTTACTTGTCGATTGTTCACCTTAAACGCTGCAGATGAAATCAGTATTGAATTTGAAATTTTATGTAGTTAAACATTTAAACAAGTCGAAAAGTTCGATCGGGAACGCGGATTTCATCTCGCGCAGTGAAAATGCAGACTGTCCTTTCACCGTTTTCCTCCCACTTAGTCATGGACGTTCGCTACTGCCGCAGCAGATGAAATCGAACACAACAAGAGCATCGTAAATAGGCGAATGTTCGACGGAACGGAATCGTGCCAACGGAAATGTTGATTTCATCCCGCACAGTGAAAAAAAGCAAAAGATTCGATAATAATTTCGATTTTCGAAATGATTATGCCTTCACCTTCAGTTGCACTGCTTGTCGATCGTTACACGAAATCAGTCTCAAATTTGCAATTTGATGCAATCAAATAATTAAACGAATGGAAAGATTCGACCGGAAACGTGGATTTCATCTCGCGCAGTAAAAAACGCAGAATGCTATATCGCCGTTTTCCATGCGGTTAGTCGTGGACGTTCGCTGCTGCGGCAACAGATAAAATCAAACACGAAAAGGGCATCGTAATTATTTAAGTATTGTGTGAAATTGAATCGTGCAGTCGGTAATGTTGATTTCATCTCGCACAGTGAAAAAAAGCAAAAGATTCGATAATAATTTCGATTTTCGGAATGATTATGCCTTTACCTTCAGTTGCACTGCTTGTCGATCGTTACACGAAATCAGTCTTAAATTTGCAATTTGATGCAATCAAATAATTTAACGAATGGAAAGATTCGACCGGCAACGTGGATTTCATCTCGCGCAGTAAAAAACGCAGAATGTTATATCGCCGTTTTCCATGCGGTTAGTCGTGGACGTTCGCTGCTGCCGCAACAGATGAAATCAAACACGACAAGGGCATCGTAATTATTTAAATATTGTGTGGAATTGAATCGTGCAGTCGGTAATGTTGATTTGATCTCGCACAGTTAAAAAAAGCAGAAGATTCGATAATAATTTCGATTTTCAAAATGATTATGCCTTTCCCTTCAGCTGCACTGCTTGTCGATCGTTAGATGAAATCAGGCTCAAATTTGCAATTTGATGTAGTCAAATAATTAAACGAATGGAAAGATTCGACCGGAAACGTGGATTTCATCTCGCGCAGTAAAAAACGCAGAATGTTATATCGCCGTTTTCCATGCGGTTAGTCGTGGACGTTCGCTGCTGCGGCAACAGATGAAATCAAACACGAAAAGGGCATCGTAATTATTTAAGTATTGTGTGAAATTGAATCGTGCAGTCGGTAATGTTGATTTCATCTCGCACAGTGAAAAAAAGCAGAAGATTCGATAATAATTTTGATTTTCAAAATGATTATGCCTTAACGTTCAGTCGCACTGCTTGTCGATCGTTAGATGAAATCAGTCTCGAATTTGCAATTTGATGCAATCAAATAATTTAACGAATGGAAAGATTCGACCGGCAACGTGGATTTCATCTCGCGCAGTGAAAATGCAGACTGTCCTTTCACCGTTTTCCTCCCAGTTAGTCATGGACGTTCGCTCCTGCCGCAGCAGATGAAATCAAACACAACAAGAGCATCGTAAATAGACGAATGTTCGACGGAACGGAATCGTGCCAACGGAAATGTTGATTTCATCTCGCACAGTGAAAAAAAGCAAAAGATTCGATAATAATTTCGATTTTCGAAATGATTATGCCTTCACCTTCAGTTGCACTGCTTGTCGATCGTTACACGAAATCAGTCTCAAATTTGCAATTTGATGTAGTCAAATAATTCAACGAATGGAAAGATTCGACCGGCAACGTGGATTTCATCTCCCGCAGTAAAAAACGCAGAATGTTATATCGCCGTTTTCCATGCGGTTAGTCGTGGACGTTCGCTGCTGCGGCAACAGATGAAATCAAACACGACAAGGGCATCGTAATTATTTAAATATTGTGTGGAATTGAATCGTGCAGTCGGTAATGTTGATTTGATCTCGCACAGTTAAAAAAAGCAGAAGATTCGATAATAATTTCGATTTTCAAAATGATTATGCCTTTCCCTTCAGCTGCACTGCTTGTCGATCGTTAGATGGAATCAGTCTCGAATATGCAATTTGATGTAGTCAAATAATTAAACGAACCGAATGATTCGACCGGCAACGTGGATTCCATCTCGCGCAGTGAAAAACGCAGAATGTTATATTGCCGTTTCCCATGCGGTTAGTCGTGGACGTTCGCTGCTGCGGCAACAGATGAAATCAAACACGAAAAGGGCATCGTAATTATTTAAATATTGTGTGAAATTGAAGCGTGCAGTCGGAAATGTTGATTTGATCTCGCACAGTTGGAAACGCACAAAATTAGATCGTAATTTCGATCACGCGCGGCGCTGCACGTCGGCGTTTGTAATTTCCTCTGGAGAAAAATTTATTAACACGAGCGGAATTTAGACTATGTAAACATTGAATTAAACTACACGTTTTGTTAAAACAAACACGAGGGGAATCGTTGATTTTTAAAATGGCTTTGCCTACACCTTAAGTAGCACTATTTGTCGATCTTTTACCTTAAACGCTGGAGATGGAATCAGTCTCAAATTTGCAATTTGATGTAGCCAAATATTTAAACGAGTCGAAAAGTTCGATCGGAAACGCGGATTTCATCTCGCGCAGTGAAAATGCAGATTGTCCTTTCACCGTTTTCCTCGCAGTTAGTATTAATAAGTTGGCGCCAAGTCGACCACAAATCGATAACAAGGCGACAACAAGTCGACAACAAGTCGATCACAAGTCGATATAAACATAATAAACATTAACATAAACATAAACATTATCGACAACTTGTCGATAACTAGTCGACAACATGTCGACAGCAAGTCGACCACAAGCAGACAACGAGTTGACAAGTCAAGTAAAAATGGCAAAAAGTCGATGTAAAAATTATCTGTTTTGGAGACAATTTCGTGAAGAAATTGAAAAAAAAGTCACCAAGAGAGCCCGTCATTTTTTCTCCGCTTGTTATAATTCCAAGCAAAATTAACTTCCGATTTTAACATGCATCAATTGATTTGGCATATCATAATGTATAATAATGTATAATTACCATTATCTATTTTGACTGCGAAAACATCGAACAAGGCATGTAAGCCTCGAGCTATACCGAGAGAGCTCTTTCTTCTATTCTTTCTCCGCATATTATAATTTCAAGCTAGGTTCTGATTTTATCATGCATTTTAGATTTATCACGAAAAAGTATTCGTGATTCGCGATTTGGCGATCTGCATTTCGGGATTTACATCCACTATGCTCTCTCATAGAATAAGGTGTGTCTTCATTGGAAAATCAAGGGATCATCACAGTGAGACCGCTCGAAGAAGAGCCGATTTATTTTTTAGGTGGATAGGATGAGCTAATCGGTCTAATTTTTTTTTTTACAAATTGAAACACCGATTAAGAATACAAAATGAATTTTTAAAAATGACTTCATTCATTGTTCAACATTGAACGCATTTTTCTTGGAATGGTGTTTATGAAAACGGTGGCCACTCTCAAAGGAAGCGTTTTCAACCTATCCGTTTGAATTTTTAACAGAACATTCTTCACCTCATTCATTATGCTCCTACGGAAGCTTTTTTTTTTAAATCATCCTTTTTTTTTACGAAAAACTGTCGAAAAAAGCTCAATTCGATACTTTATGTTCAAACCGCCGCCATTTTTTAAAATTTCATTAAAAAAATCCTCGATAAGAACGTAGCGGATTTTTTACAAATTAAGAAATGATTTTGAATTTTTCGTTTCACATGAAATTTGCGGTCGCAATCCTGGCCAACATGGGACACCATTTTTTCCACGCAATTTTACTTAATTAAAAAAATATTAAACAATGAATAAAGAAATTGTTAAAAATAAATTTTGTATTCTTTATCGGTGCTTCAATTTATAAAAAAAAAAAATTAGACCGATTAGTACTACTATCCACGTTACAAAAAAAAAATAGCGGAAATCAGCTATTTTTCGGGTGGTCGCACTGTAATAATCCCTTAATCCAAAGGTAAATGCTAGATGGCTTGAACCTTTTGCATTTCTCAGGAAATTGCAAGTTCACAGCTTGTACAGATCCAAAGTGTACAAAAAGTCAAGCTAAACAAGTGCTAATAACAGTACTGAAAGGTAAAAGCCAACTTGAGATGCGAAAATGTTGAACAATTTGAAATTTGGCACCAAGTCAAAAAGTTTTTAGAAAAAGCGGTGAACAGTCGTATTAAAGTTAACTTGAGGACATTCTGTCCAACAAGAATACAAACTATCCCGAGATGATACTCTCGAACAAATTTACCATATCTTTTAACTTGCGCAAGCTGGACATTGAAAAAAAAAAATCAAAATTGTATAAAATGTTGCTATTTTTATCAATTTTTTCGAAATTCTAAAAGTTAATGAAAATGTTTCGAAATTTCTCAGAAAATATTAAACCGTTTTCCACTCTTTACGCTTTCTTTCAATACTATTATTTCACTTTTCATCTAATTTTCACTTTTTCAAATAATATCACAGCTTTTTTTCATTTTTTCATATTTTTCAACATCACTTTTCAAACACTACGGCTTGGCATGGGTGCGATAGAGATAGCTGAAAATACGTTTCTCTCTGTCATTTCGTTCAACTGTCATTTCGGGCCAAGCGACATAAGCTTCGACAGCCGTGAGCCAAGACAGAGCTTATGTGATGCAACTTCACGCGGCACGGTTCTATTCCACCTTTTCGAATAAAAACGCATTAAAATGCAACTTTTAACATTTTTTTTCTCCATGCGATCTGCGTCAAAAAAAATTTTCCACCAGCGCTTTGTATTCAGAATTAAATAATCTTCACGTTTCAAAAATAAAAATCAACTTGACATTATTTTTCGTCATCACCATTTTTCTGCTGTAAAAACTATAATCATCACATTCACGCCGTATTTTTTTTCGAATCGGGCTTCGAAAACCATGTAAAAACCGCACCCGAAAAACCCCGATATCACCTCCCAAAACCCTCAAAAAAATACCGTCCACATTATAATGGTCACGCTGTATATCAGGCTTTTAGATAGGCCGATTGCAGACGGAATTCCCCATATATCACGTTTTCAGGTAGGTTGATTTTAGACGGATTGATATATCGATTTATCGATTTATGAAAAAACAAAATTCGATTCAAATCAATATTTGATATATCGATATTTGATAAATCAACATTCGATATATCGATATTTAATAAATCGATATTCGGTATATCGATTCATATCGATATATCAATTCATACCGAGATATCGATTCATATCGATGTATCGATTCATATCGATATATCAATTCATATCGATAAATCGATTCATATTGATAAATCGATTCATAAAGATATATCGATTCATATAGATATATCGATTCATATCGATATATCAAATTGAGACAGAATTACCTATATATCAGGCTTTTAGATAGGTCGATTAAGACGGAATTTCCTATATATCAGGCTTTTAGATGGTCGATTTTAGACGGAATTCTCCATATATCGGGGTTTCAGATAGTTCGATTTTAGACGGAATGGCCTTTATATGAGGCTTTTAGATAGGTCGATTTTAGACGGAATGCCCCATACATTCTTGACACGGTGGCGGTGGTGGCGGCTGCGGTGGCGGCGATATCTTTATATAATATAGAACGATATATATAACACCTATTAGAGCTGTGTAAGAAAATTTGATCGGACTTGAAGAAAAAAATATTGGAGAGAGAGAGAGAGAGAGAGAGATATGAGCTCGAGGGTCAGCAGAGAGGTACGGCTGAGATCACGAGCATAGTTATCGAGCTCTCCTCTTTGTGCGAATATTCGCTAACTCTGTCTCTATTTCTCTCTCTCTATTTCTGTATGCATATGTTTTTCCATGCCTCGAATCTTTCTATCGCAGCAATAGCGGGCTTTTTTTTTGTATTTTTCGATGTACACCGAGTATTTAAGTATGACACTACGAGATTTCTCGATTTCTCGAGGTGCGTGAAACGCACCATCAGCGGAGCATCAGCAGACTGCACGCCTTCTTCGCTCATTGCTGCGAATCTCTCCCCATTCTTCATTTAATGTGTTTTCGTACTGCATGCTCTTTATAGTAATATAATTTTAATATATTTAGTCCTCAAGACCCATTAAGACTTATAAAAATTATTGAGACCAACTGCTCATTTCTTGTTTTTAAAAGTATACTTTTTGAAAAATGATATTAAGTTTTAAAATGCATATCAAAGCTAAGCGATCTCCACTTCGTTGCGCTTTTCGAAAAAGTCGTTGTTTAAAAAATTTGATCAGAGCCTCGCTATATAATGTTACATTGAAACAATAAGAGCATTTGGAATACTTATATACATATGTGGTGAGATCTTGATATCTTGATATTTTGATATCTTGATGCCTCATCATGCTTGTTTTCGTGCCGCGAGGGGCATCAATTTTTGATGGCGCTGCAATTTAAGTAAATGAGTAAATTCGCTCAGAAGGCTAGCGCTAAGTATTTATATGGAAAGAACAAGATGCAATGTTAATCAGTCTCAATCCAGCAGGGAATTATCACGTATCGTTATCAATCATGGCAGATCGAGCACTTCGCGAGTGTATATTAAATCTTTTGCGTTTGGCCATATTACGTAGTTCTCAGCTTCGTCGTCGGTGTAACGAGCAATGGTGCATCGAATTAAATCGATTATCGGGCGATAGACTTATAAGACGCCTAAAATATATTGTATGGTGGGCGCCCTTGCGAATCATAGCGGCAGCCTACAACAGAGGCATACTAAATGGTCAACAAGTGCTAGCGTGTGTATTTGAAGAGCTGCAGCGTCGAGGATTGGAAAACGCGCCGTGTGTCCGCGGTATTGTCGATGAAATCAGAAGTAAGTTCTGTTCTATCATAAAAAATAATCATGTATTTTTGTAATACTTAAACTGTATTGAAAAATTTTTTCACGACGCCATTATTATGCCAGCACGTATTGAAATTTTTTTCACGATGCCATTATTACGCTAGCACGGGCAAGCCTTATTTATCGAGTTCTTCTCTTTGTGCCATGCTTCGCGTGGTCCCGAGCTCTCTACCGCTCCTTGTCTCTCTCTCTCTCTCTCTCTCTCTACCTCTCGTTGGCTCTCTTTCATGAAAGCGATACAGAGCTTCTGTTATCGTTAGAAAATGTTTACGAATTTCAACGCGAAATATTCCAAAAGTATTCTTATTGATCAATTTCCTCTTTCTCTCTCTCTCTCTCATTAAAGCGGTATGGATCTTAAAGCGTATTGAAAAAATATTTTCAATACGCTGTTATTACGATAGTATGGTCAAACCCTATTTATCGAGCTCTACTATTTGTGCCATGCTTCGCGTGGTTCCGCATTCTTTGCTATTCTCTCACTCTCTCTCTCTCGCTCTTTTTCATGAGCACGATGCAGAGCACCTGTTTGCGTAAGCAGAGATAATCGTTATTTATCAAGCTCTACTCTTTGTGCTATGCTTCGCGTGGTTCCGCGCTCTCTACCTCTCGCTGTCTCTCTTTTTTATTAAAGCGGTACAGAGCGTCTGTTATCGTTAAAGAAAATATTTTAAGAATTTCAATATGATATATTTAAAATGTATTCTTATTCATCAATCTCCTCTTTCTCTGTCTTATTAAATTGATGAAGTGCTCTCTCTCTCTCTCTCTCGCCTTACATTATTATCGTAAGAAAAACATTTATATGAAATTTTAACACGGTTCGTTTATTGGAAAAAAAAAAAAATGATGAGCTGAAAGCACTACTTCTATGAAAAGAGGGGCATTATTTTTAATGGTTGTGCACCTAATATAGTATATCGACAGCTCTTGGATGCATCGCCGAATGAAGAAGCAGCTCTTATAGAAGGGGCTTGTGTTGTGGAATTAGCATGCCAGCAGAGGAACGCAACGAGTCAGCACCTGTCATGCACCGAGCTGAATGATGAGCGACTTATGAGTACGGTTTCAAGTATCGAGCATCCTTCGAACATATTTACTAATTCGTCGATTTTCGAACGTAAGTCAAAATTAAGGTGCAAAAAAAATAAAAAAATAAAAAATAAAAAAATTGGTGTGGCGTCAATTTTCAATTATAAATTTATCCAGAGGGCATAGATAGGGAGAGGGTACCAGACGAAGAAAACGCTGCTGCACCAGGCCTATCAGGCCTATGCCATTCTGGACGACGAGCAATTCCAGCCTCTGACCCTGATGATGTTCTTGACGATCGCGAAAATCAGCTGTGGGAATATCTGATCGAGAACGAGAGACGAGGAAATAGCATTTCAAAGAGCTGACGATTGGCTTCAAATGCTCGTGACTGATGACGACTCTGGTAAATAATTTTTCTTACACATGAAAAATTAATTAAGCATGTAAGTAAGTGGGTCCTTTTGTAACAGGGTATTCGTCAGCATCTTTGTTTGAGTGGTGATATCGGTGTATTTAAGCAGTACTATGATGCGCGAGAGGTACAAATATTGATAAAATTTAATAATTTTATATTAATCAGCTCTAGAATCTAATATATGTCTCTTTTTCCAGAGCTGCAAAGTGGGTCAGGCAGACAGCGTGCTGCAGCAAGGAGCGGACCACTCCAAGAAATACACGCACCGGGAAAACATTTTGAGATCATCGGTGATTACACGAGGTATTTCAAGCGCTTCGAAATATGGGGGCGTGAAACATCTTTACGAATTTGGCAGCCAGTCTCTGGAGTTAGTGTTGTAGATTGGCTCAATGGTGCGTTTGGTGGTCTGTTAACACACATCATGAGCTCCTGTGAGGGCGGCGATTATGTAGGCGTTTCGTTTACAGCGAATAGCTTGCCGCACGGGCCCGTGTGGTTATCTTTCCGATCGGCCCGAGATTATGTATTTGAAGATATTTGGAAATTAATAAGCAGCGTGGCATAAAGTGCGTCATCTTTGAACATCGATGACTCGTGCACGATAAAAATGTGCGCTGTCAAGGGGGTCGAAGGGTGCGGTCGGAAAGGTCTCACACACGAGGCTGTCGCAAAACGATCTATTCTCTCGATCCGAAACACCGACAATCTGTGTTTACCGCGTGAACGAGGTGAAATACGGTCGGGTAGCCTTCATAATAAATGGCAGCGTATTAGACGAATTGATGGGGTTCCACAAAAACGAGCGGCACTCGAACTTACAAGAGAAGCAGATGTCCGCGTACCTGTGGAGGGCTGTGGTGTATACGAGATTACGCGCTATCAAGATTATTTGGCACGAGACGGCTTTGTTATTGTCGTTTACGAGTTTTTAACTTTGAGTCGCGGGGAGGAGCCACTATTTGACGGTAGACAGGGTGTTCTGAACAGCGTAGGCACAATTTAGCACATCTTGTACATTTTGTATTACGAGCGTTCACATCATTTCGAACCTATTCTAAATCCCAGAGCAGCTGTCGGCAGTAGAGATTTATGTTCATTATGTAACACAGCATATCGGCGATTCCGTCATAGATGGTCAAAAAAAAATGTCCTCGGTGCTGGGGGTTACAGACCTGCGATACGCGATCGCGCAACATAATCAGATGCGAAGCATGCAACCGCGATTTTTTCGGAGAGGCATGTTTACAGAGGCATAAGGCACCGCTGGTGACCATGAGGCGTAGAAAGGCTAGCGTTTGCGAATGTCTCAAACGGTGCCGTAACTGCTTTCGAGCAATATGGCCCTTGGAAAAAAAAGAGAAGCATAAATGCGGGGTGGGCTTCTGCAAAACGTGCAAATCTCATCAGCCAAGTAATCATCTGTGTTTCATGAAACCGATTCGTAGTACTCCGGGCTTGAAAAAAATACTATTCATTTTTTATGATTTTGAAACACAGCAGAGCACACCTGTGAAGGGTGATGCGACTACTCATGTACACGAGCCAAATCTTTGCGTGGCTCAACGAGTTTGCACGTTTTGCTGTGTTAACGACTCTATAGCCGAACCGTGCGAGCATTGCGGGGTGCACGAATTTGTGTTTAGTCACAGCCCCGTAGCCCAGCTTGTCGAATTAGCCATGCGACCGCTCGAAGGTTTTTCGCGTACAATCTGTATCGCTCATAATGCAGGGGGTTTCGACGCTCAATTCATCCTGCGTTATTTCATCGAAGAGAAAAAAACTCAGCTTCCCACCCTAATCATGAACGGTACGAAAATTATTACGATGCGCGTCGGAAAGCTCATATTTCTCGACAGTCTAAGTTACTTCCATATGCCTCTGAGCGGTTTACCGAAAGCATTCGGGCTTACCGGTGCTATCGTTAAAGGCACTTATCCATATTTGTTTAACAGGCCTGAAAATCAAAATTACATAGCCGAATTGCCGCCTCTCGAGCATTATTCTCCGGACACGATGCGCGCCGATGAGCGCCGGAAATTTCTCGATTGGTATCGCGAAACAAAAGACGAAAATTACGTATTCGTTTTTTCGGAAAAGCTTATCAGCTATTGTAAGACAGATGTCACGATTTTGCGACGTGCGCGTATGGCTTTTCGCAATATGTTCATTACCAGCGGTCGCGTCTGCCTTTTTGATAAAAGTACAACAATAGCATCAGCCTGCTTCAGAGTTTTTCGAACAAATTTCTTGAAAGATAATTCAATAGGCATTATACCCACGGGGGGATAGAGATGGGCGCAAAATATCGAAAAAGCGGTTTCATGGCTATCGTGAGTAGACACTCGCTGGGTGTTCGTATTATTCATGCGAGCCGAACACGCGAATTCAAAATACCTCAAAATCTCTTGGTAGACGGATACTACGAGACTCCTAACGGGGCACATGTATTACAGTTTCACGGTTGTCATTGGCATGGTTGCCCACGTCGCTATTCCGCAAATAGAGACAGTCGACAAAGCGATGGAATATCCATGCACAAACGTTTCGAGAGAACAACAGCAGTAACTGATAGAATTCAAACGAGAGGGTATTTGCTAACAGAAATTTGGCAGTGTGAATATGACCGTTTGTTAAACTCGACAGCCGATATGAGGACTTTCCTGCAAGATAAGTTTACAGCAACCTTTAGTTACAGCAGAGCCTCTCAATCCTCGTGATGCTTTTTTCGGAGGACGAACAGAAAATATGGTTACGCTCTACGACGTTGTCACTACGGAAAAAATACGTTACGTAGACGTTTGCTCTCTGTACCCATATATCTGTTCAATTCAGTAAAAATAAAGTGACAATATGAATCAGGGTGAATGCACACATGAAAACCCTGTAGAGCGCGTGTTCAAGGGTACATGGGTTGTCGACGAGTTGCGAAAAGCCGTGTCGTGTGGGTACAGAGTGATAGACGTGACTGAAATTTGGCAATATGAAACGATGGAATTCAGTCGCGATAGACAGACAGGGGGCCATTTTGTCGAATACATTAACACGTTTTTAAAAATCAAACAAGAAGCCAGTGGGTGGCCCGGCAATTGCTCCGAAGATAACGCCGCGCAAGACCTCTATATCGCCGATTTCGAACGATCGGAAGGAATCAAGCTAAATCGCGACTTCATAGCTAAAAATCCGGGGTTGCGATCTGTCACAAAGCTGTGTCTCAATTCATTTTGGGGGAAGTTTGGGCAGCGGGAAAATCTACAGCAGACAAAAATAGTTTCAACGCGTAAAAAACTTATGGAACTATTGACTAGCCCTGAGCACGAGATCACGGGTATTTTGCCCGTAAATAACGAAATATTGTATGTAAGCTACACGAAAATCAGTGACGCTGTTATACCATCCAGCATAGCGAACGCCGTAGTAGTAGCATACACCACAGCCCAGGCCCGCCTGAAACTTTATAGTTACCTAGAGCGGCTGGGTCGTCGTGCTTTGTACTGCAATACCGATTCCGTAATTTACGTATCGCACAAAGAAAAAGACGAGTACGAGCCTCCAACGGGACAGCTCTTAGGGGATCTCACAGACAAGCTGAGCTCTTATGGGGAAGGTAGTTATATTAGAAGTTTCATTTCAGGCGGACCAAATTTTCATTCTTTTATCGTATGCACTCCCAATGGAGAGGAAAAAAAAGTATGTAAAGTAAAAGGGATAACGCTTAATTTTGCGAACAAGGGCTTAATTAATTATAACTCAGTGAGCTCCTTTATAACCGGTGAGAGAGACGAGCCTGTTGTGCTAAAGTAGGACGCTATACGACGCACGGCATTTCATCAGGTCGTCACACATCCTGAAACAAAATCATGCGAACCATCGAGCGTCAAACGGAGACGAGATGGTGAATATGGCACTCTTCCTTACGGTTATAAAGAATAATGTATACAGATATAGACCTCGCACTACTTTGTAAATAATGTATATAAATCAAACTTTATGTTCTTACGTATATTCGTCTTTTCGAACCCTATATATGTTTCAGCTAATACGAAGATTGTGCTCATTCGCAAAAATGGATGTGCGGTGGAAACATCCTTGGACGGCGATGGTTTGCGGGCCCACGGGCTGCGGTATAACATACTCTGTGAAAAAGTTTTTAAAATTCATTCCGCATTTAAATAGTGAACCGTTTCAACGAATTATTTTCTATTATTCCGAGTAGCAACAAGCGTATATGGAGTACGGTTCTTCGATAGCGTTTCGCGAAGGTTTACCACAAGCCTCGGATTATGCAAACGATCCGCGTGCAAAACTCATAATTATTGACGATTTGATGCGCAAGGCATCGAACAATAGCGTTGTCGACCTCTTCACCAAGGGTAGTCATCATAAGAATTTAAGCGTGTTTTTTATAACGCAAAATTTATTTCATCAGGGTCACGGACAACGGGATATATCGCTGAACGATAATTATACAGTAGTTTTTAAAAATCCGCGAGATCGCGCTCAAATACAGCACCTGGCGCGTCAGGTTTCCCCCGAAAACGCCCGATTTCTGCAGGAAGTTTATTACGACGCGACGAGCAAATCACACGGTTATCTGCTCTTGGACTTGAAACAATCGACTCCCGATGACTGTAGATTTCGTACGTGTATTTTCCCTGATGACCCGCAGCATTTCGTTTATGTGCCGCGAAAAAAGTTAAAAAGCACCGACACAGCCGGAGAAGTACCAGTCTTGCGGTTGTGATGGCGGGTAGCGGGTCCTTTCTCTGCAAGAAGCACGTTGCAATATTGCACGCACTCCAGCATCTCAACAAGGAGCAACGAGATGCTGTTTTGCGTAAAGCCGATCCACGAATAATTCGTTGCATTTGTGAGTGTGCGTTAAACATTCTACGTGGTAACGTGCCTCTGAAGCCTGAACAAAGAAAAAAAAGCTGCGTCGCCACGCGTCTATTCTTCCACGACTAGCCCCGAAAAGCGGTAGTTGGAAGAGCACGAATCGTTTGGTGGTTCAAAACGGTGGGTTCCTACCGCTGCTGCTTGCCCCCATACTGGGTACGCTCTTGTCACGTTTGATCGGCGGAAGTGGATAATGGAGCATGCGAGAAAAATGGTGCTCGTGCCTGAAGAGAATCTTCAGCATATAGGCGTGCAGAATAATCGACAAACGGAATCTGTTCAACGACAACAGCAGCATACAGTGCAAACCCTTGGTACGACACTGAGTAGATTGGACACTGAGATGAACGATATTTTGAATTCTAATTCGTACAAGGATGAGAGGGAAAAGTGGCCGGCGTATTTCGCGGTGTTGCAACGTTATCTCCATTTTGCCGATAATGAGCGAGCTCAGCAGCATCGTGCACTCGCAAAAAATTATGATTATATCACGACACCTATAGAGGAGGAGGGGAATAGTGGAAAAGGCGCTGAAGTTTCACGCATAAACGACTCTACGATCGTTGAGAGTGTCCCGACAAAATATCGCAACAAAGCAAAACTCTTTCTCCGTTGTTTACGCCTTGTACCATCAACAGAGTTTTGCTGGGATCCTACAGGCACCGTCTCCATCGCAGGCAAATAAATCAAGGACTCCAATATTGTCGATCTTATAAACGATGCTATGCGCGCGAGGAAAATCTCAACGCTGGCGGGTCATCATGCATTAGCAGGATTTTTCAAAGCGGCAAAAATTCCATGCGGATTTGTTGGAAACCAGGATCTGCGGAGGTCCGACGTGCTCATCTCGACGCCTTTCCAGAAAAAAAGGAAAATACCTGTGCACTCCCACAGCTTGTCGTTGGACGACGCGGGAGCCAATCACAGCAGCGTCGAATCCACCGATCCCAGTATTTATGAGCTCTTAAGTACCCCTGAGCGGGAGCAAACAGGCGCTGGCCAGTGTAAAAAGAAGAAGAAGAATCGTGTTATTTGGGCTAACCTAAAACTCAAAACTATGTAAACATTGGAAAAGCTGTACTATAATCCCTCCCACGAAGCATCGTTCTCGGGCGCTGCAAAATTATTACGCACAACGTGAAAAAAAATTTCTACCGAAAAGACCGTGCAGTGGTTGGAGACACAGGATGCTTACACGAAACATCGTCTTGTAAAACATCAACTTCCACGACGCCATTACAGCGTGCGAAACATTGACGATGTCTGGGAGGCTGATCTCGTAGATCCTCGCTCGATCAAAGATTACAACGATGGTCATACCTATCTCCTCGTAGTCATAGATGTGCTCAGTAAATATGCATGGGTCGAACCTTTACGCGACAAGACTGCTGCGTCTGTGGCTAAGGCTTTTACGCGGATACTCACGCAAAAAGCCACTAATAACCGATCACCCGTATGCCTGCAATCGGATCGAGGCACAGAATTCATGGGTGCTGCGTTTCAAGAGCTCCTAAAGAAGAAAGCTATTCAGTTTCGAGCTGCACGGAATCCTGATATAAAAGCCGCAATTGTGAAAAGATTTAATCGAACATTGAAACAAAAGAATTTGGCGATACTTTACGTATACTCGCGCGAAGCGATACATCAATGTGCTGCAAAATATAGTGTCTGCATATAATAATGCCCGGCATAGGAGCATAAAAATGGCCCCGGTAACGGTGACTCTTGCCACTGCAGCTCAAGCTCGTGCTAATTTGATGCAGCGTTACAAGGATTCGGAGCGAGAACACATCCCTAAATACGGGATCGGTGATGTTGTACGAATCAGTAGTGCAAAAGCAGCCTTTGCAAAAGGTTACGAGAGCCGCTGGAGCAGCGAGCAGTTCAAAATTCATCGCATATCGACGACTAGTTGGCCGACGGTGTACTTTTTACGCGATCTTCACGGCGAAGATATTGACGGCATTTTTTACGAGGCCGAGTTATCGAGAGTTCGTACTATTACCGAAAAAAATTAAAAATCACGATGAGAGACGAATTTTATATCGTTTCACCGAGCAACAGCAGTATGAAATATTACCCGGAAAATACGACAATGCGTTATACTACACGATTGCCACAGCGCGTATCTTTGCAAGGCAATTGGACCCTTGGACTTACAGAAATACTTTTCCCCGTGACGATTCTGCATATACCTCAGGAAGACGAGCAGAACTTCATCAAGACCGCACCGTATAAAGTACAACCGGGTATTCACCCTTCTGCTATTGACTTTGGAAAAAGCTGCGTGTATGTTCCACCCGGTGTATATAAGAGTATAGACTCATTGCTCGAAGTAATAAATGAACTACAGGGCGTTGCTGGTCATTTACTATTTCAGCGCGCTCGCAATGGCTACGTCCAAGTGACCCGCATCTGCGATTCTTGCGAAAATTGAATTCATGCTTTCCATTTCTCACCAAGGCTCAACAAGATTTTAGGATTTACCACACCCGGCAGTGTCGCGCTCCCGCCTGCATTCAGATATGTTGGTTATACAGGCGCACGACCTGTCAGCCTAACTAATGCTATTCCTGATATGTTATTCGTTTATACGGATATTTGTGAACCCTACATTACCGGCCATGTGCATACACCTCTGTTACGTGTTGTACCATCTTATACCGCGGATAGCAACAATTACGGCTCTGTGAAGATAAGAGGTTTCTCGCCACCACGCTACGTACCTCTGCTTCATACAAACTTTCAATCGATCGATATCGATATAAGGGATGAGTTTGGACAGCCTATACCATTTGAGTACGGGACGCTGACGGTGACATTACAGTTCAAGCGTACGGATTAGAGAAGTCGACGCAATGACTTATTACGATGAATACTTTGATATGCAGACGGGCGGTGCTCGGAACGGATATGGGGGTATCAGTAACGTGTACATAGGCTCACCGAATCAAAGGGGCCACGGGATTGGAAGTTTCCTCGGTGGCCTTTTCCGCCGTATTATACCTCTTTTAAAGAATGGAGCACGGGCTGTCGGCGAGGAGGCTCTGCGTGCCGGTGTTAATGTTGCCACCGATATAATGGACAATCGTGTACGGCCGAGAGAAGCGTTTAAAACGTGTCTACGCGAGTCTGGCGAAAATCTGACGCGAAAGGCGGAGGAAAAAATTGATACGCTCATGAAGGGTTCTGGCTATAAAATGGCAAAAATTAATCGATCTCGGCATTCCGTTGCCAGCCGTGGTGTGCGACGTATCCATAGTGTGAAAAAAAAAGAAAGCTACGTCTTCGTCTAGAAAACCGAGAAAGCGGGCAACGGCAAAGAGGAGGATAAATAAGAGAAGGACAACCAAGAAGAGGAAGGCTCTACGAATGGTGGCTGATATTTTCGCATAGAGAGAGAGGGTAAATATGGCTTCCTTACACACACTTTTTGCGAGTGTTTAAAGTCAGACCTCGATCTATTTACACTGCCTCCTACACAAACCACCGTCAAGGAAACACAATGGGTGTACTACAAACCGATCTCATCTTTAACGGATGATTCACCAATTGAGTTTGTGGTACCTGGTCAGGGTGATGAATACATTGATCTTGCTCACACCATGCT
Source organism: Rhorus exstirpatorius (assembly GCA_963564615.1). Taxonomy (NCBI): domain Eukaryota; kingdom Metazoa; phylum Arthropoda; class Insecta; order Hymenoptera; family Ichneumonidae; genus Rhorus; species Rhorus exstirpatorius. Next base: position 3,709,235 of record OY751317.1, on the reverse strand, counting down.
AAGCATGCGTGTTCAAATACAGTGTCTGGCTGAGGAGCCTGATTTAACGATTAAAATAGGCGCTGTCAATAATCTGATGCATTCAATGTTTAATCAAGTAGATGCGTTTTTCAATCAGAAACTTGTATCGCCCCCGAATAACGCGTATGCATACAGAGCATACATTGAAACACTGCTAAATTATGGAGACGGCGCAAAAAACTCTTATCTTACGAGTGTGCTCTGGTTCGCCAATACACCGGGAAAAATGGAGGATACAGATACAGCCAACGGTGGGCTTGTTAGTCACAGAGACCTTCTTAGCAGTGGAAAAACTATTGATCTCCTCGGTCATCTTCACTGCGATGTCTTTAATCAAGAGAGATTCTTATTGAACGGTGTTGAAATGCGTCTGAGACTCGTACGCACGAATAATTCATTTTGCCTTATGGGCGGGACGGCAGACTATAAAATACATATTGTCGAAGCGTCGCTTCTCGTACGTCGCGCCAAGATAGCACCTGGTATACTTTTAGCACATGCAAGAACTCTGCGTAAAGCTACGGCAAAATACCCCCTGACACGCGTGGAGGTATAGGCTATATCCATGCATAGCGGAGTACATGGCGAAACTCTCGATAATGTAATCCTCGGCCAGCTACCAAAACGTATCATCATTGGCTTCGTCTATAATAATGCGTTCAACGGCTGCCTCGATAAAAACCCGTTTAATTTTAAAAATTATCAAATCAATTATCTATTGTTGTATGTGGATGGTATGCAAATACCGCCAAAGGCTCTGCAGCCCGAATTTACGAAATCGAAGCTTCACGTAGACGCGTATCATACTCTGTTCTCCGGAACGGGTATTCACTTTCTTAATGAAGGTAATTGTATTTTACGGGAGGCCTACCCAGAATTGCCTTTTCGCGTTTGATCTACGCTCGATTTATTGGCAAACAGCAGTACTCATTGGAATTTGGTAAAACACGGCAGTGTTAGAATAGAAGTACGATTCGAAAAGGCTATCGCATCAACGGTAAATTGTATTGTGTACGCCGAGTATGATAATGTGTTGGAGATTGACTCATCCAGACAAGTAATCGTTGACTTTTCTGGTTAGTCAGCAGAATTTGTATCCGCCCAGCTAGGTGTCCGTGCCACAAAGAGCTGAACAGTATTATCAAAGAGAGCAACGAGAAAGCATCATGAATATCGCAATCGATATACAGGGTTTGCGAGATAAAAACAATCGTTTTGTGCCGAAAGAAGTTGCGATCTTTGCCTACACGGGCCGTACACCGCTCAGTGGCTTGTGTCTTCACCTTACGATAATGAGGATCTATCACCGACGCTGAAGCGTCAAAATTCCTAGTTGACTAGAAATCATCATGGTTTAAAATGGCATGAGGGCGATACAACGTCGCAACATATGGAATCAATTTTGAAAAATATTGCGGAACAATCTGATGAAATATTTACAAGGGGTTCAATAATATCAGAGTACCTGGCGCAACTCACGGGCTGCTTCATTATAAATTCAGAGGAGGAGCAGGAGGCTCCCTCATTCGGCTATCTTCATCGGGACGACACTCGTTGCATATACCACGGATCGCTACATAACAATCTCACGTACAAATGTGCGCTCAATAATGCGAAACAAATAAAAGATTGCCTCTGTCATAAAGATCGCATCGACTCCTTATGGGAATATAGAACGACCACGAGCTGGAGCTTAGACGGGCCTCGCGAGGAAAAGAAAAAGAAACCTTCTGCTTTAGGCTGCTATGAACAGTCTAGAAATTCTGCAGGCCTTGCGGAACATACAAGACCACACGATAGGCGTATACCCAGCCGATCGTATCCCGAAGGTGTGGACGTGACCGACAGCTTTTGTCTCTAATACCGATGGCCACAAATTGCCCGGATCCCACTCGGTCGCCATGTACGTCGATCGAACTGGAGAAGGACGATACTTTGACAGCTACGGGATCCCTCCAATCGTCCCGCAGCATCTCATCCGCCTCCGAAGAAACTGCAAGCTTTTCCGATGCAACGCTACTCATCGTCAGGGTCCAGATTCGCAGTGTTGCGGACAGTATTGCATTATGTTTCTTCATTATATGTCTACTGGCTTTGGTATTAATAAGTTTCTAAGCGTATTTTCAGATGATTTAACTCGAAACGATAAAACAGTGAACGATTATTTTAATGCGTATATAAAAAAAAGTGAAAAGTCTAAGCCTCGGGGCAAAGTTTTCAATATGGACTCTGCGGTTGGTGGTGGCTGTGGTACAAATAATTTTAATCATCAAAACTTACACTGTATACAGAACTGTTGTTCCCGTGTACGGCAATAATGAATCTAATTTTAATATAAGAAATAAAATTGACATTGAAATTTTCCACGTTTTATTTTTTCTACCTATCCTTGAACTGCGATCACGCACCTTGGAGTCAGCATTCTTTGGGTACAAAAGTCACTTTCAGCGACTATCATATTTCAAGCGGCACGTGCATCAAACCATCGATTCTTCGAATCGGTAGGAAAAAAATTATTTGTGCCTTTGTTAAGTCTAAGAAAATGAGTCATCTTTATAGGGTATCATATGTAGACGGTCAGATTTCTTTTTTTCTTTGTTATTTCTAATAAAGTGAGTAATCTTTATAATGGGGCGAGGTCTAGTGGAGGGGCGACTGCAGAGTATAAGTTAGACCCTGGAGAACGACCATCATTCGCGATCAAACCGTGGTCAGATATCGAAGTAAACTTCAAAAACTCTTAAAGACTTTCATTTGCTGTTATTTGAGGTGTATGCTGAGAAAACGACGCGAATTAAAGCGGCGAATAGAAGCACTTTCACACGACATTGCGAGTATCAAAGCAGTAATACAAGCGAGATCGCAATTTCTCTCTTTAACACGAAAATTTGACGAACTCGATATTTACGATGGATTTCGCACGAATCAACAAAGTGGGACAAACGGCCGCGTTTCTACCTGTGAAAAATTTATCGGAACTAGAGCTCAAAAAAGACTACAGCATCAGCGACATAAAAACCGTTCAAACTAAATGGGGCACACGTATCGTCATCGACGTGGAAAACACATTTGCGTGCTTCCTACCAGCCAGATTCGTCCAACTGTTCGAAAAAGACGATCAGCTATTTCAGCAGATGATAGCCGCAGCCCGTGAAAATAATTTGGCCATGGAATATCGCGGAACAAAATTAAATAATCTGGAATTCAAACCGTCAACAAATCATTAAGTCCTGTGATGTATGCGAAACGTGCTAAGAATCTACGTGCGCTACTGCTGCCGTTCGCCTATCAGCTAAATAATTTGGGGACGAAATCTGTGTGGGTGGGCCTTGATATTTGTCGGAACGGTACGTTACGGCCTTTGATTAGCTTTCAATGTTATATCCATGGTTGTTTAACTATGGACGGTTGTTCTTGGCACGATTTTCAAAATCATTTCAACATAGAGGATGAAGAAGACCCTGCACATCGCTCGTTACCGATATTCTGTTTTACAAAAGAGCAATTAATTGTACTGTCATTATTACAAGCCAGTATAAACAGAAATATCTCGTGGCTTCGTTGTGTTTGCATTGAGGTAACAAATTGCAGAGACTCTCTTGTAGATGCAATAACATCAGAAACATCCATTTTCACAACGAGCTGCATACGCCGTAATATTCGCATGAAGCGTGCGAAAATACGAGAGAGAGCTACCCAAAAACGAACATCGCCGAATAATTCATATAACGAATTACCTACTTGTACAAAAACAACGATAATTGACAATCTACTGACGCATCATTTGGATCACATCGTTAAGACTGTTATAGCCCGTAAAAGATAAATCCTTTTGTCATTTTATAGAAGCATTACGTATAATTAAGTGTAAATGTATATAAAATTAAATAAAGAGAAAGAAGTATGGATTATTATTATTTGAATAATGATAATAATCGGACCACTATGGCGAACCCTCAGAACTCTTTCCCGCCAGCATCTCTCCCCACCGCAACCCCCACCACGCTCGGAAAGAGGCTCCGTCGTGGGGGGAAAGTGGAGGGGATAGAAGTGGGGATAGGAGTGGGGGTGGCCATAGTTGTCCACATACTACTACCACATACACCGATCCTCATCTCGCATTTTCATTTCGAAAACAAGGCTGCGCCTCAACAGGTTATGGGCCCAGTAAACGGGTCGGCATAAAAGTGCGGAGAGCGTGGATCGAGGAGACGGTGTGCTTGGAGAGCGTGTTGTGGAAGCGTGGTCGAGTCGGCCATTACGGCGTGCGAGCAAGGCACGAGGTACACGACGTTAAGACTGAAACGGAGAATACGGCGTCGTGAGTCTGGGTGTCGCGATAAATATATCGGGGGGGTTTCGCGGATTTTTGGGAACATTATCGTTTTTTTATGGCGTGATCGAGTGGATATTCGAAGCTCAAGGATGACGGACGATGGGCTAGTAGCGTCAGTGGAACGATTTAACGGATCGAATTATCAGGCCTGGCAATATCGCATTACCAAAGTGCTGAAAGCTAAGGGAGTTTTCGACGTCGTTGACGGTCCGAGGACGAAACCAGGGAACGCGGAAGGCGTGAACGAGGGTCAAATGAAAATGTGGCTTCAGGATGATGCAAAGGCAGCGGCGATAATTACAGCAGCGTTAGAGGACGAACTTGTAGACTGTGTGTCAGTGTGTGATACGTCGAAAGAAGTGTGGGACACGTTAAGTGCGATGCACGAACAAAAGTCTGCGTCGAACGTCGGGACGCTCGAGGAACGTTTCTACTCCTACACGATGGTGCCGACGGACACGGTTGTGCATCATGTGAGTGTGGTACGGAATATGGCCAGCCAGCTCAAAGATCTTGGACAGGAGAAAACAGAGCGGGCAATAATCGCGAAAATTATGTCAAGTTTAACGACAAAATATGCGGTGTTCAAGACCGCGTCAGCGAGCGTGTATCTTACACGGCAAATCGTGTCGTACCTGATGGAATGCTTGATCGAGGAAGAGTCAAATCTCCCGGGAGACGGTGAGTCGGTGAGTGCGTTGGCGGTAGCAACAAAAGGCGCGAAATAAAAGAACGAAAAAGGATAACAAAACATAGTGTTACGTCCTGGGTGAGAACGATAGGGTATAAGTAGAAATAGAGGTGCCTCTTGTTGAGTCCGGAATGCGCCGGTCGGGGATGGGGCAGGAGTGCCGTGATCGTGTGACGCTACTTACGTGAACCGTAGATTTTTCTTACTTTCTTTGGTAAAACGTGGTTTTTTACCGTGGTTTTTGTTGGATGATTTTTGTTTAGGCGTAGCGGGTGTTTAGTTGATCAAGACGACGTTGTCGATTGAGGTGTCGCTCGAGTTGTTGTTGCTGTGCTCGTGCATTAAACAATTATTCCCTGGAGCGAGTCGTTATTATTTTCGGATTTACCGCTTCGGCGTTTGCTCGTGAAAGTCTGAATGAGAAAGTTACCCTTCGAGTGTGTCCTATTTTCGGGTGGGACTCCCACACGATAGGGTTGGTACCTCCACCACAGTGCGTGCGTCTAGCGCACAGAATTGTTGTTGGATGGTTAGAGTACAGAGCGTGCATCTGGCGAACGGGACTGTACCCGGAGAAGGAGAGGAAACTACACGAGAACGTGCGTCTAGTGCACAGAACTGTAGTTAGAGATTGAAATAGTAACTACGAGTGAACCTGCATCTAGCGCACAGAACTGTAGTGAGAGATTACAGAGCGTGCATCTAGCGCACAGGACTGCTGTACTTATTGTTAGAGTGAGAGAGGAAACTACGAGAGAACGTGCGTCTAGCGCACAGAACTGTAGTTGAGGATTGAAATAGTAACTACGAGTGAACGTGCATCTAGCGCACAGAACTGTAGTTAGAGATTACAGAGGAGAGAGGAAACTACGAGAGAACGTGCGTCTAGCGCACAGAACTGTAGTTAGGAAGAGGTGTTGGGAACACGTGAGTTTTGGTGGGTGTTCCAATCGAAACTAAACAACTTGAAGTATGTTCGTACGTTTTATCAATTACTTTCCCGTATTTACCGGCCGAATCTATCCTCGTTGGATGAGCGGATGCAGGTGTAGTGGTTTATTTAAATGAGTTTGTCGAATCACTTTTTAATTTCAACAAGTAAATTTCGGCGTTTATTAAAATAGTCCTCGACCAATCCCGCTGGGGAAATCGGACAAGAAGTTTTCACAATTTTTACAATTTTTAAGTTTTAAGCTGTTTTACACGCGGTCGGGTCCCCGAGATAGACCCGCCGATTTTTCCGATGGTTATTCGTTAACCTGTTCAACTGACTGAGTACTCTGACTCTTAACTCTTGACCGTTGATTACTCTCTACTCACTCCTCACTGCCTGATTGCTCACTGACTGCTACTTCTTTCTGACTGATTTGCGGACTGCCGGACATTATATAGTCCCTTATTTTATTGTCGTCGATGGTGGGAGATGTCGGCGCGTGAAGGAAGGGTTTCTCTCACGCCTCGACATCCTGCTGACGATAATCGCCAGACGGATTTCCAGTTATTATGGCTGGCGACTTTCCTGTCATCGATATTGTCCAGACTGATTTCTGACTACTGCCAGTGCCGGGATGACGATACTCACGAAGCGCACTTGTTGTTTGAGTTGAGGCTCGTCCCTAGGCGATAAGCGCGGCTATCGTGTGCGAGCCAGAAAGGCGTTGATTTTCACCAACTTCCAGCATCTGCGGGAACTTGATGATAAGGTGCGACATACGCTGGTTCGTCACTCACGCGCCTTCCCCCGTGACGAGCCTCGTTCGTAAAAGATTAAAGTTTTTGTGCGTAAGGTGGGTGAACTCCAGCAATGAGGGTCACCTCTGGTCGTTCATGTTTTCTCGTGATTTGTGTATTAAAAAAACGTAAATGAAAAATTTCAAATTTAGGTGGGTATTTCAACCCAGGACGTTACAATAGTGTGTTGGAACTGCAGAGAACGTGGACATTACGCGAACAAGTACGATAGGCTGAGAAAGTCGAAAGACAAAGACGACGAAGGAGACAGCGGTCACTCGAGTGCCAAGTGCGCGTTCGTGGTCACATCGGGTACGAAGATCGACGATGTGTCGCTAACAGGCGCGAAGCGGCAAATACCGTCGAGCGAGCAGATTTGCGAGTTGCAGGCTACGGATAACGCAGATGTCTGGATGACCGACAGCGGGGCATCGGAACATGTAACATTACGACGGGACTGGATCGAAAATCTACGGTCGGTAACAGAAGAAACCGTTGTGCTAGGTGACAACGGGTTTCGAGTAAACTTCGAGGATAAATTTGTCGAGGTGTCACGTGACGGTGTGATTGAGGCAACAGGACTAAAACAGTCTAACGGGCTGTGTCGCGTGTTCTTCCGAAGGCCAAGGAAGAACCGTGAAGTGAACGCAACGGCGACGGATCTGAAGACTTGGCACGAGAGGCTCGGTTACATCCATAAGCGAGCGCTTTTCGAGCTGGTGCGTCGAGGTTTGGTCGAAGGGGTGAGCGTGAAGACCGCCACGGAATTCTTCTGCGAGGCATGCCCGTTCGGTAAATTACACAAACTTCCGTTTCACAAAGAGGAGAAAGTGACGTCGAGCAAGCCAGGAGAAATCATACACAGCGACGTGTGTGGTCCGTTGTCGATTGATTCAATAGGCGGAGCGTGCTACTACGCCCTGTTCAAAGACGACGCGACGGGATTCAGGTTTGTGTATTTTATCCATCACAAGTCTGATGTGTATGATCGTTTCATAGACTTCGAGCGTCTGTTGAACAACAAGTTCGGACGAACGATGCAGACGTTTCGTTCCGATAATGAGACCGAATTTTGTAACACGAGGATGCGAGAATACATGAAGACGAGAGGGATTATGTTCGAGACGACAGTATCATACACGCCAGGAAAAAATGGCAAATCCGAGAGGGACAATCACACATTGTTGAAGCGGCGAGAACGATGCTTCAGGTGAAGCAGATGCCTGCTTACCTGTGGGCGGAAGCAATGACAACGGCGGTCTATGTGCTCAACAGGACTGGGGAGTCGAGGAGCAAAGAGGGTCGTACACCGTACGAACAATGGACTGGGACGAGGCCGGATCTCCGACACGTGAGAGTGTTCAGATGCATGAGAGTGTTCGGATGCTTACGCACACGTACCGAAGCAGAGGACGACGAAGCTCGATGCTCGAGCCAAAAAGTTTGTCTTGGTAGGATACGACAGCGAGTCAACCAATTACGGGTAGTACAATCCCGTGGTACAAAAGGTATTTGTTTCCAGGAATGTTGTTTTCAACGAACAGAACATAAACCAGGAGTCGTCCGAGACGAACATCGAGGTCGTTTTCCCATTAACGAACGAGAGCAACGATGAAGGGGGCGAGGTAAGCGAAAACGGAGTTGTTGCGGACGGAGCAGACGCTGAGAACGAAGCCGTTGAGAATGCGGCGGCAGAGAACGTCATTGTGATCGAGAACGAGGTAGAGCAGGGTCAACAACAGGACGGGAAAACGCCGAGGACGTTGCGACATCGAGCGCTGATACATCCACCGGTGAGATACGCATTGTGCTTGGTAGAGCACAATATTCCAACGACATATGAAGAGGCAATGTCAAGTCCGGAGGCTGCCCGATGGGCGGAAGCCATTGACGAGGAACTCGAGTTTCTCGAGAAAAACGAAACATGGGAGATTGTTCCAAGGGTTCCTGGAGAAAAGACAATCGACTCGAGATAGGTTTTCAAGATTCTGCACGACGAAGATGGCAACGTGTCAAGATTCAAGGCACATCTATGTGCCAGGGGGTTTATGCAGAGAGAAGGCGTAGACTACTCTGAAACCTTTTCCCCGGTGGTGAGGTACGACTCACTTTGGATGCTCCTGGCCGTCATCACGCCATTGGATCTCGAGACTGCGCAGTTCGATGTACGCACTGCTTTCTTACACGGTATCCTGGACGAGGAAATTCGTATGGAGGTTCTGGTAAGACTTCACGACAACGAGGAAGTGAGACGTCGAGGCGACGTGGTGTGCTTGCTGGGGAAAATCTCTCTATGGGCTCAGACAAGCACCACGCTGTTGGAACCTGAAGTTAGTGGAGTTTCTGCGACGTTTCAATCTCGAGGGGACAGAAGCAGACAAGTGCGTTTTTTTCGGTGTCCACGACGAACACGATGTCTATCTCGCGCTATTTGTCGACGATGGGATCGTCGCATCAAAATCAAAAGAGACAATTTTTAGTATAATCGGTGCTCTACGTGAGGCGTTCGATATAACACTCGGGGACTGCAGCACATTCGTCGGAATGCAAATCTGTCGAGATCGAGTTAATAAATCGATGTTCGTACATCAATCGGCGTACGCGATAAAAGTCGTAGAGCGGTTCGGTATGAGTCAAGCAAAAGGGCCTTCCATACCAGCGGATCCCCACACGGTGTTGTATTTTGTAGAGAGCGAGAACGAAAAACAAAATGTGCCGTATCGCGAGGCAGTCGGGTCACTGATGTTTCTCGCGGTGGTAACTCATCCAGATCTTGCTTACTCAGTTAACGCAGTCAGTAAATTCTTAAACAACCATAATTAGTGCCACTGGAATGCCGTGAAGTGGATCATCTTATATTTAATCGGGACAATTGGGTTGGGAATCGAGTATCGTGCGAGCGAATTGGGAACGGAGTTAACGGGATATTCGGATGCTGATTTCGTGAGCGATGTTGCAACGCGTAGGTCGACAACGGGATACGCGTTTCTTATTGCGGGTGGAATCGTGACGTGGTCGTCACAGCGACAAAACTCGTGCCTCTAAGTATAACCGAATCTGGATATATTGCTGCAGCAACCGCGGCAAAAGAGGCTGTGTGGTCTCAAATATGAAATGTAGAGTAGTCGAATATTAAAAAAATTTGAAATGTCCGATCGAGAAGACGGATTTCATCTCGGGACATTCAAAGGAGTAGAATCTTCTTTCGTCTATTTTCCGTTCGGTGAACGACGAGCGCTCGCGAAACCTGCAGGCAGATGAAATCAAACATGACGAGGGCATCGTTAATCTACAAATATACAGTAGAATAGGATCGTGCAATTGAAAATGTTGATTTCATCTCCCACAGTTTGCAATGCAGGGAATTCGATCCTAATTCCCGTTACATGTAGCGTTACAAGTACATGAGCGCTCGAAAATATCGCTGGAGATTAAATCAGTTGCAATAGCAGGATCGATAATATTTTGCCATTGAACAAAACTATACTATCCAACAAGCAACACGAATCTCATCTCGCAGGGAGATTTTCAATTTTTGAAACGATTTTCGATTCATCCTAAGCTTGGAGTAAAATATAATTTTCCCATACTTGGAAAATTTTCCCCATACATGGGAAAAAACATTTTTCCCGAGTGGGAAATTTTTCCAATACTTGGGGAAAAATATGTTTCCCAAGTATGGGAAAAAATTGGCCTGAGATTTGAAAGTATTTTCGAGCATCTCGCTAGCCAAAAGTTTGCTACGAGTTAATAAGGTCGTTAAAAAAAATAATTCGTGGATGATTTTAAAATATGGGGCAGAATATAATTTTCCCATAAGTAGGTAAAAACGTTTTTCCCAAGTAGGAAATTTTAGAGTAAAATATAATTTTGCCATACTTGGGAAATTTTTACCATACTCGGGACAAAATATTTTTTCCAAGTGTGGAAAAAAAATTGGCCCGGGATTTAAAACTATTTTCGAGCATCTGACTGGAAAAAAGTAGGCTACGAGTTGAAAAGATCGATTCAAAAAATAATTCAGGGACGATTTTCAAATTTGCAGTAGAATATAATTTTCCCATGGTTGGGAAATCTTTTCCGTACTTGTTAAATAAAACTTATCCCAAGTATGGGAAAAACTCCCAAGTAGGTTGAAAAAAATTTGCCAGAGATTTGAAGGTACTTTCGGGCATTTGGGTAGCAAAATGTATGTTACGAGTTGATAAGGTCATTTTAAAAAATTATTCGGGAATGATTTGGAAATTGGGAGCAAAATATAATTTTCCCATACTTGCGTAATGTTTTGAATTTTCCTCACAATCTTGAACGGGAAACATTTATAGACAGAGCATAGATAAGAGAAGATGACAACTGATTGAAATCCGGAATAACTCGAACTTATGGTGATAGGACCGTTTAATTTTTATTTTCCATTACATGCATGCATGCACACGTGAAAAAAATTGGCATGAGACTTAAAGCTATTTTCGAGCATCTGGCTAGCAAGAAGTATGCTACGAGTTGAAAAGGTCGTTTCAAATAATTATTCGGGGACGATTTCTAAATTTGGAGTAAAATATAACTTTCCCATACTTGGGAAATTTTTCCTATACTTGGAAAAAAAAATTTCCCATGCTTGGATAATTTATCCCATATTTGGGAAAAAATATTTTTCCACGCATGGGAAAAAATCCCAAGTAAGTGGAAAAAAGTGGCCTGAGATTTAAAAATATTTTCAGCATCTGGCTAGCAAAAAGTATGGTACGAGTTGGAAAGGTCGTTTCAAAAAGTGATTCGGGGATGATTTCCAAATTTGGAGTAAAATTTAATTTTCCCATACTTGGGAAATTTTCCCCATACGTGGGAAAAAATGTTTTCCCGATGTAGGAAATTTTGGAGTAAAATATAATTTTCCCATACTTGAACAACTTTTCCCATACATGGGAAAAATTTTTTTTCCAATCGGGAAATTGTTCCCATACTTGGGAAAAAATATGTTTCCCAAGTATGGGAAAAAAAATTGGCCTGAGATTTGAAAGTATTTTCGAGCATCTGGCTAGCAAAAAGTAGGCTACGTGTTGAAGAGGTCGTTTCGAAAAATAATTCGGGGACGATTTACAAATTCGTAGTAAAATATATTTTTCCCATACTCGGGAAAAAAAAATTTCCCTTACTTGGGAAAAAATATTTTTTTCACGTACGGGAAACAATCCCAAGTAAGTGGAAAAAAATTGTCCTGAGATTTACAAGTATTTTCGAGCATCTGGCTAGCAAAAGTTATGCTACGAGTTGATAAGGTCGTTTCAAAAAATGTTTCGGGGATGATTTCTGAATTTGTTGTAATCTATAATTTCCCCATACTCGGAAAATTTTCCTCGACCTTGGAAAATTTTTCATACATGGGAAAAAATATTTTTCCCAAATGGGAAATTTTTCCCATACTTGGGAAAAACTATTTTTCCTAACTATGGGAAAAAAATTGCCCTGAGATTTTAAAGTATTTTCGTGCATCTGGCTGTTAAAAATTAGGCTACGAGTTAAAAGGTCGTTTCAACAAATAACTCCGGGACTACTTTCAAATTTGGAGTAAAATATCATTTTCCTATACTTGAGAAATGTTTCCCATACTTGGGAAAAAATATTTCCCTTACATGGGTAATTTTTCTCATACTTGGGAAAATACATTTTTTCCACGCATGGGAAAAAATTCCAAGTATGTGGAAACAAAATTGGGTTGAGATTTAAAAGTATTTCCGAGCATCTGACCAGCAGAAAGTATGCTACAAATTGAAAAGGTTGTTTCAAAAAATGATTCGGGGACGATTTCCAAATTTGGAGTAAAATTTAATTCTCCCATATACTTGGAAAAAATATTTCCCATAGTTGGGAAATTTTTCCATACGTGGGAAAAATTATTATGTAATTAAATATTCAATTAATCTTCTGAACCGGAATCATAACCCGCCTGTACATGGAGTTTTTTTTTCTAATAATTCGAGACTATCCTGGACAGATTTGCCGTTTAGAATTTTGCGAAAAAATGTTTCCGGCGACTGCCTAGAGAAGATGCAATTTTTTTCAGTTCTCCGCCTTTTTATTATTTTTGGTCCTATAATAAAAGGATTTTGTCGAAAATTTTTTTTTAAATACCAACATTTGAAAAAGCCACCATCATAAATAATTAGCAAATTTTTTTATCAATTTTTACTCATCATTGCGAAAAAATTATTTTCCAGCTTATCATCGTCATTTGTTTTTATTCTCATAAGCTGGGCCATCGCGACAAGCATGAACATTGCCGCACGCCTAGCGTTTATTTGTTTCGCTCTCGTGCGTCCATGTGGTGTTCAACGGTGTGGGTGTGCGAGCGTTTTGTTTCACGAACCCCGCTTCTACCGACGCCGTCCTCTCCACTATCTCAACTTTTTTTAAATTTCTCTTCGATCGAGCGCTCATTGGTCGACGTTGGTCGATTTTGGTCGACGTTAAATCGCTAATAACTCCACCAAATTCAATTTCACAAAATTTTCGAAAAGGACTTTTCTGCTCCGTTTTCGACGCTCGACACGGACCTTATAATATGATCAGTAGGTTAGTATACACCCCGTATATACATGAGAGTTCACTCACCCCACCCTAACCCAAACCAACCCAACTGATCCATATTACCCTAACCGACCCATATTACCCCGACCGACCCATATTACCCCAACCAACCCATATTACCCTCATCGACCCATATTACCCCGACTGACCCATATTACCCCAACCAACCCATATTACCCCAACCGACCCATATTACCCCAACCAACCCTGAAATTTTCCCTCGTCTGAATTGCACAGTATATCTTGCCAAGATCGACACATTTATCCGCAAAAAAAGACTTAGCTGATGAGGCCAATCACCTGTAGCAAGCGACTCCTATGAGTATTAAGGTGGCTCATCAGTGAATTAAAAAACCGGCGATACGAATGAAACTTCGGGAGAGTGTTATCTAAGATGCAATGAACGCTCTCTCAAAATTTCAGGGTATGTTGCCAGGCAAATTATTGCGAACGAGTAATTTAAAATGACCTATTTTAGCATGGGTCTTATGGCAGTTGATTCCATTTTCACCGGAAGTGACATGATACCTTTTGATAAAGACGAGAGTTCTTATTCAAATTTTGAGTATTGAAAGATGAAATCGTGAACTTTCCAATGGTATTTAAAAAATTGTGTCTTGCGAGGGATTTTTCCAAGAAATTTAAACGCGAAAGTCATCGTGTGTGCAAATCTCGGATACAATATATGTCTGTCATTCTGCACGCGAGGAAACATATGAATATCAGCTATCGTTTTTGACTTGATCGCTCTGACAGCGTTAAATACTTTTGTCAGTTGAGACTTTATTTATAATATTATTTATAATAAATTATGAATAAAATATCACGGGAAACGTCATCGAAATTCATAAATTTTATTTAGACAGAGTATTTAGAAAATATTATGATAGGCTTATGATTTTTTTTCACGTCACGATTTTTGACTAGTGTTGTCACTGATGGGCCGCCTTAAAATATTGTATTTTGTAAAAATCTCCTGCCAAGATCAATCCATTTATCCACAAGGGGACGCAACCGATGAGACCAATCACTCCCAGCAAGCGACTTCTACGAGTATTAGGAAATACACGAAACGTATTTAAAAAATTTCATATTTTTTTAAATAAATAATTTTCCATATGTAATCAGGGTTAACTTTTTATTTATTTATTCACTCGTACAATGTGCAAGTGCACTGATTATAGTAGTCTTTAAGCGAAAGGTCGGGATTACATTCGATGCTTGGGGAGTCTTGATAAGACTGGAATAGTCATGTTTTCAAAGCGTCCACATTGTAAGCTGCGTAGTGCGGACTCCATAAGTCTGGATGATTGGTGCATGCGATAGTGATGTCTTTACGCAGCTTTTGCAGCGATGGACATCCTCGGTCTTCAAGATTCTCCATGTTTGGTAGATTTTTCTCCAGATATCTTTTTTTCTCGAGACCCTTGACGTGAATCTTGCTGGCACCTCGTAGAAGGTGGTGGAGCGACTCGTCGACTTCCTCGTAGGGTATATCACTGCTATTCCAGGGAATACCGTGATAGTTTTTCTCAAGCCACAGATTCTCACTTTTGTATTTAGCAGCCAGATAACTCCACTCATGAGGCGCCTCAAACAGATAGACCGATGGCATGGCCTCAACCTCAACGGCTACTACTGCTACTTCTTTATATACGAATTCGTTGATAGATTGCTTAAAACCTTGGAAGTCCACGACGAACTCCATTGTCAAATTAATGCCTGTTGCCGTTGCCTTCGCTCTTATATACCCGATGGTTGTCCCCCCACTGCTCTTCGATTTCCACCACATCTCCCTCTCCCTCTACGACCCGACAACCAATCATCGCTAAAGTCTAAAAATAGCAGCCAATTAGCGCTAAGCCCGAGAATAGCAGTTAATCAGCGCTGAGCCCGAGAATAGCAGCCAATCAGCGCTTAGCCCGAGAACAACAGTACTCTTCCAGCTACGCTGTTACGGGTATAAATACGAGACTAAACGAACGAGCAGTCACATTCCGAATCATTGGAGTGATCAGTCATAATGTCTGCTTGTCTCTGCAAGGAAATCATAGAGAGCTGAGATGAAGTGCTGGAGCTTGCACAGAAACAAAGGTCTTCGCAGATTCACGAACGGATGAAACGTCTCGCTAAGGTAATAAAATCGTTGGAAGATGCCCCTGCAGCCACTGCTCCGGAGAAACAAAAGTTCCTCTTCACAATCGGGGTCCTAAGGGGGGTTGAGATTAAATTGGAATGCTTGTTGAAGCGTGGTGCTGGGGTACAGAGTCGTGAAAAACTTGCAGATCGAGTGCGATGGTCAGATCTAAGAACTTCATTCGAAAATCGTATCAAGATGGGTGTCATTACGAATTTGAAATATGTGGAAGTGAGATCATTGATAAAGGACTGTCTGACTCATTTCAAATCGAAAATCGAGCATATATTGAAGAGTGAGAGAAACGCGGTAAAAGTATACGCAGTGCTAGCTGTGAAATTTGTTATATCGAGGAACGAGAAGGAAATAGTGGAAATGAAGCACTTCAGCACAAAGGCTGAGCCCATTTTTCCAACAACCGGTGTGAAGGAGTGGTTTGTTGCGAACATTCAGAATCCTATTCAGAGGGATCTGGAGGAATTTGAGCAGGAAGGCTCATGATGGTCGCTGCATTCCATCATTAACCTGACTGAGAATATTAACATGTTGAATCCAATGCGAGGTAACTCTTATGTGAAGCTGCCGGAAAAAAACTAAACAAAAAAGCGTGCCACGTTAACGTGAGAAACGATGACGATATGTGCTTCAAGTGGGCTATACTGTCTGCGATGCATCCGGTCATCCATTCGGATCGTGTTTCCGAGTACCGCAAGTATGATACAGAGCTGAATTTTGATGGTATTGAATTTCCCGTGATGCCGAGACAGATTTCCAAATTCGAGAAACAGAATGGTGTGTCGGTCAACGTGTAAATTCTCAAGAAACAGAGACGAAAATTCGAGATCGCGCCCCTCCGTGTAACGTCCAAGAAAAAAAATCAACACGTCAATCTCCTTCTCGTACAAGAAAACTATGTGAATGAAGAGGAGGAGGACGAGGAGGAGGAGGACGATGATGACCATACATCTTCGAAACACCATTATGTATGGATAAAAGACTTGTCTCGCTTAGTATCGAACCAGCTATCTAAGCATGGCCATAAGATTCATATTTGCGATCGCTGTCTCCACTACTTCCATACCGAAGACACGTTGATCGCACACGAAAATGATTGCAAAAAAGTCAACAAGTGCAGAGTTAAGATGCCAAATGTGGAAACAGCAAGCTCCACTTCAAGAATCACTGCAACAAAGAGCGAGTACCGGTTATCGTTTACGCAGACTTTGAGTGTCTGCTCAAACCCACTCGAGATGAGAACGCGTATCAGAAGCACGAAGCATTCAGCGTGGGTTACTACTTAAAGTGTAGCTATGATGATACACTATCGAGATATCACAGCCACAGAGGAACGAAGCCCGCCGAATGGTTCGTTCAAGAACTGGAAAAACTGGTCAACGATCTCCAGAACATTTATAGAAATCCTCGTCCTATGGAGAGACTGACGACGCAGCAGGAGAGGAAATTTCACGACGCAACCATCTGTCACATATGTGAAAAATCATTACCACTTAACGGCAGAGTGAAGGATCACTGTCATCTGACGTGAAGGCAAGTACACTATCCTCAAATTATTCTGACTTTATTCTTATTTTTTTTTGTGCTTTATTTCAAGATACAGAGGTCCAGCTCACAACGAGTGCAATCTCAATTATCAGGACTCACGAACCATACCGGTTGTCTTCCACAATCTTTCCGGCTACGACTCACACTTCATCATACGAGAAATCGCTACATGCTTCAAAGGTCGAGTAGATGTGCTACAGCAAACCAAAGAACGATATATCTCATTCACGAAGCACATCGAGGGCAGCGATTTTAATTTACGATTCATCGACTCGTTCCGATTCATGGCCTCATCGTTGGAGAAACTAGCCTCGTACTTGGATGAATTGAAGATCGCGCGACACGAGTTCCCGCATCTCTCCGACTCCAAGTTCGAGCTACTTACAAGGAAAGGCGTATTCCCCTATGAGTATGTCAACTCATTCGCCAGACTGGATGAAAAGGAGCTACCATCGCGAGAGGATTTTTATAGTACTCTGAACGACAGCACTGTCTCGAATGAGGACTATGAGCATGCACTGAGAGTGTGGCGAGAGTTCAACATCACTGACTTGGGAGCTTACTCGGATCTCTACCTGAAAACTGATATCCTACTCTTGGCCGATGTCTTCGAGAATTTCCGCGACAATGCTATCAAAGCTTACGACTTAGATCCTGCCCACTACTATACCACACCGGGCTTCTCATGGGACGCTATGTTGAAATACACGAGGATGGAATTGGCGCTTCTCACCGACTTGGAAATGCTCTTGTTCGTTGAGCGTGGAGTACGAGGCGGAGTGAGCCAGTGCTGCAATCGTTATGCCCGCGCCAACAACAAGTACATGAGTGATTACGATCTACATGCGGAGAGCAAGTACCTTATGTACTATGATGTGAACAACCTCTACAGCTGGGCGATGACGGAACCCCTTCCCTACGGATGCTTCGAATGGGTCGAGGCTGTTGACGTGCGCGACATCTCTGATGATTCTCCAGTGGGATACATTCTCGAGGTCGATCTCAAGTACCTCGAGGATTGTTACGATGCGCACAGAGACCTGCCTCTTTGCCCCGAACACAAGAGCGCACCCGACTCGAAGCAAACTAAGCTCATGACTACCCTCGAACCCAAAACCTGCTACATCCTGCACTACAGGAGTTTGAAGCAGGCTCTCAGATACGGACTGAAACTCACACGTATTCATAGAGTACTCAAATTCAAGCAGAGCACATGGCTCAAACCCTACATCGATCTGTACAGTGATATGAGGAAGAAGGCGCGAAACGAGTTCAAGAAGAATCTCTTCAAACTTATGAATAACGCGGTGTTCGGAAAAACTATGGAGAATGTTCGCAAGCACGTGGACGTTAAACTCGTGACACACTGGGGTGGGCGCTATGGAGCTGAAGTGCTGATTGCGAAACCCAACTTCCACAGCTGCTCCATCTTTGATGAGAACCTCGTAGCCGTACAGCTCGCGAAAACAGAGGTCTACCTCAGCAAACCGGTCTACGTGGGACTCAGCGTGCTGGACCTGTCCAAGATTCTCGTCTACGAATTCCACTACGACTACATGCGTGAGAGATTCGGTGATCGCTGCAAACTCCTCTACGAGGTTCGCTGCCCCGACATCTACGACACCATACAGCAGCATATCCTGAGATTCAATACCTCGGATTATACAGCTGAGAACCAATTCGAGATGCCGCGAGTCAACAAGAAAGTCGTCGGACTCATGAAGGACGAATGCAACGGACGAATAACGACGGAATTTGTAGGCTTGCGCAGTAAAATGTACCGCGTACGAGTCGAGGGTCGTGATCACATCAAGAGGGTGAAAGGAGTGAAGACGCGAGTCGTAGAAATGGCCATCACCTTCGATGACTTCATGCAGTGCCTCTTGCAGAAAATATCAAAGTGTCGAGAGCAGCGCATCATCAGATCTTGACTGCACAGAGTGTACATCGAGAAGCAGGTTAAGATAGCTGTTTAATGAACTTACCATGAGTTCTCCTCAGCCGTCGATCGGGTTGGAAAGAGTGAGTGAGAGGGTAATTAAATAAAAATGCACAATTCGGCGACAAGCAATGCGTGCTTGCCTCGGCGTAAAAACCCTCACGGAGCAGAGGGAAAAGCCGAAGCAAGTTAAATATTTATTAAAGACAAGCAAATGGTACAATACAAAATGACAAGTTTACAGCCTCGGGTGCGCTTCTCAATAACCAAATTGAATGATCATTCAATGAATAAATATCGTTCGCTTACCAAATACGCATAGAATACCTGGGACGCACCAACTCCCGACGCCCTGGTCGAAGCGGGGTCCGGGGAGCGCCCAAATTGGCCCACGGCTGGTGCAAACAGTGTTCCCGACGTCTCGGAGACCACACTGAGATGCTAGGGCAACGGGTTCGTTGCCGCAATGACGCTCGCCCACGTGGACGGGCACCCCGGGTTACCGGCGGATGCACAACGTCCTCGTCTTTCCACCCTAACACGCGCGAATCTTAGAACTACGCGAAAAACGGGATAAACACGAACGGACCTTAACGCTACGCGAAAACGGACGATAACCGAAGTGGGGCCCCAAATACGCGCGAACGGGGGGAAAGGGATGACGAAATCGCAACGCACGGGAAACCGCAACACGTCCTGCCTATTCGAGCGCTCGATTCTAACTCTCTGACGGTATCGACCCCCCACGAGCCATGCTGACGTGAGCCAAAAGCATGGGGCACGAATTCGACTAACCCCCCTCCCGCATAGCAAGCGCCGCCACGAGGCTGAGACCCCCAACGTCGCGAGGCCCGAGCTGGCCCGCGAAATTCGAGCGCGAACAATAGCGCTCAGTCCTCACGACGACAAGCGATTTCTCCTGTCCGATACGACGGACACTCTGCCATGGGGGCATTACAAGATTCAGTCTGTGGTGCTAGAACTTTCGGGTAAGGACGTATCCGTACGGATGGAGGGGGTATGCAATCACGACAGTGGAGGGGGTCAACCAATCAGCGTCACGATGGTGGAGGGGGTAGCTCCTATATGAATGACGAGCTCATAGTGGTTTCCATCAGACGCTCACGATGGACGTTACAAAGCTTAACAAGATCGCTCTTCTCGGATATTTTCTCCCAATGAAAAAACTCAACGAGCTGAAGATGCAGCAGAAGTACAAAATCACGGAATTGCGGCAAGTCACGACGAAGTGCGAGTTGAAAGTTGTTGTCAGCCTCGATGATGATTGTCAAGTAATTCTGCCAAAACCTATCTCAACTGTATTGGAGAAAGATCAGACCATGTTTAGCCAAATGGTACAGTCAGTATCAGTCGGAGAATTGTTCCTGACATTCTTTGGCGGTGCGATACATCAGATCGAATTTACCATTGACAGTACCAAAGAATTGAGGGGGAGCAGTAGCGCAGTGGGTAGCGTGCTCGGCTCGCACGCACTGGCGCGCGATGTGGCCGGGTTCGATTCCCACTGTCGGCACCAATGAAAAAATTTTCTAAGTGCTTTTTCTGTGACCCGGTGAATCGGAATCCACCTAAAAAAGTAGGTCCAAAGGAAACCAGCGCCTTGGTGTGGTGACCGAAAGGCTGGGAAGATGTCTCGGGTTCGATTCCCGATGCCGTAGCACGGCTGATGAAAACACAACGGGCTCGGACGTAGCTCCAGAAACAGGACGTACGAACTACGACTGCTGCTGTCCCAATGTGCTGACATCTAGCGTGTGCGAGACGAGCTCCGGCAGCGAGAAGTATTGCCGTAGCACAGCAGATGGTAAAAGCACAAACGGGCTCGGACGTAGCTCCAGAGGCAGGGCGTACGAACTACGACTGTTTCTGTCCCAGGTGTTTAAATCTAGCGAGTGCGCGACAAGCTCCGGCAGCGGGAATCGAACCGGGGACAAACGGATACGAGAGGAGACCAAGGGTAGATGGTGTTGGGAGCCCGCAACCCTCAGGGGAGTCGGTGTAAGAACTCATACCAGTACCAAAGAATTGGTCAAATAAATAAATCTATAAAAATATAAATTTTATATATATAATGGTGATAAATAAAATAAATATTACCTCGTTTTACATATGAACATTGTCTCTTTATTTATAAATCAAACTAGTAGTATATGGACCACTCTGGCGACCCCCACTCCTATCCCCACTCCTATCCCCTCCACTTTCCCCCGCGCTGGAGCCTCTTTCCGAGCGTGGTGGGGGTAATGGTGGGGAGAGGTGGTTGGGGGAAGAGTTCTGACGGCTCGCCATAGTGGTCCGATCATTATTATTATTATTATTATTATTATTAATATTTATTTTTATTGATTTCAATATTCTCTCTCTCTCTCTCTCTCTCTCTCTCTCTCTCTCTCTCTCTCTCTCTCTCTCTCTCTCTCTCTCTCTCTCTCTCTCTCTCTCTCTCTCTCTCTCTCTCTCTCTCTCTCTGGATTATTATTTTTTACTTTCATAATTATTATTATTTTTATTATTATTTTTAATATTTCCACTCTCTCTCCGATTTATGATTATTTTTTACTGATGCTTCTCCCGAGGCTATTAGGCGCATCTCTCTCTCTCTCTCTCTCTGTGCTTCGTACTCCCGATACTCTACATTTGGCTATTTAATCTTAATTTTATGTATTATTTCTGTATTTTTGTGCATTTGTACCTATGGGTCACCACCCTTGTATAATAAAACTCGGTTCTATTCTATTCTATTCTATTCTCTCGCTCCTGTCACTTAGGTTTTTCTTCTCTTTCTCCTTCTCTCGCACACACTCTCTGTTTTTCGCGCACATTTTGTCTCTCTCTCACTATTCTCCCTCGTTATTTCGTTAACTAAAATTCATTCCGAATCCGTGGAAAAAAATCCCCGCACAGTAGAATTGCGAAGGAGTTTAAAAACACTCGTACTAGCACTCCAAAATTTTTTCCGATATTCCTACGAATACGGTTTTGAGCGATCTACAGCAGGAATTATTTTGAAAAACGATAGAATGCAAACACGCACAGATATATTCGTTATACTTATCTCCTTGAGACCCGTTTTTGTGAAATATTTTTATTAGCACGAGCACACACGTTAATCCTGAGGGCACATAAATTATTTAAACGAATAATATTTTAACCGATTGACATTGCGAGAACGTTTTCCCGATGTTACACGATTAAAAGAACGACGATTACTGAGCTCTACAGATGCTTGGAAGCAAGCTCCACACGCCTTTAGGGATAATATTATGAAGACTTCTCGGCGCGCGCGAAATGCACCGTCAGCACCACGTGCATGTCTCATCGTCGCCCAAGCTTGCTCGAATTCGCTCATTTTTTTATTCGTATGGAGGATAATATATTTAATGTATATAATGTGGTCTGAAGGTGCAACGCGAGTATACTTACAGACACAATAGGTATACGCTGCGAATATACATAGGTAAGTTAACGAGGTACCGTTCCGTAGCGCTCGAGAGTCAATAACTATGGGCATGCTCACGCGGTATCGTTCAGCAGCAGCAGTTCTTTTACATATAGGGCGAAGAATGAATTAAAATTGTACAGATCACAGGCAAGCAGGGGCGCTTTAGCATCGAATGGCCCATCTACAAGAGTATAGCGATGACTGATACTGTTCTCCTTTGCGATTGTATTTTTCAAATTTTTTTTCCACCCGGAGAGAAAAGTTGCATAGCTCTCGCCGCTACACATACACACTGGCGTGTATAAGAGGATGTCAGCTAACTTGCACGCGCCAAGGTTTACTTTGTTTCGATGAAAACAGAGTATCAATATCATGATGCTTTATATGAAAGCGATGTATAAGTCTGATTCGAGCTATGTAAGAAAAATTATAAATTAAAAATTTTTCTCTACACGGAAAAAAATTTTGCCTCTCGGGAGAAAAACTTCGGAAATTCTTTTGAGAGATATGAGCTCGAGGGTCAGCAAAGAGGTACGGCTGAGATCACGAGCATAGTTATCGAGCTCTCCTCTTTGTGCGAATATTCGCTAACTCTGTCTCTCTTTCTCTCTCTCTTTTCTGATGCATATCTTTTTCCATGCCTCGAATCTTTCTATCGCAGCAATAGCGGGGCTTTTTTTTTTATATTTTTCGATGTACACCGAGTATTCGGGTATAACACTACGAGATTTCTCGATTTCTCGAGGTGCGTGAAACGCACCATCAGCGGAGCATCAGCAGACTGCATGCCTTCTTTGCTCATTGCTGCGAATCTCTCCTTATTCTTCATTTAATGTGTTTTCGTACTTCATGCTCTTTATAGTAATATAATTTTAATACATTTAGGCCTCAAGACCCATTAAGACTTATGAAAATTATTGAGACCACCTACTTATTTCTCGTTTGTAAAAGTATATTTTTTGAAAAATGATATTAAGTTTTAAAATGCATATCAAAGCTAAGCGATCTCCACTTCGTTGCGCTTTTCGAAGAAGTCGCTGTTTAAAAAATTTGATCAGTGTCTCGCTATATCATGTTACATTGAAACAATAAGAGAATTTGGAATGCTTATATACATATGTGGCGAGATCTTGAAATCTTGATATCTTGATATCTTGATACCTCATCATGCATATTTTTGTGTCGCAAGGGGCATCGATTTTTGATGGCGCTGTAATTTAAGTAAATGAGTAAACTCGCTCAGAAGGCTAGCGCTAAAAAATTTGATCAGAGTCTTGCTATATAATGTTACATTGAAACAATAAGAGCACTTGGAATGCTTATATACATATGTGGCGAGTCTTGAAATCTTGAAATCTTGATATCTTGATACCTCATCATGCATATTTTTGTGTCGCAAGGGGCATCGATTTTTGATGGCGCTGCAATTTAAGTAAATGAGTAAATTCGCTCAGAAGGCTAGCGCTAGCGCTAAGTATTTATATGGAAAGAACAAGATGCAATGTTAATCAGTCTCAATCCAGCAGGGTATTATCACGTATCGTTATCAATCATGGCAGATCGAGCACTTCGCGAGTGTATATTAAATCTTTTGCGCTTGGCCATATTACATAGCTCTCAGCTTCGTCGTCGGTGTAACGAGCAATGGTGCAACGAATTAAATCGATTATCGGGCGATAGACTTATAAGACGCCTAAAATATATTGTATGGTGGGCGCCCTTGCGAATCATAGCGGCAGCCTACAACAGAGGCATACTAAATGGTCAACAAGTGCTAGCGTGTGTGTTTGAAGAGCTGCAGCGTCGAGGATTGGAAAACGCGCCATGTGTCCGCGGTATTGTCGATGAAATCAGAAGTAAGTTCTGTTATATCATAAAAAATAATCATGTATATTTGTAATACTTAAGGTAGTTCGGTCGAGTTTGGCCGAAGTCAAATTTCATCCGTAATTCAGATTTATTTACGTACAACTTAACCATGTGAAAGCTATGATAAATTGAATTGTTGCATAAAAAAATATTACAAGCTTCTTTTAGGGTGTAAATAATAAGTTAATAATAATTAATACCCGGAATAATGACAGACTCAACTTGACTCATTCTCAACGTTAGGGAGCGAGCTAATCTAACCTTACGCATAAAGTTACTGGATTGCATTCGCGAGTTTTGTTGTATGCTTTAAAACAGTATAATGAAGAAAAGGGGAGAAAAAAGGCTCGTCTCGAGGCAAGTACAGTTGAATCAACGGCCAGTATGCAATGAACTCGGAACTCGTCCAGTTGACATTGTATATCTTGCCGAACAACTCAAATGTGACAGTTGTTCGGAACCACTTTTGCTGGCGTTCATCGAATCTGAAGTGAGACGCGGATTAGCTTCGATTTTCACATGTTTTTTTCCCCTAGTCTTCTGCTAGCGAGCAGATCCGGTGTATGACAAGGACAGAGACCGCGGACTCGCATTAATTATTGAAATAAGAAAAAAACCGTACGGTAAATCGACTTAAATCTTTGGTAAATATCTCTTATATATATCAACCATTATTGTGGTATGTTTTTTTTTTTGCCCTTAAACGATTAATTTTTCGTGTACCTGAAATTTCGATAGTTGGCGTGCCATCTGAGCATTATATGCCCTATAAGAGCAATGTTAACTTATTTATTAATTACGCAAAAACTACACGGTAAATTAATTTGAAATTTTGCAGACATGTAGAGCAAGGTCAACTCTTTTGATTAAATGCAAAAAAACAGGGTGTTAAACGTGAACCTCAATTCGACCGAACTACCTTAAACTGTATTGAAAAATTTTTTCACGATGTCATTATTACGCCAGCACGTATTGAAATTTTTTTCACGATGCCATTATTACGCTAGCACGGGCAAGCCTTATTTATCGAGCTCTTCTCTTTGTGCCATGCTTCGCGTGGTCCCGAGCTCTCTTTCTCTCTCTCTACCTCTCGCTGGCTCTCTTTCATGAAAGCGATACAGAGCTTCTGTTATCGTTAGAAAATTTTACGAATTTTCAACGCGAAATATTCAAAAAGTATTCTTATTGATCAATTTCCTCTTTCTCTCTCTCTCTCTCTCTCTTTCGTTAAAGCGGTATGGATCTTAAAGCGTATTGAAAAAATATTTTCACGGCTGTTATTTCGATAGTATGGTCAAACCCTATTTATCGAGCTCTACTCTTTGTGCCATGCTTCGCGTGGTTCCGCATTCTTTGCAATTCTCTCACTCTCTCGCTCTTTTTTCATGAGCACGATGCAGAGCACCTGTTTGCGTAAGCAGAGATAATCGTTATTTATCGAGCTCTACTCTTTGTGCTATGCTTCGCGTGGTTCCGTGCTCTCTACCTCTCGCTGTCTCTCTCTCTTTCATTAAAGGGGGTACAGAGCGCCTGTTATCGTTAGAAAAAATATTTTACGAATTTCAATATGATATATTTAAAAAATGTATTCTTATTCACCAATCTTCTCTTTTTCTCTCTCCTTACATTATTCTCGTAAGAAAAACATTTATATGAAATTTTAACACGGTTCGTTTACCGGAAAAATTATGAGTTGAAAGCACTACTTCTATTAAAAGAGGGATATTATTTTTAATGGTTGTGCACCTAATATAGTATATCGACAGTTCTTGGATGCATCGCCGAATGAAGAAGCAGCTCTTATAGAAGGGGCTTGTGCTGTGGAATTAGCATGCCAGCAGAGGAGCGCAACGAGTCAGCACCTGTCATGCACCGAGCTGAATGATGAGCGACCTACGAGTACGGTTTCAAGTATCGAGCATCCTTCGGACATATTTTCTAATTCGTCGATTTTCGAACGTAAGTTGAAATTAAGGTGCAAAAAAAAAATAAAAAAATTAAAAATTGGTGTGGCGTCAATTTTAAATTATAAATTTATCCAGAGGGCATAGATAGGGAGAGGGTAACAGACGCTGCTGTACCAGGCCCATCAGGCCTATGCCATTCTGGACGACGAGCAACCCCAACCTCTGACCCTAATGATGTTTTTGACTATCGCGAAAATCAGCTGTGGGAATATCCGATCGAGAACCAGAGAGACGAGGAAATAGCATTTCAAAGAGCTGACGACTGGCTTCAAATGCTCGTGACTGATGACGACTCTGGTAAATAATTTTTCTTACACATGAAAAAATTAATTAAGTATGTAAGTAAGTGGGTCCTTTTGTAACAGGGTATTCGTCAGCATCTTTGTTTGAGTGGTGATATCGGTCTATTTAAGCAGTACTATGATGCGCGAGAGGTACAAATATTGATAAAATTTAATAATTTTATATTAATCAGCTCTAGAATCTAATACATGTCTCTTTTTCCAGAGTTGCAAAGAGGGTCAGGCAGGCAGCGTACTACAGCAAGGAGCGAGCCGCTCCATGAAATACACCCGCCGGGAAAGCATTTTGAGATCATCGGTGATTACACGAGGTACTTCAAGCGCTTCAAAATACGGGGGCGTGAAACGTCGTTGAGAATTCGTCAACCAGTCTCTGGAGTTAGCGTGGTGGACTGGCTCAACGGTGCGTTTCGTGATCTGTTAACACACATCATGAGCTCCTGCGAGGGCGGCGATTATGTAGGCGTTTCGTTTACAGCGAATAGCTTGCCGCACGGGCCCGTGTGGTTATCTTTCCGACCGGCCCGCGATTATGTATTCGAAGATATTTGGAAATTGATAAGCAGCGTGGCACAAAGTGCATCATCTTTGAACATTGATGACTCGTGCACGATAAAAATGTGCGCTGTCAAAGGGGTTGAAGGGCGCGGTCGGAAAGGTCTCACACACGAAACTGTCGCAAAACAATCTATTCTTTCGATCCGAAACACCGACAATCTGTGTTTACCGCGTTCGCTGGTAGCAGCCCGAGCATACGCAGAACGAGGAGAAATACGGACGGGTAGTCTTCATAATAAATGGCAGCGTATGAGACAAATTAATGGGTCCGTACAAAAACGGGCAGCGCTCGAACTCACAAGAGAAGCAGATGTCCACGTACCTGCAGAGGGCTGTGGTGTATACGAAATTGCGCGCTATCAGAATTATTTGGCACGAGACGGGTTAGCAATTGTCGTTTACGAGTTTTTAACTTTGGGTCGCGGGGAGGAGCCTCTATTTGACGGGAGACAGGGTGTTCTGAACAGCATAGGCACAATTCAGCACACCCTGTATATATTGTATTACGAGCGTTCACATCATTTCGAGCCTATTCTCAATCTCAGAGCAGCTGTTGGCAGTAGAGATTTTTGTTCCTCGTGTAACACAGCATATCGCCGACTCGGTCATAGATGTTTAAAGAAAAAATGTCCTCGATGCTGGGGGCTGCAGGCGTGCAATACGCGCTCGCTCAATATAATCAGATGTGAGGCGTGCAATCGCGATTTTTTCGGAGAGGACTGCTTTCAGAGGCATAAGGTGCCGATCGTGACCATGAGGCGTAGAAAGCCTAGCGTTTGTGAAGCTCTGAAACGATGCCGGAACTGCTTTCGAGCAATAAGGCCTTTGGAAAAATCAGAGAAGCATAAATGCGGAGTAGGGTACTGCAAAAGGTGCAAATCCGATCAACCGAATAATCATTTGTGTTTCATGAAACCGATTCGAAGTACTCCAGATTTGAAAAAAATACTATTCATTTTTTATGATTTTGAAACACAGCAGAGCACACCTGTGAAGGGTGATGCGACTACTCTTGTACACGAACCAAATCTTTGCGTGGCACAGCGCGTTTGCACGTTTTGCTGTGTTAACGACTCTATAACCGAACCGTGCGAGCATTGCGGGGAACACGAATTTGTGTTTAGTCACAGCCCCGTAGCCCAGCTTGTCGAATTAGCCATGCAACCGCTCGAAGGTTTTTCGCGTACCATCTGTATCGCTCACAATGCAGGGGGTTTCGACGCTCAATTTATCCTGCGTTATTTCATCGAAGAGAAAAAAACTCAGCTCCCCACACTAATCATGAACGGTACAAAAATTATTACGATGCGCGTCGGAAAGCTCGTATTTCTCGACAGTCTAAATTATTTCCATATGCCTCTGAGTGGTTTACCGAAAGCCTTCGGGCTTACCGGTGCTATCGTTAAAGGCACTTTTCCACATTTGTTTAACCGGCCGGAAAATCAAAATTACGTAGGCGAATTGCCGCCTCTCGAGCATTATTCTCCGGACACGATGCGCGCCGATGAGCGCCAGAAATTTCTCGATTGGTATCGCGAAACAAAAGACAAAAATTACGTATTCGTTTTTTCGGAAGAGCTTATCAGCTATTGTAAGACAGATGTCACGATTTTACGACGTGCGTGTATGGGTTTTCGCAATATGTTCATTACCAGCGGTCGCGTCTGCCCGTTTGATTAAAGTACAACAATAGCATCAGCCTGCTTCAGAGTTTTTCGAAAAAACTTCTTGAAAGATAATTCAATAGGCATTATACCCACGGGGGGATACAGATGGGCGCAAAATCAATCGAAAAAAGCGGTTTCATGGCTATCGTGGATAGAGCACTCACTGGGTGTTCGTATTATTCATGCGGGCCGAACACGCGAATTCAGAATACCTCAAAATCTCTTGGTAGATGGGTACTACGAGACTCCTAACGGGGCGCATGTATTGCAGTTTCACGGTTGCTACTGGCACGGTTGCCCACGTTGCTATCCCACAAACAGAGACAACCGACAAAGCGATGGAATATCCATGCCCGAGCGTTTCGAGAGAACTACTGCTGTAACTGAGAGGATTCAAACGGGAGGGTATTTGCTCACGGAAATTTGGGAGTGTGATTACGATCTCTTGTTAAATTCGACAGCCGAGATGAGGACTTTCCTGCAAGATAACCCTTTAGCTACAGCAGAGCCTCACAATCCGCGTGATGCTTTTTTCGGCGGACGGACAGAAAACATGGTTACGCTCTATGACGTTAACGCTACGGAAAAAATACGATATGTAGACGTTTGCTCTCTGTACCCATATATATGTAAGTTCGGTAAATATCCCGTGGGCCATCCGAAAGTATACGTGGGTAACGAGTGCATGGAATTGACAGGTCCTGATAACACCGATCTCGCTCTCGTTGAGGGTCTCGTAAAATGTACCGTATTGCCGCCTCGTAATCTTTACCACCCCGTATTACCAGTGCGTATGCATAATCGATTATTATTTGCTCTATGCCGCAGCTGCTGTGAGATTATGAATCAGGGTGTATGTACACACGAAGATCCTGTAGAGCGCGTGTTCAAGGGTACATGGGTTGTCGACGAGTTGCGAAAAGCCGTGTCGTGTGGGTACAGAGTGATAGACGTGACTGAAATTTGGCAATATGAAACGACGCAGTTCAATCGCGATACACAGACAGGGGGGCATTTTGTCGAATACATTAACACGTTTTTAAAAATCAAACAAGAAGCCAGTGGGTGGCCCGACAATTGCTCCGAAGATAAAGCCGCGCAAGATCTCTATATAGCCGATTTCGAACGATCGGAAGGAATCAAGCTAACCGCGACTCCATAGCTAAAAATCCGGGGCTGCGATCTGTTGCAAAGCTGTGCCTTAATTCATTTTGGGGGAAGTTTGGGCAGCGGGAAAATCTACCGCAGACAGAAATAGTTTCAACGCGTAAAAAACTTATGGAACTATTGACTAGCCCTGAGCACGAAATCACGGGTATTTTACCCGTAAATAACGAAATATTGTATGTAAGCTACACGAAAATCAGTGACGCTGTTATACCATCCAGCATAGCGAACGCCGTAGTAGCAGCATACACCACAGCCCAGGCCCGCCTAAAACTTTATAGTTACCTAGAGCGGCTGGGTCGTCGTGCTTTGTACTGCGATACCGATTCCGTAATTTACGTATCGCACGAAGAAAAAGAGGGGTACGAGTCTCCAACGGGACAGCTCTTAGGGGATCTCACAGACGAGCTGAGCTCTTATGGGGAAGGTAGTTATATTAGAAGTTTCATTTCAGGCGGACCAAAATTTTATTCTTTTATCGTATGCACTCCCAATGGAGAGAAAAAAGAAGTATGTAAAGTAAAAGGGATAACGCTTAATTTTGCGAACAAGGGATTAATTAATTATAACTCAGTGCGCTCCTTTATAACCGGTGAGAGAGACGAGCCTGTTGTGCTAAAGTATGACGCTATACGACGCACGGCATTTCATCAGGTCGTCACACGTCCTGAAACAAAATCATGCAAACCATCGAGCGTCAAACGGAGACGAGATGGCGAATATGGCACTCTTCCTTACGGTTATAAAGAATAATGTATATAGATATAGACCTCGCACTACTTTGTAAATAATGTATATAAATAAAACTTTATGTTCTTATGTATATTCGTCTTTTCGAACCCTATATATGTTTCAGCTAATACGAAGATTGTGCTCATTCGCAAAAATGGATGTGCGGTCGAAACATCCTTGGACGGCGATGGTTTGCGGGCCCACGGGCTGCGGTAAAACAGACTTTGTGAAAAAGTTTTTGAAATTCATTTCGCATTTGAATAGTGAACCGTTTCAACGAATTATTTTCTATTATTCCGAGTGGCAACAAGCGTATATGGAGTACGGTTCTTCGATAGAGTTTCGCGAAGGTTTACCACAAGCCTCGGATTATGCAAACGATCCGCGTGCAAAACTTATAATTATTGACGATTTGATGCGCGAGGCATCGAACAATAGCGTTGTCGACCTCTTCACCAAGGGTAGTCATCATAAGAATTTGAGCGTGTTTTTTATAACGCAAAATTTATTTCATCAGGGTCACGGGCAACGGGATATATCGCTGAACGCTAATTATATAGTAGTTTTTAAAAATCTGCGAGATCGCGCTCAAATACAGCACCTGGCGCGCCAGGTTTACCCCGAAAACCCCCGATTTCTGCAGGAAGTTTATTACGACGCGACAAGCAAACCACACGGTTATCTGCTCTTGGACTTGAAACAATCGATTCCCGATAACTGTAGATTTTGAACGTGTATTTTCCCCGATGATCCCCAGCATTTCGTTTACGTGCCGCGAAAAAAGTTAAAAAGCACCGACACAGCCGGAGAAGTACCAGTCTTGCGGCTGTGATGGCGGGTAACAGGTCCTCTCTCTGCAAGAAGCACGTTGCAATATTGCACGCACTCCAGCATCTCAACAAGGAGCAGCGAGACGCCGTTTTGCGTAAAGCCGATCCACGAATAATTCGTTGTATTTGTGAGTGTGCGTTAAACATTCTACTTGGTAACGTGCCTTTGAAGCCTGAACAAAGAAAAAAGTTGCGTCGCCACGCATCTATTCTTCGACGACTAGCTGCGAAAAGCGGTAGTTGGAAGAACAAGAAACGTTTTGTGGTTCAAAACGGTGGGTTCCTACCGATGCTGCTCGCCCCCGTACTGGGTACGCTCTTGTCACGTTTGATCGGCGGCAGTGGATAATGGAGCATGCGAGAAAAATGGTGCTCGTGCCTGAAGAGAATCTTCAGCATATAGGCGTGCAGAATAATCGACAAACGGAATCTGTTCAACGGCAACAGCAGCAAACAGTGCAAACCCTTGGTACGACACTGAGTAGATTGGACACTGAGATGAACGATATTCTGAATTCTAATTCGTACAAGGATGAGAGGGAAAAGTGGTCGGCGTATTTCGCGGTGTTGCAGCGTTATCTCCATTTTGCCGATAATGAGCGAGCGCAGCAGCATCGTGCACTCGCAAAAAATGATGATTACATCACGACACCTATAGAGGAGGAGGGGAATAGTGGAAAAGGCGCTGAAATTCCACGCATAAACGACTCTATGATCGTTGAGAGTGTCCCGACAAAATATCGCAACAAAGCAAAACTATTGCTCCGTCGTTTACGCCTTGTACCAGTAACAGAGTTTTGCTGGGATCCTACAGGCACCGTCTCCATCGCAGGCAAAGAAATCAAGGACTCCAATATTGTCGATCTTATAAACGATGCTATGCGCGCGAGGAAAATCTCAACGCCGGCGGGTCGTCATGCATTTGCAGGATTTTTAAAAGAGGCAAAAATTCCACGCGAGTTTGTTGGAAACCAGGATCTGTGGAGGTCCGATGTGCCCACCTCGACGCCTTTTCGGAAAAAAAGAAAAATACCTGTGCACTCCCACGACTTGTCGTTGAGCGACGCGGGAGCCAATCACAGTAGCGACGAATCCACCGATCCCAGTATTTATGAGCTCTTCAGTACCTCTGAGAGGGAGCAAACAGGCGCTGGCCAGTGTAAAAAGAAGAAGAAGAACCGTGTAATTTGGGCTAACCTAAAACTCTAAACCATGAAAACATTGGAAAAGCTGTACTATAATCCCTCCCACGAAGCATCGTTCTCGGGCGCTGCAAAATTATTACGCGCAACGCGAAAAAAAATTTCTAGCGAAAAGACCGTGCAGTGGTTGGAGACACAGGATGCTTACACGAAACATCGCCCTGTAAAACATCGATTTCCACGACGCCATTACAGCGTGCAAAACATTGACGATGTCTGGGAGGCTGATCTCGTAGATCTTCGCTCGATCAAAGATTACAACGATGGTCATACCTATCTCCTCGTAGTCATAGATGTGCTCAGTAAATATGCATGGGTCGAGCCTTTACGCGACAAGACTGCTGCGTCTGTGGCTAAGGCTTTTACGCGGATACTCACGCAAAAAGCCACTAATAGCCGATCACCCGTATGCCTGCAATCGGATCGAGGCAAAGAATTCATGGGTGCTGCATTTCAAGAGCTCCTAAAGAAGAAAGATATTCAGTTTCGAACTGCACGGAATCCTGATATAAAAGCCTCAATTGTGGAAAGATTTAATCGAACATTGAAAGAAAGAATGTGGCGATACTTTACGTATACTCGCGCGAAGCGATACATCAATGTGTTGCAAAATATAGTGTCTCCATATAATAATGCCCGGCATAGCAGCATAAAAATGGCCCCAGTAACGGTGACTCTTGCCACTGCAACTCAAGCTCGTGCTAATTTGATGCAGCGTTACAAGGATTCGGAGCGAGAACACATCCCTAAATACGGGATCGGTGATGTTGTACGAATCAGTAGTGCAAAAGCGGCCTTTGCAAAAGGTTACGAGAGCGGCTGGAGCAGCGAGCTGTTCAAAATTCATCGCATATCGACGACTAGTTGGCCGACGGTGTACTTTTCACGCGATCTTCACGGCGAAGATATTGACGGCATTTTTTACGAGGCCGAGTTATCGAGAGTTCGTACTATTACCGAAAAAAAAAAAAAATCACGATGAGAGACGAATTTTATATCGTTTTACCGAGCAACAGCAGTATGAAATATTACCCGGAAAATACGACAACGCGTTATACCACACTATTGCCACAGCGCGTATCTTTGCAAGGCAATTGGGCCGTTGGACTTACAGAAATACATATACCCATGACGATTCTGCATATACCTCGGGAAGACGAGCAGAACTTCATCAAGACCGCACCGTATAAAGTACAATCGGGTATTCACGATTCTGCTATTGACATTGAAAAGAGCTGTGTGTATGTTCCACCCGGTGTATATAAGAGTATAGACTCATTGCTCGAAGTAATAAATGAACTTCAGGGCGTTGCTGGTCATTTACTATTTCAGCGCGCTCGCAATGGCTACGTCCAAGTGACCCGTATCTGCGATTCTTGCGAAAATTTAATTCATGCTTTCCATTTCTCACCAAGGCTCAACAAGATTTTAGGATTTACCACACCCAGCAGTGTGGCGCTCCCGCCTGCATTCAGAGATGTTGGTTATAGAGGCGCACGACCTGCCAGCCTAACTAATGCTATCCCCGATATGTTATTCGTTTATACGGATATTTGTGAACCCTACATTACCGGTGATGTGCATGCACCTCTGTTACGTGTTGTACCATCTTATACCGCGGATAGCAACAATTACGGCTCTGTGAAGATTAGAGGTTTTTCGCCGCCACGCTACGTACCTCTGCTTCATACAAACTTTCAATCGATCGATATCGATATAAGGGATGAGTTTGGGCAGCCGATACCATTTGAGTACGGGACGCTGACGGTGACATTACAGTTCAAGCGTATGGATTAGAGAAGTCATCGCAATGACTTATTACGATGAATACTTTGATATGCAAACGGGCGGTGCTCGGACCGGATATGGGGGTATCAGTAACGTGTACATAGGCTCACCGAATCAAAGGGGCCACGGGATTGGCAGCTTTCTCGGGGGTCTTTTCCCCCGTATTATACCTCTTTTGAAGAATGGAGCACGGGCTGTCGGCAAGGAGGCTCTGCGTGCCGGTGTTAATGTTGCCACCGATATAATGGACAATGGTGTACGACCAAGAGAAGCGTTCAAAACGCGTCTACGCGAGTCTGGCGAAAATCTGAAGCGAAAGGCGGAGGAAAAAATTGATACGCTCATGAAGGGTTCTGGCTATAAAATGGCAAAAATTAATCGATCTCGGCATTCCATTTCCGGCCGCGGTGTGCGACGTATCCATAGTGTGAAAAAAAGAAAGAAAGCTACGTCTTCGTCGAGAAAACCGAGAAAGCGGGCAACGGCAAAGAGGAGGATAAATAAGAGAAGGACAACCAAGAAGAGGAAGGCTCTACGAACGGTGGCTGATATTTTCGCATAGAGAGAGATAGAGAGAGGGTAAATATGGCTTTCTTACACACACACTCTTGCGAGTGTTTAAAGTCAGAGCTCGAGCTATTTACACTGCCTCCTACACAAACCACCATCGAGGGAACACAATGGGTGTACTACAAACCGATCTCATCTTTAACGGATGATTCACCAATTGAGTTTGTGGTACCTGGTCAGGGTGATGAATACATTGATCTTGCTCACACCATGCTAAGCATGCGCGTTCAAATACAGTGTTTGGCTGAGAAGCCTGATTCAACGATTAAAATAGGCCCCGTCAATAATCTGATGCATTCAATGTTTAATCAAGTAGATGTGTTTTTCAATCAGAAACTTGTATCGCCCCCGAATAACGCGTATGCATACAGAGCATACATTGAAACACTGCTAAATTATGGAGACGGCGCAAAAAACTCTCATCTTACGAGTGTGCTCTGGTTCGCCGATACACCGGGAAAAACGGAGGATACAGATACAGCTAACGGTGGGCTTGTTAGCCGCAGAGACCTTCTTAGCGGTGGAAAAACTATTGATCTCCTCGGTCATCTTCACTGCGATGTCTTTAATCAAGAGAGATTCTTATTGAACGGTGTTGAAATGCGTCTGCGACTCGTACGCACGAATAATTCATTTTGCCTTATGGGCGGGACGGCAGACTATAAAATACATATTGTCGAAGCGTCGCTTCTCGTACGTCGCGCCAAGATAGCACCTGGTATACTTTTAGCACATGCAAGAACTCTGTGTAAAGCTACGGCAAAATATCCCCTGACACGCGTGGAGGTAAAGGCTATATCCATGCATAGCGGAGTACATGGCGAAACTCTCGATAATGTAATCCTCGGCCAGCTACCAAAACGTATCATCATCGGCTTCGTCGATAATAAAGCGTTCAACGGCTGCCTCGATAAAAACCCGTTTAATTTTAAAAATTATCAAATCAATTATCTATCGTTGTATGTGGATGGTATGCAAATATCGTCGAAGGCTCTGCAGCCCGACTTTACAAAATCGAAGCTTTACGTAGACGCGTATCATACTCTGTTCTCCGGAACGGGTATTCACTTTCTCAATGAAGGTAATTGTATTTCACGGGAGGCCTACCCCGAAGGGTATTGCCTTTTCGCGTTTGATCTTACGCCCGATTTATCAGCAAACAGCAGTACTCATTGGAATTTGGTAAAACACGGTAGTGTTAGAATAGAAGTACGATTCGAAAAGGCTCTCGCATCAACGGTAAATTGTATTGTGTACGCCGAGTATGATAATGTGCTGGAGATTGACTCGTCCAGACAAGTAATCGTTGACTTTTCTGGATAGTCAGCAGAATTTGTATCCGCCGAGCTAGGTCTCCGTGACGCAAAGAGCTGAACAGTATTATCAGAGAGAGCAACGAGAAAGCATCATGAATATCGCAATCGATATACAGGGTTTGCGAGATAAAAACAATCGTTTTGTGCCGAAAGAAGTTGCGATCATTTGCCTACACGGACCGTACTCCGCTCATTGGCTTGTGTCTTCACCTCACGATAATGAGGATCTATCACCGGCGCTGAAGCGTCAGAATTCCTGGTTGACTAGAAATCATCATGGTTTACAATGGCGTGAGGGCGATACAACGTCGCAACATATGGAATCAATTTTGAAAAATATTGCGGAACAGTCTGATCGAATATTCACAAGGGGTTCAATAAAATCAGAGTACCTGGCGCAACTGACAGGTTGCTTCATTATAAATTTAGAGGAGGAGGAGGAGGCTCCTTCATTCCGTTATCTTCATCAGGACGACACTCGTTGCATATACCACGGATCGCTACATAACAATCTCACGTACAAATGTGCGCTGAATAATGCGAAACAAATAAAAGATTGGCTTTGTCATAAAGATCGCATCGACTCCTTATGGGAATATAGAACGACCACGAGCTGGAGCTTAGACGGGCCTCGCGAGGAAAAGAAAAAGAAACCTTCTGCTTCAGGCTGCTATGAACAGTCTAGAAATTCTGCAGGCCTTGCGGATCATACCAGACCACACGATAGGCGTATACCCAGCCGATCGTATCCCGAAGGTGTGGACGTGGCCGACAGCTTTTGTCGTTAATACCGATGGCCACAAATTACCCGGATCCCACTGGGTCGCCATGTACGTCGATCGAACTGGAGAAGGACGATACTTTGACAGCTACGGGATCCCTCCAATCGTTCCGCAGCATCTTATCCGACTCCGAAGAAACTGCAAGCTTTTCCGATGCAACGCTACTCAGCTTCAGGGTCCAGATTCGCAGTGTTGCGGACAGTATTGCATTATGTTTCTTCATTATATGTCTACTGGCTTTGGTATTAATAAGTTTCGAAGTGTATTTTCAGATGATTTATCCCGAAACGATAAAACAGTGAACGATTATTATAATGCGTATATAAAAAAACGCGAAAAGTCTAAGCCTCGGGGCAAAGTTTTCAATATGGACTCTGCGGTTGGTGGTGGCTGTGGTACAAATAATTTTAATCATAAAAACTTACACTGTATACAGAACTGTTGGTCCCGTGTACGGCAATAATGAATCTAATTTTAATATAAGAAATAAAATCGACATTGAAATTTTTCACGTTTTATTTTTTCTACCTATCCTTGAACTGCGATCACGCGCCTTGGAGTCAGCATTCTTTGGGTACAAAAGTCACTTTTAGCGACTATCATATTTCAAGCGGAATGTGTATCAAACCGTCGATTCTTCGAATCGGTAGGAAAAAAATTATTTTTGCCTTTGTTATGTCTAAGGAAATGAGTCATCATTATAGGGTATCATATGTAGACGATCAGATTTCTTTTTGTCTTTGGTATTTCTAATAAAATGAGTAATCTTTATAGTGGGGGGAGGTCTAGTGGAGAGGCGACTGCAGAGTATAAGTTAGACCCTGGAGAACGACCATCATTCGCGATCAAACCGTGGTCAGATATCGAAGTAAACTTCAAAAACTCTTAAAGACTTTCATTTGCTGTCATTTGAGGTGTATGCTGAGAAAACGACGCGAATTAAAGCGGCGAATAGAAGCACTTTCACACGACATTGCGAGTATCAAAGCAGTAATACAAGCGAGATCGCAATTTCTCTCTTTAACACGAAAATTTGACGAACTCGATATTTACGATGGATTTCGCACGAATCAACAAAGTGGGACAAACGGCCGCGTTTCTACCTGTGAAAAAGTTATCGGAACTAGAGCTCAAAAAAGACTACAGCATCGGCGACATAAGAACCGTTCAAACTAAATGGGGCACGCGTATTGTCATCGACGTGGAAAACACATTTGCGTGCTTCCTACCAGCCAGATTCGTCCAACTGTTCGAAAAAGACGATCAGCTATTTCAGCAGATGATAGCCGCAGCCCGGGAAAATAATTTGGCCATGGAATATCGTGGAACAAAATTCAATAATCTGGAATTCAAACCGTCAACAAATCATTAAGTCCTGCGATGTATGCGAAACGTGCTAAGAATCTACGTGCGCTACTGCTACCGTTCGCCTATAAGCTAAATAATTTGGGGACGAAATCTGTGTGGGTGGGCCTTGATATTTGTCGGAACGGTACGTTACGCCCTGTGATTAGCTTCAAATGTTATATCCATGGTTGTTTAACTATGGACGGTCGTTCTTGGCACGATTTTCAAAATCATTTCAACATAGAGGATGAAGAAGACCCTGCACATCGCTCGTTACCGATATTCTGTTTTACAAAAGAGCAATTCATTATACTGTCATTATTACTAGCCAGTATAAACAGAAATATCTCGTGGCTTCGTCGTGTTTGCAACGAGGTAACAAATTGCAGAGACTCTCTTGTGGATGCAATAACATCAGAAACATCCATTTTTACAACGAGCTGCATACGCCGTAATATTCGCACGAAGCGTGCGAAAATACGAGAGAGAGCTACCCAAAAACGAACATCACCGAATAATTCATATAACGAATTACCTACTTGTACAAAAACAACGATAATTGACAATCTACTGACGCATCATTTGGATCACATCGTTAAAACTGTTATAGCCCGTAAAAGATAAATCCTTTTCTCATTGTATAAAAGCATTACGTATAATTAAGTGAAAATGTATATAAAATTAAATAAAGAGAAAAAAAGTATGGATTATTATTATTTGAATAATGATAATAATCGGGCCACTCTGGCGAACCCTCAGAACTCTTTCCCCCCACCACCTCTCCCCACCACAACCCCCACCGCGCTCGGAAAGAGGCTCCGACGCGGGGGGAAAGTGGAGGGGATAGGAGTGGGGATAGGAGTGGGGGTCGCCAGAGTGGTCCATATACTACTCAAACTTATTTATCCAGCTATTGTGCGAATTGTCGAATCCCACCCACTTAACATATGCTCGATCTCCACGTTTCTTGAGCACTTTCTCCACGAGATACACGTCGGGATACCGTGCTTTCAGAAGCTCCTCTTCATAAAAGCCTCCGGTGATGGTTTCCTCCTGATAGTCCTTCAGCTTGTACGTCGTTGGCTTCGTTGGTAGTACTCAACTCACGGTGACAATGTCCGTTGTCCAGTTGAGTGTGTAGCCTTTTTCGAAAACGTGTTTGTTCTTGCTGACTCGTACCTTGTAACCGATTTTGAACTTGGGTGCTCTGCGGCGTCGATTATCGCACGACAAACGTGGGATCAACATGCTGGCCGCTGTCACTTCCCTCGGCTTAATCCTGATAGTTCGATGCTTGGTGTCGTTATAGGCTGCTACGAGAGCCGGCAAAATGTCGAGCCACTTGTAAGTACCACGCAGGTTGAATTTCTGCCACATCTTGTTCTTGAGTGTTCGATTGAAACGCTCGTCGATAGATGCCTTGAGATTGCTATACGTTGAGTAGTGATTGATGCGGTATCGTTTCATGAGATCCTGGAAGCTCGCATTGTAGAATTCTTTGCCATTGTCAGTCTGCAGATTCGAGGGTACTCGATCTTGACGAAGTACCGAATCCATGGCGATCGTGACGTCTTTACCAGTTTTTCGCTTCGCAGGCACAGCCCAGGCAAACTTGGACAGCACGTCGACGATTGTGAGCAAGTATCGAACACCCGCGTGCCTCTTGCCCTCACGAAGCTCACTGCATGTGTGTGGGAAATTGGTTAAAGCAAACGGGGAAAACGTCACATTAACGAAGCTCGTGAACAATGCTATCTTACATCTTTTCGAGGAGATTCGTTATGAGATCAATGCTATAGAGATCGATCGAAACAAGAATGTTGGACTGACGTATCTGATGAAAGAGTACGCGTAGTTGAGTCCAGGTCAGAGTGCGACCATTGAAAACGCAGGCTGGCTGAATGTCGAAGAGACCAACTAACTGACCGATGATAGCGGGTACTTCGATGCATCCATACCCCTCGCGATGATTCTCGGCTTCACCGAGGACTATCGAATAATCGTTAATAATTCAAAGCATGAGCTGATTCTCACGAGATCGAGAACGATTTAAACGCAGTTGTGCAAACAGCTCTGAAAGATGGATCCTACGAGGATTTCAAGATTGAACTAGCCAGAATCGAGTGGATGATGCCATACGTGACGCTGAAAGTCAAGCGCAAGATACGCCTGCTCAGCCATATTGATAAGGACATCGTGATGCCGTTTCGATGCTGGGAGTTGTATGGGTATCCCACTCTCCCGAGCACAACAAAACACATTTGGACTGTGAAAACGTCCAATCAGCTTGAGGAACCGCGTTTTATCATTTTGGCCTTCCAGACCAATCGAAGAGGAGTAAAAAATGTAAACGCTAGCCCCTTCGATCACTGCAACATCACCAGCGTGAAACTGTTTCTCAACTCACAATGCTATCTGTACAGCAGTCTGAATCTCGATCTGACACGAAATCAGTATGCACTCTTGTACGAGATGTATATCAACTTCCAGAATGGTATTATGGCAGGAACTCGGAACCCCTGCTGACGAAGAAAGACTTTCTCACACATGCTCCGATTATCGTGATCGATTGCTCGAAACAGAACGACGCGCTTAAACTGGCTCCAGTCGATGTTCGCCTGGAACTGGAGACTAGAGTCAATTTTCCTGCTGGAACTACGGCCTACTGCATGATCTTACACGATCGAATGGTGGACTCCAATCCCGTGAGTGGGGATGTGAGAAGACGCGCGTGAGACACCTCAAGACCCTGAAGTTACCGAGTGTCTACGATGCCAAAACCCTTTCCGAACGAATCACTTACCCCAATGAAATGAGAGTGTAAAGAATGTAAATGCAACTTTAAATGAAAACGATTGTTCGTTCTACCGAGTTCATGGAGTTCGTTTCTATCAATATGATCGCACATTTATACCAGATCCCAATTCAAATTTCCCGCTGATATTCAAAGTTTAAAATTTCGAATTTTTTTTGAAATATTAATTATTTTTTCCAGGAAACTTCTCATTTCTGTCTCATTCAAATGTACCACCCTCTGGCCTTTGAATATCAGAGCCATCTCTTGGCAGAACCATTCAAGCATCGATGTTCGATGGATTTTCAGGAGTTTGTTCAGGAAACTTCTCATTTCTGAATCATT
Source organism: Rhorus exstirpatorius (assembly GCA_963564615.1). NCBI lineage: Eukaryota > Metazoa > Arthropoda > Insecta > Hymenoptera > Ichneumonidae > Rhorus > Rhorus exstirpatorius. Next base: position 3,667,533 of record OY751317.1, on the reverse strand, counting down.
CAAATATACTGTGACGAACCGAGATATCACTACCCGCGCTCATTGCAACAGAGAGTCATAAGATTCCAGAGAGTACGCGACTCTTGCGACAGTCACTCTCTGGAAACTCGAGCAAACCGCGCGTCAGCAGATTCCTCTTTACGTCTCTTGACTCTTGCTACCTTACCAAATGACCTAGATTATTCGATCCCTTGCATCACATATGACCTGGATTATTGGATCCCTTGCATAACCAGATTTCGTAAATCATTGAGGCCTACATCCATCGATGATTTCCCAATCCACCCCCACGAGACCCTTGTAGCCGGACGCCTAAAGCTAACGAGGGTTCTCTCGACATATTATCAAATTAGTCTCAATACGACGCTCTTAGCAATCGGTCGAGAGATCCCGTTCCTTAGCGGCAAGTCCGTTCGCGTACTTAGGTTCTCTCGGGCGTGATTGACGTGATCGTCTCAAACCCTTGTTTTAGACAAGTGTATAAGAACTCATTAAGTGAAGGAACACCTTAGCGGCGCTTCACTACCTCTGTGATATAATTGTTCGTGCCAATTACCTTAGCGGCATTGCGCGTCAGTGTATCATAGAGTATAACATTCAACCTTTGTAACAACTTAAACTATTATTGTAAAAGTGACTGATCGATCTGTGTTCTTGAATAAATACATTCGTGTGAAACCACCTGTACTCTTTCATTGCATCACAGCTCATCTGACCATCACCAACTACAACTATATACAAGGTGAGGTGCTACCTAGCTTAAATAGGACAGAGAATCCATTCGCCGGGGCCTTTGACCTCAGCGAATAAAATAATAATAATAAGTTACCACGGGATAAATAAACCCGTGTATAAAAGTACCGCCTTTTATCCTTTGAATATCAGCGCCATCTCTCGGCGACACATAACACCATTGAAACATTGATGGATTTTAGCATAAAGTGTTCCGCGCGGAAAACGTTGGCTCGTTCAAATTTCCGTTGTTTGGATAGTTTTACATGACACCGGAAGATGGCGCTGATATTCAAAGGCTAAAATTATCAATTTTTTGAAATATCGATTATTTTGCCCGGGATTCAAATTGACCGCCTTTTAGCCTTTGAATATCAGCGCCATCTCTCAGTGACGTGCAGAACCATCCAAACATCACTAAGTCCGGACACGAACCTTAGGAATCTACTTTACCGATGGCCAGGTTGGATACGCAGGGATTATATCCCACGGAAGATGGCGCTGATATTCAAAGGTTAAAATTATCAATTTTTTGATACATCGATTATTTTGTCCGGGATTCAAATTTACCGCCTTTTAGCCTTTGAATATCGGTGACATCTCTCGGCGACGTGCAGAACCATCCAAACATTGACGTTTGATGGATATTTGAGATTTTGTCCAGTTTCCCCATATCGGGTGATATGAGATCCCCGCGGGTGGGGGTAGCAAAAATCTGCGACGGGTAAGCGGGGGAATCTAGCTGGCCGAGCGCGAGTAACCCTGGGTTGGATACGTCGGAATCTTCCACGGAGTTATCGAGTCTCTACCTTACCGACCGTGGGAAACCCGCATTATGACGCAGGTGTCACGGGGTAAATCATAGAAATATATTTTTTTACTTTCTTTTTATTTTTGTACTGAAGAGAAATCTTTATTATCGAAAATACACGTATATATGTTTTTACTTTTAAATTTCAAATGAATAAGACGCTCTGGCAGGCAGAGCGCGGGCTTAAATAGAATTTCTTGTCGCTAGACGCTTGGGGTAAGGGAACCCAGAGGGGGAACCCGACAGTAGGCAGAGTTAAGTGCTGCCATGTGGAGTAAAGCATAAGCTATTTAATATATCTATAAAGACTTTTGTAAACCAGACCGTGAGGTGCTGCTGTGTGGCGATATGCGTCAAACGACACGACATGTAACAAACAATCATAGATGGTAATAGCGTTTTGTGATCTAGGTATTACACAGGAGTCTATGCTCAGTCCAGACACGGACCTCAGGAATCTACCTTACCGATGGCCGGGTTGGATACACATGGATCTTATCCCGCGGAAATCTACCTTACCAACCGATAACCAGGTTGGATATGCAGGGATCTTATTTCGCGGAAATCTACCTTACTGACCGTTGGAAACCGGGGGCGGGAATCCGCAGTTAGTCCGGACACGAACCGCAGAAATCTAGCTTGCCGACGGAGTTTTGTAGAACAAGATGGCGGCATGGTGGGGAACCAGGCTAGCTCTACTAGCAAAGGTAGATATAAAACCAGAATCTGATAAAAAAAATATGATTAAATAAACGATGAAAAGACTAAACGAGTGCTCAGAAATATAAGGAACATTATATGCTGGGAAAGAACGTATGGTTCGCAATTACAGAATATATTTAAATTTCTAAATAGGCCGAACCTGATATTAAACATGCGAAGACAAATGCTCCACGCCTCCAACGCAAGAGAGAGAGAGAGAAAGAGGGAGAGAGAGCGAGAGAATTAGCGAATAACCACATAAATAGGAGAGCTTGATAGCTATGTCCGTACTCTCTACCATAGCTCTCTGCCGAGTCTCGAGCTCACCTCTCGGTACTTTTTTTGAAAAAAAAAAAATTTCAATAAATAAAATATTTTCAACGGAAAAGAGAAATTTTGAACTTGGTTATTTTCAATTGATAATTTTGATTTTTGATTTTTGCTTTTTGATTTTTGACAAAAATAATTGGACAACGAGATGTTTTTCCAATAATTTATAATTGGGTAGCAGACCTCGTGCAGCTTTAAGAAGGAGATGCCTGTAGCAACTCAGTTTTGGTCAAAACAAAGTAAACCTTGGCGCCTGAGAATCAGCTGACATCCTCTTATACACAGCAGCATGTATGTGTAGCGGTGAAAGTTATGCAACTCATCCCCCCGGTAGAAAAAATTTCGAAAATACATTTACAACGGAAAATAGTATCAGGTCATCGCTATACTCTTGTAGATCGGTCATTCGATGCTAAAGTATCCCTGCCAGTGATCTGTACCGTTTTAAATTATTCTCCACCCTGTATGTAAAAGAACTGCTGCTGCTGAACAATACCGCGTGAGGATGTCCATAGATATTGACTCTCGAGTGCTACGGAATGATACCTCGTCAACTTAGCTATGTATATTCGCAGAGTATACCTATTGTTCCTATAGATATTCTCGCGCTGCATCTTCAGATCGCATTATATACATTAAATATATTATTCTCCATACGAATAAAAAGATGAGTGAATTCGAGCAAGCCTGAGCGACGATGAGACATGCACGCGGTACTGACAGTAAAGTCTTTGTAATATTATCCCTAAAGACGCGTGGAGCTTGTCTCCAAGCAGCTGTAGAGCACAGTAACCATCGTTCTTTTAATCGAGTTACATCGGGAAAACGTGTACGCAACGTTGCTCGGCTAAAATATTATTCGTTTAAATAATTTATGTGCTCTCAGGATTAACGTATATGCTCGTGTTGAAAAAAATATTCAAAGAGACGTGGCTCACGGAGATAAGTATAACGAATGCATCTGTTCGGGGATTCGTTGTATCGGTTTTTTAAATAATTTCTGTGTGGATCGCTCAAAACTTTCTCATGGGAAAATTTCGGTAAAAATGGTAATTGTCTGGATTGACTACTTTTCCGAATTTTATTGTTTTTTTTTTTTTTTTGACAAAACCCTTCATTCAGGCACTTATAATGATAATCAGGCGGGGGAGCATGAAAAAGTTAAATAAATAAATGAATAAATAAATCAAATTAAAAAATTAAAATTGAAAAATTTCGAATTTTATTGTTTTTTTTTTACAAAACCCTTCATTTAGACACTAATAATGTTAATCAGGCGGGGGAGCATGAAAACGTTAAATAAATAAATGAATAAATAAATAAAATTGAAAAAAAAAAATTTCCGAATTTTATTGTTTTTTTTTTCGACAAAACCCTTAATTTAGGCACTAATAATGATGATCAGGCGGGAGAGCATGAAAAAGTTAAATAAATAAATTAATAAATAAATAAAATCAGTTTTTCCATTTTATTTTGAAAAGTGTTGACTTCAGAGAAAGATGATTGCTACAAAAGTTGTAGCTTATAGAAAAATTGATCTGTTATGTTTTATTCATTTTTTGTCTAAAACCATTTTTTTTTTTCGAGAAAAATGGGATAAATAAATAAAATCAGTTTTTCCATTTTATTTTGCGCGTGCTCCTGTCCTTACTCTAGCACAGCACTAGAGCGAGAAAATAAAACATGAATTCGCGAAAAAAAAAAATAATTGTCTAACGAACATAGCGCGATTGATGGAGCATCCATTCTAAAGCGGACAGCTAAGCGATGTCCAGTGTAACACGAGCACGAATACATCACGTTACTTACAAGGAAGGTATCCCAGGTCGATCCCTCCGATTTTGATCCAACTTATATATTATATATGTTGTAGTACATCGAAAACTAAGCGACACGTATTTTTTTTATCTGCCATTGAACACTTTAAGGGGGTGAAACCACCCTCCAAAGTAAGGCATGTCAAGGGGCCATTTGGCAGTTTCACCCACAAGGACATAATATTTTTTAACCAATCCAACTTAGAGATGCAAAATGACGGTCATTTTTTGAATCGGTCAATTGACCGAGCAATGACCAAAAAATGACCGTCTCGTCAGGTTATTTTTTCCTGTATGCAGAATGACCGTCAGTGATCAAAATTGTCAGCAATGCTGTCATTTTTATCCATATAGATAACTGACGTCAGCATTTGGTCAATTGCATCTATATAGTTATTCCCAAAAGAATAAATAAATCAACAGTGGCATTCTAATATTAACGTGATGTCGATTTATTTATTGTAAACAATCCACTGTTAATTTATTTATTACTCAAAAATGGAAGGGACATTTCGATTTTTATATGGCTCATTTATTAGAAATAAAACACATTTATATTTGTTGTTTTATATTTATAAAACACCAATGCTTGATATATCTTTATTTATTTATATAATTTTCATTATTAAAATTTTAATTAATATTTTATATTAATTTTTTTATGTAAATAAAAAAAACGTATATAATGAGGAATAATGAATTTGATATTAAAGTAATCTTACCTCGTGTGTCGTGTGTTGATTAATCATACGATATAGGTTAGAAATCACGCAAAGGATGCAAAAGATTAAATGAAAAAAAACCCGGATGAGCTTCAAAATTCTTCCGTCAGATGGCGGCACCTTTGTGACCGTCGTCATTTTTTGTCACTTCGTCAATTGACGAATTGCTGACCGTCAATTTACGAGAAATTGACCGGTCACAAATTTTCGTCGCATCTCTAATCCAACTGCTATGTTTTCTCATAATGAGAAACGAAAATTGTAATTTTCTCGATTCAAAAAAAAAACAAGGGGGTGAGCCACCCCTAAATATTATTACATTAATGCCAAAACTTCCGGTGACGATCGTAGCGTGCGGATGCCTGTGAGTAAGCTCCATAAAAGACAAAGGATTTAAAGGATAGTCAAGTGACAAGGCAGAAAGGTGATGAGTGTGAGAGTGAAAAGGGAGGATCCAGTGCGAATGTTCGTGGCTAAAAGGAAAGTGAAGGTAGAGTACAAATTGCTGAGTGACGAGTGTAGGTGTGTTTAGAGGTTATACACGTTGAGAAAATGTATGACGGGAAAAGAGGCGAAAGGCGCACAGGAAGTCAGGAAGAAGAGAAATATGAACGAGGTTACGGAGTTAAAAGAAAAGGCAACAGATGGCGTGACGTGCGAGGGAGGAGCAGAGCCAATAAAAAGGTCCAGGGGGAGACCAAAGAAGATCGATGGTAAGGACGGGAACGGGGGACTCGATAAAATCTTCCTAACATGTATTGGGGAAAAGACAGCGGAGGCGGGTGAGGTGTTCGGGGTAAGGAACAGATTGAAACGCACGCCGAGTAAGAGTCTATCGGATGTGCGAGGGATAAAATCAAAGGAAAGAGAGAGAGAGAGAAGAAGGGGTAACGGTGTCAGACGGTGGCAACGACGAGACGCAAGGTGATGTGACGAATCCAGTGGCGACGATTGAGAAGACGACAGATGACGAAGAAGTAGAGAGAGAAGGAGAGAGGGACGAGAAGAAAGACAGGGTTGAGCGAGAACAGAGCGGTATCGGCGTGGAGACAGGGGGAGCCCAAGTGAAGACGGGGGGAACGGAAGCAGGAAATATTGACAGACAGCGAAGAAGAAGATGATGAGGATTCGGATGAAGACTACATACAAAAAGTTAAGGAAATCGTATATATATACCGTACAAAACGGACGGCCCGGACACAATGGAAGGCCTATACGATTTGCTGCGTGGTCTGAAAGAATCGGAGGAAAAGACGAGAAAATATATGGAGAAAAGATTCAGGGAGGAGGGGATATTCGCGAAAAACGAACGGAACGAGTTAGAACAGGTGATGAGAGACAGAGTGAGTGAGTCGGTGCAAGAGATAAAACAGTAGTGGACGAGCGAGATGATAAGACTGAAAGCCGAATGTCGAGAGGAAGAGGAAGAACAATGTGAGCAATGTGCAAGAAACCAAACTGAAAGAAGAGAATGGGAGAGGAGGTTAGATAAAGTGAGAAGTGATGCGAAATGCGACAGAAAACAGTGGGATAAGGAGCGTAGAGGCCTCTTGGAGACAATAAACAAGCTATTAAGCGAAAAAGAAGGTAAGGAGGCAAGCATGGAGGGGAAAAATAGACGTGACATTGGGGGGTGAACGGAAAGCGAGAAGAGAAGAGTACTGGAGTAGACGGGCGCAGAAGAAGAGAATTCACAGGCGAAGCAAGACAGGAAGTCGAAGAAACCAACAAAGGGAGAACTTCAAATGGGGTGAGAATAGGAGGGATAGTTCATTTGAGAGTCGAGAGGAATAACTACGACGAAAAGAGAAGAAGAAAAGAAGCCCCATGGGAGGATTGGCAAGAGGTGAAAAACAAGCGGGGAGAAGGAATGAGGAAGGACAATAACAACAAACTGTAACAACTACAACAACGGATCTCACAGCCAGCACAGAGAGGATGCCAACAAGAAGAAAAGAAACCGAAGGTGATGCAAGATAAAAAATGGAGAGAAGAGAAAAGCAAGAGGGAACATAGAAGAAACAATATAAGTGTCTATTTCCAGGGGGACGAAGGAAGCTCGAAAGAAAGGGTATTGGAGGAAATAACAAGAAGGACCGGACAAGACATCAAAAAACAAACAACGACGAAATACATGGGAAAAGGTCTGATAATACTAAAGTTCAGAAATTGGAATGAGAAGATGGAGTTAATGAACAGAAAAAAAAGAACTGAAGGCTTCAGACATCTGGATTAAGGACGATTTGACGAAAAAGCAAAAGGAAATACAACAATGGCTGTGGGATATTGCAGAGCAGGAAAGAAAAGAGGGAGGAAAAGCGGAGGTGAGATACATGAAAATCTGGACGAGAGATGAGTGGTGGAAATGGAATGAAAGAGATGGTACCCTTGAGCTATGGGAAAGAGAGGAAGAAGGGATGCAGCCCTTTCGAGGCATGCGGCATCGAGAATCAGGACAAGAGTGAAGAAAGATGAGAGCAGCGGAGACAACGGAGACGCCTACAAGAAGAAGAAGGAAGAAAGATAGAAGGGGGGAGAATAAGGAACTCAAATTAATATGATGGAATATTGCGGGAATATTCAAAATAGGGGAAGCGTGGGAGATGCTAGAGAATATTGTTGCGGCGCAACTTGGATCAGCATCAATATATTTCAAGAATCATTTAAAAACAAAAAAAAAACTATATTTCGTGTGAACTCCCAATTCCATTATACATCTCACTCTAAGAAGCATTTTTTAATCCCATCATCAAACAATTTAAATATTCCCATCCATAACCCTCCATCTCTCGCTAATCCTCCGCTGAAATAAAAAGATATTAAAGAGGTAGATAAATTTCAATACCTCCAATCTTGCCTCACGGGAGAAGCTGCACAGGCAATCACAGCTTTTGAAATCACTGAACAAAATTATAAAGAAGCCTGGGAACTTCTTGACAAAAATTCGACAATCCGCGGCAAGCTATTCGACGACATTGCTTTGCATTATTGCAAGGTTCAAGGGGGAAACGAGAAGTCAATAAAAATCTTATCGATCTTGTAAATATGTTCAGGCAACAGTTACGTTCGCTTCAGTCGTTCGGTGATGTAAAAGAACAATTCAACGGATTAATTGCGACCGCCATACTAAATCAAATAGACGACGACTTAGTGTTTCAATGGGAAACCACCTTAGAGGAAAAAACCATGCCATCATTTGAAAAATTATTAGACTTCCTAGAAAAGCGCGGTATTTACGCACGAACATCAGAAACCACAAACAGAGACCAGAAGGGCAGGATAGGTTCAAAATCTTTTCAAGGATCTCAAAAAGGTCAAACGTTCATGACTAATACTCAGATGAAATGTCCTGTTTGTCAAGAAGAACACAGAATATACAAGTGCAAAAAATTCGCAGACATGACTGTCGATGAACGAGTAAATCTCATTTTTTCCCAAAAACGATGCTTGAACTGTCTTGGAAAAGGACATCTTATCAAAGAATGCTCATCCGGAGGCTGTAGAATTTGCGATAAAAAACATCACTCACTTCTGCACAAACCTTCGGACACGTCGATGAATGAGAATGCCTCAATATGACTAGAATCTGACACTCTTACATCACATGAGATCATCTCCTTTCCCACCAACTCTCGAGGAGACGATATTCTCCCAACCACTCGTTTACGAATCATGAACTCAAGGAACCAACCACTGGAATGTCGTGCTCTTGTCGATACTGGATCCACAAGAAACTTTCTCACTCTAGATCTCGCAAATCAGTTAGGTCTACCTCAAGAAAATTGCGCAATACCTATAGGCGCACTCAACGAGCTCTCAACGGTCGCTCATCGAAAACTACGCGAACCTTAGTCGTTTGACTGGTCTCCTTAATGACCGTGTGATGAGGTAGATAAAATCCGTCATCGGATTCCGTGTCGACTTCCTTCATATGACCAAGTTGAATGTATTCATTCATTACGTTGGTGTATTCCCTTTCAAGTCCGCGATTGAGTTCGAATCTTTTTTCAAGTGAAAGTAAGCGTCGCTTTGCTTGCATTCGAGATGTTCCTAGTTGTTCTCTTTTTTCGTTGAATGGTAGAGCTACTATGTATCTTCCTTCGTGTGTGCGAGCCACATGGAGGCGGAAATGATCCTCACACGCAGCTTCCGATGATGAAAGATGTTTTTCGTCTGAAGAAACATCTTCGATTTCCCAAAATCGTTTGAAATCGTCAATCAGGTTGGTGAAGTGACACCGTGAGAGAGAGGATTCTGAGTCTTCGTTGATCTGATCACAGATTATCCAGCCGAGGAGAGTTTTTTGCAGATTGACATCTGCAACATTGCGTAATCTTATCTGCCCCACGCTTAATATAGAAACAGAGGTGCTTGAGCCCGGTAACATTTGGAACGACTGAAGCGAACGTAACTGTTGCCTGAACATATTTACAAGATCGATAAGATTTTTATTGACTTCTCGTTTCCCCCTTGAACCTTGCAATAATGCAGAGCAATGTCGTCGAATAGCTTGCCGCGGATTGTCGAATTTTTTGTCAAGAAGTTCCCAGGCTTCTTTATAATTTTGTTCAGTGATTTCAAAAGCTGTGATTGCCTGTGCAGCTTCTCCCGTGAGGCAAGATTGGAGGTATTGAAATTTATCTACCTCTTGAATATTTTTATTATTACCGACTCGAGCTTGAAATTGATCTCTGAATGTTCTCCAATTTTCGAAATTTCCTTCAAACATTGGCAATGTAATTTCTGGCAATTTGATATTACATCTCGAATATGACGATGCTTCTTCAGTTATTCGTGTGTGAAATTCTCTTTGGGGGTTCGGCTCTTGTCTTTGTTTGATCATTCTTTTTAATGTAGATATTATTAAGTGGGCATTACCTTCAATTGCATATGCTTCAGTTTCATGAGCTTCCAGATTCACCACATCTGCTGCAATCAATTTGTCGTTGATGTTTTCCCATTCTCGCATCTTTTCTTTCAGCGTCTCGAGTTTTGTTTCAAGCAATTCGACATCAACTTCGTTTGCTTCGTTGTCCAGCCAGTTTTTCATTTTTGTAAGTCTAGTTTTGAAAGCTGTGCGTTTTCCCTTGAAAAGTTCGATATCGCTCATGTTGACGTTTGCAGAGTTTAATGCGGTGGTCGAGTGGCGTTGAAGAAGCGGGCTTCGTTGAGTTATTGACTCGTGGTGTTCACGATACACAACACGTCTCACAGTTTATCCGTTTTAACTCACTTATCACTGTGTACTAGGGTCATTTACCATTTATAAAACATGTAATATCCGGCTCGAAGGACCAAAAAATGTTTCGTATCAACGATAATACAATCTTGTCTACTGAAGTTGTAAATTTCAATAGTCTGCTCAATGCAGAATATCGTTGTTGAAACTGTGAAACGCTGAACCTTTCTTTGTATCACTGATTAGTTTATAATCTGAAAGAAATTAACACTGAATAAGGTTCTTGATGAAGTGGTTATTTATTGCACAATTTCGAAGATTTGAAATATGAAGAATACAGTCATAACATTCATTTAATTTGAATTGACACAAAGACGAGTTAATGTTCGAATAATATATTTTAGTGTTGCAGTAGCGATTGCAAAGTTCATTGACCGACGGTATTACTCTGACTCCCTGTCGTGTCTTCAGTCCTGCTCATTCCGATTCAAACTTGGAAGGGATGGGTTGGTGGAGGGAGTATCACCACTGAATTTGAATGGTTAATTGGAAGAAATTGTGGGAATGAGAATTCGAAATGTGATTGGTAGACTGATGGAAACGAAAAGATGTGTTGGTGCAAAGATGGGGTACAAAGGAGAGAGATAGGAAGTGCAATATAAAGGATAATATTAGAGAGTCATGACCCAAAGAAACAGAAATGGTCAAATTTCATTGTTGGTTTTTATTAGGGTTCGGGTGAGAGCCTTCCCTAATTTGAGCAAAGGTTGAGGTATACAATGGAGTGCGGCGAAGGTAATCAAAGATTTTTTCCAGACCGGCAAGTGATTGAATGAAGGGAATTTCTCAAGCTATGCATAGAAACTATCTTTTTATTTCAGCGGAGGATTAGCGAGAGATGGAGGGTTATGGATGGGAATATTTAAATTGTTTGATGATGGGATTAAAAAAGGCTTCTTAGAGTGAGATGTATAATGGAATTGGGAGTTCACACGAAATATAGTTTTTTTTTGTTTTTAAATGATTCTCGAAATATATTGATGCTGATCCAAGTTGCGCCGCAACAAATATGGACATGATAATATTGCAGGAAACATGGGTGGAAAAAAAGGATGAGGAGAGAACGAGACAAAAAATGAGTGAGAAATATGATTGGCACTTTTTGGCAGCACATAAAGATAAAGGGGTAAAGAAAGGAAGAGCGAAAGGGGGGCAGGTGGTAGGAATAAAAAAATAATTTGAAAAATTGTGGTCGATAAAGAAATGGGAATATGGTCTGATTATGAACAACAGCAGAATAAAAGAAAAAACCTCGATTATCACGATCTACAACAATGTCGGCTGGAAAAGAGTAGAAGATGAGTTGAGGGAAATAATAATAGAAGAAGGAAGAATGGCAGAGAAAGTATTAATAGTTGGGGATATGAATGCAAGGATAGGAAACGAGCAAGCGATGAACGAAGAGGAGATAGAGGATATAGAGAGGGAAATAAGAGAGTCGCAGGATAAGACAATAAATGCGGAAGGCAGAAGATTATTAGGGATGTGCGAAGAGCTGGGCTTAGAAGTGTTAAACGGCAGAACAAAGGGGGATGAGGTAGGGAAAGCGACTTTTGTAGGAGGCGGTGAGAATGCTGTGGATCGGTTATCGACTTCATCATTGCGGTGGATAGAGGGGAAACAAGGGTAGCAAATTGGATGGAGGTGAGGGAGAGAATCGAATCCGACCATTTACCGATAGTATTTGCGATAGGAGGCAGGGAATATGAGGGAGATGAGCAAGAAGGAGAAGATGAAGAAGAAGAAGAAGAAGAGAAACAAGATAGTGCAAGGTTAATTTGGAAGGAAGAAAAAGCCGATAAATTCGTGGAGGAAATACAAAAAGAAGATGAGAGGGACATGGGAGGAGAGGATTGGGAGGTAGTGAAGGGCAAAATTATGAGGGCGGCGGAAAAGGCAGGGCTAAGGAAGTGTGGAAAAAAGGGAAAGAGAGTAATGGGCCCACCAAGATGGTATAACGAAGAATGTAAGGAGCAGAGAAAAAGAGTATGGGAAAAACTAAAAGAATTCACGAAGCAAGTCGGCAGGGAGAAGAAGCATGAACTAGAAGTTGAGAGAAAAAAATTGAAGGAAATACATAATGAGGCAAAGGAAAATTGGAGGAGAGAAATATGGGAGGAAGTAGGAAAAGCGAAGGATATGTCGATGTGGTGGAAAGCACTAAATAAGTTCAGAAACAAAGGAAGGGCTAAGGTAGGGGGAAGAATAACAAAATAACAATGGAAAGATCATTTCGAGAAATTGCTAAACGGTGAAGAGAGCAGGAATACGGGTTTGACAGTAGAAGGAGAGAAGAGAGGTGTACGGGATAAGGAAGAACAAGTGTCGGTAATTGAAAAAGAGGAGAATAAGAAGTTTTATGAAGAATTTAGTACGGAAGAACTAGAAGATTCATTAAGAAAAATGGGAAATGGGAAGGCCGCAGGAGAAGATGGGATCGTGGTAGAATTCCTGAAGGTACTGCCGGAGGCGCAAAGGGAGGAGCTGAGAAAAGCTTTGAATAAAATATGGAGGGAGGGGAAAATGCCTAAAGGGTGGGAAGTTGCCAGAGTGGTTCCAATTTTCAAGGATGGTGAGGTAAACAGAGCAGAAAACTATAGAGGGGTATCGCTATTGGATGTAGGGTATAAGGTACTAACAAAGATGATGACGGAAAGATTAAGCAGGTGGATAGAGAAAGGCAAAAAGCTGAAAGACAGCCAAGCGGGATTCAGAAAAGGAAGAGGAACGAGAGACCAGATATTTGCTCTGAATGCCGTAATAAACAATAAATTGAAAGCAAGGGGAGGGAAGCTATACGTAGCATTCATAGACTTTAAAGCGGCATTCAATAGAGTGAACAGAGAAAGAATGATAATAAAGCTGAAAGAAAAAGGTATAGGAGGAAGAATGTTAGAAACAATAAAGGAAATATATAAGGATACAAGAGCAGAGGTACAGGCACAAGGGATAATCACAGAAAGCTTTAAAACAAGACAGGGAGTAAGGCAAGGATGTGCACTGAGCGCGATACTATTTGACTTATATTTATATATATATATATATATATATATAATAGATGATTTAGAGAAATATATATATAATAGATGATTTAGAGGAGAGATGGGAAGAAAAAAATGAGGGAGGATCAGTAATAGGGAAGGAAAAAATCTTTGCGATAAAATATGCAGACGATGTAGCGGCAGTGGCGGATACGGCGGAAGGGTTTTGGATTGATGGAAGTCAACGCACAGAAAACAAAGATTATGATATTCAGAAACGGAGGAAAGATAAGAGAAGGGGAGGGATGGGAAATGAATAAGACAAAGGTTGAAATTGTAAGGGAATTTAAATATTTAGGATACTGGTTCACTAGCAAAAATTCAATCTGGGTACATGGGAAAAAAATAGCTGGGAAAACACAAAAGGCGACGAATACGGTATGGGGAATATGAAGGAGGGCGGGAAGAAATAAGATGAAGGACAGGCTTTACCTATTGGACTCGATAGTGAGAGCAGGAGCGATGTATGGAGTAGAGATATGGGGGTTGGGAGATATAAAAATATTTGAGAGAGTACAGAGAAGATATTGTAAGATGGCATTAGGAGTGAGTAGGACAACCCCAAGTTATATTTGGAGGAGAGAACTGGGAATCCCATCCATGGAATACCTAATAAGAGAAAGGGCATTAAGGTACATAAAGGAAGTGATAAAACTGGAGGAGACAAGATGGCCGAAAATCTGTGTGAGGGATGAAGTGAGGGCAATTGCAAACGGAAAACCGTCAAAATGGGGGGCAAATTTAGTTTAAGTATTAAGGGAAATGGGGATAGAAGAGCTAATAGAGATGATAAGAGAAAGAAGGGAGGATGAGAGAATAGAGGATAAGATAAACGAGGGTCTGGAAAATTTAAAAAATAGAATACTAAGAGACGAAGAGGAAAAAAAAGAATTTCCACGTATAATAGTATGTATAAACACATTATAGAGAACGAAGATAAACCTTGGAAATACTGGGCAGAAGAAGGTCTGAAGGGGAGGGACAAAGAAACGTGGGCAAAATTAAGATGCGGCAACATAGGAAGGGCGGGAAAAAAGGAGAAATGGATTGGAAATGTAGGATTTGCAATGCGTATGAGGAGACGATGGAGCACTTACTAGTGTGCGATAAAGGGTGGGAAACAGTATCTGAGAAGGTGAGAGAGGCTGCAGAGGAATGATTGGAGGGAATGGACGGATGTGCGATGAAAGGAGAAATGATAAATATGCTGAGTGGAAGAATACAGATTGGGATATGTGAGTACTTTAGAGAGATAGATGAAATATGTAAAATAAGGGGGATGAGGGAAGATGTAAGAGAGGATGTAAGAGAATCAGAATGCAGAAGAAAACCCGATATTAAGTAAGGAAAAAAAAGAAGGGATGACTGAAAGCGAGAAAAACTGTACAAGAAGGATGGATGTAGAAGATGTCGAAGAGGCGAGAAAATGAGAGAGAGGAGAATAAGTTAGATGCGAATTTGAAAAATGTAATGCGGGATAGAATAAGACATTGTTAAAAACTTATACAAAGTTGGACAATAAAAACTCGATTGTATTGTATATATTACATTATTACCAAAAATGGGCAAATTCAAGTACAAAAATCTGAAAAAAATATATATTACGTATGAACACACAAAATAAAATTACGTGTTTTTGGATTTTCCCGAAAAAAAATATTGGCCAGGGTAACTACCCCCGAACGCTGTTTGTCTTGCGTGTATACGAAAAATGGTCAAATCAACTCTAAATATCTGAAAAAAAAATTTTAGACTTGAATTTGACCATTTTTTGCATACACGCAAGAAAACAGCGTTCAGGGGTAGTTAACCCGGCCAATATTTTTTTTCGGGAAGATCCAAAAACAAGGCAATATTCATTCGTGTTCATATGCAATGTAAATTTTTTTAAAGATTTTTAGACTTGAATTCGACCCTTTTTCGCGTACACAAGATAAACAGCGTTCAGGTGTAGTTACCCCGGCCAATACTTTTTTCGGGAAGATCCAAAAACAAGTCAATATTTTTTCGTGTTTATACGCTACATTTTTTTCAGATTTTTAAACTTGAATTTGACGATTTTTCGCATACACTTAAGATACACAGCATTCAGGGATAGTTACTCCGGCCAATTTTTTTTTTTACGGAAAATCCAAAAACACGTAAATTTTATTTTGTGTTCATACGTAATATATATTTTTTTCAGTTTTTTTTACTTGAATTTGCCCATTTTTGGCATTAATTTAATAATATTTAAGGTTGGCTCTCCCCCTCGTTTTTTTTTTGAATCGAGAAAATTACATTTTTCGTTTCTTATTATGAGAAAACTTTTGCAGTTGGATTGGTTAAAAAATCTTATGTCCTTGTGGGTGAAACTGCCAAATGGCTCCTTGACATGCCTTACTTTGGAGGGTGGTTTCACACCCTTAAAGTGTTTAATGGCAGATTACAAAAAATACGTGTCACTTAGTTTTAGATGTACTACAACATATATGAGTTGGATCAAAATCGGAGAGATCGACCTGGCATACCTTCCTTGTAAGTAATGTGATGAAATCGTGCTCGTGTTACACTGGACATCGCTTAGCTGTCCGCTTTAGAATGGATGCTCCATCTACCGCGCTATGTTCGTTAGACGATTATTTTTTTTTTTTATGAATTCATGAAAATACGCTTTCCCGTATGCAGTAACAAAGGATTTCCAATCATAAAGCATCATCTAACGAACGCAGCGCGATAGGTGAATCATTATCCCATTTTTCTCGAAAAAAACGGTTTCAGACAAAAAATGTATGGGACATAAAAGATCAATTTTTCCATAAGCTACAAATTTTGACTCGAACATTTTTCTCTGAGATCAACACTTTTCAAAATAAAATGGAAAAACTGATTTTATTTATTTATTCATTTATTCATTAATTTATTCAACTTTTTCATGCTCCCCCACCTGATTATCATTGTGAGTGCCTAAATGAAGGGTTTTGTCGAAAAAAAAAACAATAAAATTCGTAAAAGTGGTCAATCTAGACAATTACCTTTTTCATGAATTCGGAATAAATTATGTACTTACGAAACATCGAAGGGAAATAGTGAGAGAAAGTGCGCGCGCAAAACAGAGGGTGCGTGCGAGAGAAGAAGAAAAAAAGCCTGAGCGACAGACGCGGGAAAGGGATACATCCAATTAACTTGAAAGAAGCGCAGGTAGATGTATTTAAGGTTGTTGTGACGATACTTCAAAATGATGCAATGCAGACCAAATTATTCCACAATGTATATAATCCGTTTGCCTACGTTCCTGTAAAACTTGGGTACGATTCACAGTACCGTTTTTGAGAAAAAAATTCGGAAAGCTAATGTGTTTCGTAGATTAAGTGCACCTATGATAGATACATTGTACCCATTTTTTCAGTCTTTACGTGATATCTGACAAGAAAATGGTGCCAATAAGCTGAAAAATATCAATATGTTTGAAGAGACATTACCTGGATATTCTGTAAAAATTTCAGAATTTTTGACAGTACCGTTTTTAGACTATTTACAATGAAAGAGAAAAAGGACCCGCTCGCCCGTGAGCGGCGCAACATTGTATCGTCGATGCATGCCCGCGCTCACCGCGCACCGACCCCGATCTTTCCCCTGGCTGAGTAACCAGCACAACAACCTTAATAAAGATGATAATAGCGCAGAGAAAGAGGAAGATGGGAACATAGATAATAATAATAATAATGGTAAAAATATTCAAAGTAAAAAATAATAATAACTTTGAGAGAGGGATAAGAATATTGAAAATGATAATAGAAAAATTCGAAAAATCAATAATAATAACTCTCAGAGAGAGAGAGAGAGAGACAGAGAGAGAGCAAAAAAAATCATGAATTATTATTATTTTATTAATTGGACCACTATGGCGAGCCTTCAGAACTCTTCCCTCACCACCTCTTCGCACTATTACCCCCACCACGCTCGAAAAGGGGTTTCGACGTAGGGGACAGTGAAGGGGATAGGAGTGGAGGTGGCCATAGTGGCAGGGGTGGATTTACCACTATACTAACTAGGCTATAGCCTAGTGCAGCAGATTTTTGGGGGCGGCAAATTTCTGGTCGAAAAATTCTGAGTCATTGTAATAAATTTTATAAGTTTAATTCGAAAGTTACTAAATAACTATTTTGATAAAATTAAATTTTCTAGTTGAAGAAATATACAATGTAAATGTAATATTGGATTTTAATTTTTTGCATACGTAAGTATAAACGTATAGCATATATGGTATGTGCTAGCCGACTTTAAGGTGGTTCTTTCGCGGCTAGTGGTGGGGGTAGGCGTGATCCCAGATGCGGCGGAGCGCGCGGTGAGCGGGGCATGCATGAAACAAAAGAGAGTCGGACCGCTCGTAGGCTATCCGTGTTTTTCAATTTTTTCATCATTGAGTATTTCGTTAAAACTTCTATACGCTACCCAACTAACTATGGCGCGGAGCACTAGCGACATCTCTCTGAATTTATTTTTAGTTATGAGGGTACGAGAATCTCATGCTCGCACAGAAACATATGTTTTTTAATGGTACAACCTGCTTTCTTCAATAGCGTTTATTTTTCATAAATCAGCACTTACAACAAATAATAATGGTTTGTTATCATTAGAAGTGGGTTTCAGGAAGTTACATTGGATATCTTTCGGAAAAAAATTTGATCTAAACGGCAAAAATTACTTGATTCCTGTCACGTATCCAATGTAGGGGAGGAAATTCGTGAAGAAGGATATCGCCATTTATTAGGCACGGTTTTGAGGGAAACTCCGGGTGCGGAAAGTAAAAAAAAAAAAATGAAAATTGTTATCATGTAACAGTTAAGGTAAAACAAGTAAAATAAATTTAATTACAAGCAAGTTGTTATTCTTTGTAACTGCATTCTTCATTTATTTTACGAAGCAATATTTTTGCTCCATTACTTTTAAGTTGAACGACGACCGGACTATTAGCAATACGGTATGCAGTTGTGATAAATCGATATTCACTAACTCAATATAAACATTGATGAATTTCATTTATATCGATGGACTAATACCAAAGGGGCGTATCGGTTATGTATAAGCATAACTTATACGCTCCTGTGGAATTTAACCAGCTGTGCTTACGTTTGAAGACGCAATGCCGCGATCAACTTCTTTTTTTATTTACTTCCCATTTTTGGCCTGAAAATCTGTAAAACTGTAGCTCAGGATTTTTTCGTTCACTGTTTAGGCATTGACCTACCCAGCACATAAAGTTCGATCCTCTTCTAGTTGATAGTTTGGCAGAAACGCTAGAAGGGCTTGTTCACTATACATTTTGTTACTTTCCGTACCCTCAACGGTTCACAAAGTGACCGCGAGCGGCGCTGTCGTAGTTGCTTCGGTAGCGTTTTTTTCGAAACCTATAGAATCCTGATATTTCAAAACATTTGAGATCCATTGTGGTCCGAGTCGTAAGTCGTTCATCGTGAGAATTACTTGATTTAATTTCGACAGTGACTAGTCCGCCATAACCTTAATGATAAAAAGTGGATTTTCTGGACGTTTATTTCTCTTATTTGCCCGATAACGGACTCTGAAACTCCGTATAAATAAACTACGATACTTTTCAAGTAAATTAGCCAAAATTCAGTGATCCCGTAAGTCGATCGCTTAGGTAAAGAACCACCTCAACGTGCTTATGCCTGCTTACGCGCCAGTCACTGTCAGCGTGCTCATGCCTGTTCTCCAGGTTCCAGCTAGGGAACACGGCATTCTAGCATATCACGCTTGACAACTTACGGTTTAAAAAAAACGAAGTGGCCGAGCACTTTAGTATCTTTAACGATAGCAAATATATATAAATTTTCAAAGCAAACTAAATTCTCCGTGAATTAGTAAGTATATCTCAATCGAGTCGGGTCACGGCATGGATGGTCTAGTTCTTTTTTTTGTTTAGTATCTACATGTACTGTGCAACCCCTTATTTTCCAAGTACATGAACACGTACACGGTGTGCAATTTCAGAATAAAGTGATTTTTATATCCCTAGACATGAATGGGATTAATACAAAATGAAAAAAAAAGTCAGAACACCGTACATGAAAAGGGCGGAAATCTTCCTCAAGCCTAGGCCGGCAGGATTATTGAATGCACCCCTGCATAGTGGTCCACATACTATTCAAGTATAACATTAACAATCGACTATCTTAATAACTTCACAGATCTATTGTTGTGCTCGGCCGTTTACTTTCTTGCGCAGCCATGTCATTCGGAGATTTTATTGACGGCATTTATTGAATTCTGACAATTTAGATGAGCTCTTATCGATCCTGGCAGACTTCATCAATTGATTTCCAACTCGAAAACAAGCAGTTGATTTGTGCAAAAATCAAAACCACCAAACCCAAATATCTTTCAACTGTTGAAGGACAAATCTCAATCACAGTTTGCATTAAATGATTGGAGGGCGGTTGGTTTTTAATAAGCCTACCTTTAATCAACCGCAGATGCCCTTCTCGAATGATAGTATTTGGTTGGAACTCGGTTAGTTTTCTTTGAACCAACCGCGAATCAACTGTTACCGAAAATAATTGAAGCACGGTTGGGATTTTAAACAAATCAACCAATGTACGATTGGTCCGATCCACGAGGGTACCATATTATTTGCCTTTTTGAATTTAGGTTGGGCTTGGGTTAAATGAAAAGTCTATTCATAAAGACTTATTTTGTCCCAAGAATGTACATAACAATATATTTAAAAAAATTTCAAGTGCAATATTATGTTCACAATTATTTTAGGTGGTTCAAGATCCAAGACTTCAACAAATCTTTGAACACTTTATTCACTGCATCTTTATTTGTTCGTCGATCATTTGGTAACATTACGCTATTATTAAATTATCAAGGTTTACTTACTTGATGCTTTTTGAGTTCGTCAATTGGCCCTATACCAGAAATCATCAACAATTGAGGCGTATTTATAGCACCCGCGCTGATAATTATTTCTTTATCCGCCTCAATCTTTCCAGAAGTTCCATCTCGATATTTAACTTCAATTCCATGAGCAATTGAATCATCACTGGTTAATATCTGATGTAGGGGATCGAGATTAAGATAGTATAAAAAAATAAATATTTACTTTTATCGACACATTCATTTTATCGTACTTTTTTAACTAAAGTATTCGAAAGTATATGCAAATTTCTTCGATTCCAAGAATTTTGCAAATATGCGTGATAAGAACTCCATCGGGCACCTCGTTTGATTGTATTGCTAGCTTTCTCGAGAGTAACATTTTTCATCAAGACGGATGCGTTTAGACTCTCAAACGCATTGATCAATTTTCCATCTGATGTCACACCCGGTATAAGCATTTTTCTAGTCACTCGTTGGAAGTATGGATCCAAATCCTCGTAGGACCATCGGGTCGGCCAGTTATCATAGTCTTCCGGTATACCGAAAGAGTGAACGAGATAATTCAGTTGACCACTTCCACCCAGTCCTTTTCCCCTTGGCCATGATTGTTGCTAAATAATAATCAAAACTTTAGTCAATAAGTTTATCCACTTTGCATGCAAAATGAATTTTATGTGGTGCTTGAGATCAATTTCAGTCACTTGCTGGAACTTATATATGTGATACTTCCAACGTCTTTGAATAGTACCTCCAGTAGGTTGTGCTATAAGGATAAGGTTTGGGGGTGGTATTCATTGTTCTAACAGAGCGGAGAGCGATTTTTTATGTGCATGACGTAAAGATTTTTCAAGTTGCGCAAATGTTCTTATAAAAAGTTTCAAACAGCTTTCGAAAGGATAACGAATCAAACTTTTCTGGAAGTAATCACGAAATTATTTGACAGACAGGATTGTATTATCATCTAGGTATTTATAAGGTACCCCAAGCTATCGAAAACCTGGTGAATCAAACTTATATAGAAGTAATCACTCGATTATCTGACAGATTGTTCTATGGTATCCTTAACCCATTGTGTCACGTTTTTCTCTCGCAAATATTTTTGTATGAAAGTACGCAATTTAAGGGTTTTCGATGTCGCTGATTACGATTTCGAAGTCAAAAATACAAAATTCGAAATGGCAGATCCAATGTGGCGGACGTCAAATAAAAAAATGGTATTAATTTTTCCGATAGTCTGCACTCAGAGGTTTTTCGGGTCGCGGATTACGAATCTGGCACCAGATTTTCGAAATTCAAAATGGAGGATTCAATATGGTGGACGTCAAATCGAAAAATTGTACTAATTTTCCCGATAGTCTGTACTCGAGGGCTTTTAGGGTCACTGATTACGAATCTGGAATCAGATTTTCGAAATTTGGAATCACGGATCCAATATAGCGGACGTCAAATCGAAAAATGGTATTAATTTCTTCGAAAGTCTGCACTCGGAGATTTTTGGGATCGCTGATTACGAATCTGACATCAGACTTTCAAAATGAAAAATGGTGGATCCAATATGGCGGACGTCAAATCGAAAAATGGTACCAATTTTTCCGAAAGTCTGTACTCGGAGATTTTCGAAGTTGATGATGACGAATCCAAAGTCAAAAAAATATAATTCATAATGGCTGATCCAATTTGGTGGAATAAAATTTCAAAAATTAATGAATTCGCGAGTAACATCATATTTGGGGGTTTTTTGGGTCGTTCATTACGAATCCGCAGTCACAAGTAGAAAATTCAAAATGATGAATCCAATATGGCCGGAAACAATTTTTCGCAATTAGCGAGAAACGTCTAATTTGAGGTTTTCCATGATCGCTGATTACGTAGACAAAGCCAGAATTACAAAAATTCAAAGTGGCTGAAAATCGTATTTTACTGAATTTGCTCATTTTTTCTTCCGGCTAATTACAGTCCGACCTCTCTATCAGGCCGCCCAAGCCCCCGTTGTTAGTTCCGGGTGATTCCGACAGTAAGTCAAAATTATGAGTTTCAAGTGTGCTGATATATAGTCAGGGATCCAAAAACACCTACTTATTCCAGTGAATTCAGTATATTCTTGAAACTGTGCGCCATATTTGATCCACCATTTGTAGTTTTGTATTTTTGACTTCAAATTCGTAATCAGCGACCCCAGAAACCTCTCTAGAACATTTTTCACGATGATTCGTTAATTTTATAAATTGGTTCCGCCATATTGGATCTGCCATTTTGAATTGTGTATTTTTTACTTCAAATTCGTGATTAGCAACCCCAAAAACTCATCTAGAACAAGCTTCACGCTGATTCGTTAATTTTGAAAAATTGGTTCCACCATATTGGATCCGCCATTTTGAATTGTGTATTTTTGACTTCGATTTCGTAATCAGCGACCCTAAAAACCCCTATTGAATATGTTTCACGCTGATTCGTCAATTTTTCAAAATTGGTTCCGCCATATTGGATCCGAAATTTTGAATTTTGTATTTTTGACTTCGAATTCGTAATCAGCGACCCCAAAAACCCCTCTAGTACATGTTTTACGCTGATTCGTTAATTTTTGAAAATTGTTTTCGCCATATTGGATCAGCCATTTTGATTTTTTTATTTTTGACTTTGAATTTATTATGAGCGACCTCAAAATTACTGAAACAGTTTTTTTTGAGCATACTTTCATAGTCAAAATTTATCAGAAACGAATTTATTCTCAAAAAATGCCTATTTTTTATGTAGAGTAGTTAATCACAATGAAATTATTTATTAAAAAATTTTAAAAGTGTACTCTATAGTTCAGAGAAACATCTAAAGAATCCAACTATAGCACAATTGTTATGCTTATTCATGCAGTACTTAAATTATTAAAATAATTAGCTTAGTTGATAGGTGTGCATCTCAGATGCACACTATAACACAAAGAGTTAAATTCTTATGGTTGGAGTGTAAAATCAGGTGATTATAAATATAGGGGTTTACAACGATTGCTATAATTCCGACGATTCAAGGGTTCAATTTATTTTTGGTGAATTATCCGATGTACAGAGTTATATAGACTGAAATATTGTTGCTTTCGTCTGAGAGCGATTCGCGTCTGTGCATTCGAATGCTTGCGAAAGCGAGTGTTTATGTGTATGAGCTATTTGTGTGTAGTTCTGAGAAGTCAAACGATGGAAAGTTGATTTCAACATCCAAATGTGTCTCGTGCGGTCAATCTTGAAGATTCTCGAAGATAATATTCCAGAAACTACCCACGGCACGATAACAGTTACAATAATGTCTTTTCAAAGAGAATTTGAGGGGTTTTGCCGTAACACAAATAGTATTTTATTGGCATCCAGGTATTTCTAAGGGACCCCAAGGTATCGAAAAGATAGTGAATCAAATTTCTACAAAAGTAATTGCTCAATTATTTATTTTGTATTGACATTCCGGCATTTATAAGGTACCCCAAGTCGACGTTTAAATCCCCCATTGGCTCGAAAATTATTAAAACCGAACCCCTCCCATCGATCTTCACCAATTTTGATACCAACTAGCGTTGAATGATAATCTATTAACATAAAAAAATTTAGCAAGATATCTCAAAATTTATGAAAGTTGCACTGCTTACGGACGTTTGTCGGAAAAGTAATAATTCGATAAAATCTGAATCCTCCTGTTGATATCAGTCCAATTTTATAACAACCATCATTTTATGATAACATATTGCTGTAAACGGAATTCGTAGAAGTAAGAGCGAATACACACAATATTCGTAAAATAAAAAATGACAAAATCTGAACCCTGAACAAAATTTGACGGTTACAACCCTTTAATCAATTTCTGCCAAATTGTAGATCAACCATCCTCCAATGATAATATGTTGATGTAAAAACATTAAGCACGATATTTGAAAATTTGCGGAAGATAGACATACAGTACACACATTTGTCAGAAAACTCGTAATTTCCGAAAATGTGAACTCCCTTCATTGAATTCCACGAAATATAATACCAACCATCGTTCAATGATAATATATTGCTTTTAAAAAATTTAGAATGATACATCAAAATTTGCGGAGGCCATAGTAAATACGACCATTGTTCAGAATGATTCTGATAAAAAAATCTGTGCCACTATATAGATTAATATAAAAATTCCAGTAAATAAAGACGTTATCGTACCTGACTTGGCTGCGAAATTACAGATGTTATGCCCCAAATAAATGTATTTTAGCACAACGCTTGCAACACCTCTGCGAACGCGCATGATGAAATTGCAAGCTCAGCTCATCTGATAATAATTGGAAATACGGTTAAAAGTTGTTTGTGACAATGATTGCGACAAGGCAGCCTGCGAGAACGCGATGCACAGTAATGTCGCAATTAGGTCTTTTTCCTGCTTGTTGACCAAGCAGTTTGCGTCTAAGGACCTTGGCAAAATTGCCCTATATCTACAGGTAATCGACAGATTATCGACAATCTTCGTTCAGATTTCAAGCTTGTTGGTCTTGAGGTACAAACTTTCGTTTGTAAACATTATCGTCAATTAAACTTCATCGTACTTTGGTTTTATAAACTTGAGTCTTCCTCATTTTGGCAATCATCCCCACAAAATCCCGTCCACAACGATTTCATCCCCACGTGACGAAATTCGCGGGCACAACACAGCGCTGTAGCTCAACCTGTATCGAGTTACAAACGATTCAATTTTGCATAGTGGTTATACACACGCAACACACGTGCGCACACGCGCACACGCGCGCACGCACGCACGCACGCACGCATGCACGCCCGCACGCACGCACTCACGCATGCACCTACTCATGCACGCACGCACGCACGCACGCACGCACGCATGCACGCACGCACGCACGCACGCACGCATGCACGCACGCACGCATACACGCACACACACACACACACACGCAAATGCACGCATTGCACGCGCACACACGCTCTCGGATACGCACATGCGCACGCACATACGCACGCCACGAGCACGCATATGCGCACTTAAATTGCTTAAATTTTGTTTTCTTTCATTTACAGTATCATTTTGTATCCGTGAACACTCGCAGAGCAATGGTGTTTTTTATAATTTTTCCTAAATGGTAATGGTCAAGAGTGTTTTAGGAGTGATGAGCCCAGTTGCAGGATTGCGAGGTCTCCCAAGAAATCCGTCACTGGCACTTGCAGTAAAGTTGGACGATTGTAGGTGGAGCCCAGTTGTGGGTTTCCAAGGTTCCCCAAGAAATCCGTCACTGGCGTTTGGAAATAAAGTTGGACGATTTTAGGTAGAGCCCAGCTGCGGGATTCCGAGGTCTCCCAAGAAATCCGTCACTGGCACTCGGAAATGAAGTTGGACGATTTTAGGTAGAGCCCAGTTGCGGGATTCCGAGGTCTCCCAAGAAATTCGTCATTGCCGGTCGGAAATAAGGATGGGATAAGGAGAATCTTTCTTCCAATTCTTATCAATTCATTCACCAAAAATTCGTGCTGTGTTGGAATTTATATAATTTTAGATATGACTCGAAAATTTTTTTCTGTACTATCCTGTGAACGACGGGCAGAGTAACAGTCTGTGATGACTCCGTGGTTCTCTCCGAACGAGAATAGAGTAGGTTGGTGAGAGCTTCTGTCTCTACTCCGATCGGGAGCGAAGTACCTTCTAGTGGCCGAATCACTCCTTTTAAACCCGTCCGTGGCTGGCTCCCAGAATCCTCTGCGCGTGAGAACCCTCACTTCTGACGTCACAAAGCTCAAGCGGTGTTTCTATCACGCCGCGCTCTCCCCTCTCCTCCGTTCAGCTTGCTTTCCATGACGCATAGCTTGATGCGCACTCGACGCGGCCGCCAGAGAGTCACTAATTGGGGGGGGGGGGGGGGGGGGGGGCTTGCGATATTGTTACACTATTTATCAAAAGCATCATTCATTTAAACATATTTTATCTGAAATATTTAAGTAAATTCCTCGCCAAGCAAAAAAACATATACGATCAAAAAAAATTCGTGGACCAGACCTGGAGTCGTATTCTGTACACCAATCGACTTCTCAATCGACTTCGCGAAAATCAAAATGTACGATTTTTCACCAATCTTGGTAAGTGGTTAGTCTATGGCCCATGGTATATTTTGTCGTGATCAGTAAAACATGAACTATGAAAACAAGAGAGGGCAAACTTGTCGAAGTCGACTGAGAGAAGTCGATCGGTGTACAGAATACGGCTGCAGAATCGTTCTTATTTACCTTCGGTGTTTCGGAGGGTGTTATTTACCCTCGGTATGCAATTAATTTTTATACCATCTCCTAGATATAGGGTTTTCGAGGTCGCTGATTAAGAATCTGAACTCAAAATCCTAAAAGTCAAAATGGCGGATGCAATATGGTGGACCAAAATCCAAAGGCACTTGATTTCGCTGAAACTCGGTACTCAGGGGTTTCGAAGTCCCTAATTACCCAGGCCCACAAAAAAAAGTAAAATGGAATGTCCATCGACAAAACCATAGTATTCTTATGTATATTTTCCAGCTGAATCAGAATCCGGGGTCCCTTTGACCCCATCACGTCAGGTTCAAGGGCATTTCAAGGTCAAATCAACGGAAAACTACTTGGGCGGAAAATATCGTCATACCGGTCTGTTTTTGGAATCGCTGAATTTGAATCCGAGGTCCGTTTGACCCAATCACGTCAGGTTCAAGGTCAATTCAAGGTCCTATCGACGGAAAGACACTTGAGCAAAGAATATTATCATACCTATATGTTTTTGGGGTCGCTAAATCCGTATCCAGAGTCCGTTCAGCCCCATCAGGTCAGGTTCAAGGTCATTTCAATGTCGAATTAACGGAAAGACACGTGGGCAAGGAATATCACCATACCTATATGTTTTTGGGGTCGCTGAATCTGAATCCAGAGTCTGCTTGGCCCCATCAGGTCAGGATCAAGGTCATTTCTAAGTCAAATCGACGGAAAGACACTTGGGCCGAGAATATCATCAGACCTATATATTTTTGGGGTCGCTGAATCTGAATCCGGGGTCAGTTAGGCTACATCAGGTCAAAAACAAGGTCATTTAAAGGTCAAATTACGAGAAAAAAATGGGTGAGTAGGAGAGTTTTGGTTTCATGATTGGAAAATAGCTTAGTTGGAGGTTAGGGTGAGGTATGCCCTTGGACTCAATGTACTAAAGCCCTCATGGTAATAATGTGAGTCATCACAAAGCTCTTGATCTTCTGCTTTCCCCACTCTTTTGTCTTTCAATGATCTGTGCAGTGGATTCCGTATTCTCTTATTTCCATCCACAATACTTTCTCTTTTTAACATCCAACAAAAGTCCGCCATCATATTTAGATCCCATCGACCATGGTAGAATAGGTTGCTTAATGAATTACAAGCTACATTTTCTCCATCCACACTGAGAATACTTTCCACAGAATCTTGAAAATTATAGTCAAGAACAAGGGGAACGGTTTCACCAAGATATCACGGAAATGGAACGACGATACCAGGGTCGATGGGATATGAATATGATGGCGGAATTTTGTTGGATCTTAAAAAGAGAATACGGAATCCATTACACAGATCACTTGAAGACAAACGAGTGAGGAAAAGCAGAAGATCGTGAGCTTTTTGATGACCGACATTATTATCATCAGGGCTTTATTACATTGGGTCCAAGGGCATACCTCACCCTAACCTCCTACTAAGCTATTTTCCAATCAGGAAACCAAAACTGTCCTACTCAACCATTTTTTTCTCGTAATTTGACCTTTAAATGACCTTGCTTCTGACCTGATCCGGCCTAACGGACCCCGGATTCAGATTCGGCGACCCCAAAAATATATAGGGGACATTCCACGTCAACTCAGCCACCCCGTTTTTTTTATGGTCTCGAAAAAATTATTCAGTATGGGCATTTCAAAGGACAATATATCCATGACATTTTACCAAAATTTCATCCCCCCACTATTGTTGGTTCTCGAGATAATGATTAATGAAGTCTCAATTTTGTAAAAATCATAACTTCGTAACTACTGATCGGATTTGAACGATTAAAAAAGAATCTTTTTTATTTTTTTTTGCTCTTTTCGAAAAAAAATATGTCATCATCGGATAAAAGATCATTAGACAGTTTTCGGGGTAAATTAACAAAAAAACAATTTTTCCCTCTTCACTGATGCCTTGTTCCATTTTGAAAAAAACCTGCGGGGTTGTGTATTGCCTCCCTCTATCAGAAATAAAAATACTGAGTAGAATTCCGATTGGCCCTTTCGTGGAAAAAAAAAAAAATTCGAAAAATTTCCCCGAAAACTGTCTAATGAACTTTTCTCCAATTACGACATATTTTTTTTCAAAAAGGGCAAAAAAATAAAAAAGATTCGTTTTTTAATCGTGAAAATCCGATCAGCCGTTACGAAGTTATGATTTTTACAAAATTTAGAATTTATTAATCATTATATCGAGAACCAACAATAGTGGGGGGATGAAATTTTGGTAAAATGTCATGGATATATTGTACTTTGAAATGCCTATACTGAATAATTTTTTCGAGACAAAAAAAAACGGGGTGGCTGATGAGTTAACGTGGAATACGTTACACGGGGAATAACGTGGAGTCAACGCAGCCACGTCAACTCAGCCACCCCGTTTTTTTTTTGGTCTCGAAAAAATTATTCAGTATGGGCATTTCAAAGTATAATATATCCATGAAATTTCACCAAAATTTCATCCCCCCACTATTGTTGGTTCTCGAGATAATGATTAATAAATTCTCAATTTTGTGAAAATCACAACTTCGTAACGGCTGATCGGATTTTAACGATTAAAAAAAGAATCGTTTTTATTTTTTTTGCCCTTTTTGAAAAAAAATATGCCGTCATTGGAGAAAAGTTCATTAGACAGTTTTCGGGGAAATTTTTCGATTTTTTTTTTTTCCACGAAAGGGCCAATCGGAATTCGACTCAGTATTTTTTTTTCTGATAGAGGGAGGCAATACACAACTTCGCAGGATTTTTTCAAAATGGAACAAGGTATCAGTGAAGAGGGAAAAATTGTTTTTTGTTAATTAACCCCGAAAACTGTCTAATGAGCTTTTATCCGATGATGACATATTTTTTTTCGAAAAGGGCAAAAAAAATTAAAAAGATTATTTTTTTAATCTTTTAAATCCGATCAGTAGTTACGAAGTTACGATTTTTACAAAATTGAGACTTCATTAATCATTATCTCGAGAACCAACAATAGTGGGGGGATAAAATTTTGGTAAAATGTCATGGATATATTGTCCTTTGAAATGCCCATACTGAATAATTTTTTCGAGACAATAAAAAAAACGGGGTAGCTGAGGTGACGTGGAATGCGACATAGGTATGATGATATTCTCCGCCCAAGTGTCTTTCCGTCGATATGTCTTTAAAATGACCTTGATCCTGACCTGATGGGGCCAAGCAGACTCTGGATTCGGATTCAGCGACCCAAAAAACGTGTGGATATGATGATATTCTTTGCCCTAGTATCTTTCCATCGATTCGACCTTAAAATAACCTTGATCCTGACCTGATGGGGCCGAACAGACTCTGGGTTCGGATTTAGCGACCCCAAAAACATATAGGTATGGTGATATTCTTTGCCCAAGTTTTTTCCCGTCGATTTGACCTTTAAATGCCCTTGAACTTGACGTGATGGGGTCAAACGGACCCCGGATTCGGATTCAGCGGGAAAAAATACATAAGAATACTGTGGTTTTGTCGATGGACATTCCATTTTACTTTTTTTTGTGGGCCTGTGTATTTGGCGAATTAAAAATATGCAACGATTGATTTTTCCGGATAATAAACTCAGTACGTGACCTTCACTTTTCGGTTGCATCGGATACTATTTTTCTTCTTCTGAAACTTCAATAAATTATACAGACTTATTAATAAATTATTAGATATTAGTAGATAAATTATTAGATATTAGATAGAAATTATTATAATAAATTATACAGAATTATTGAGTTGGCTCTCAATCGCCAACTGTCTGCTAATATTATTACCGATATGAATAAATATTTCATTGTACTCCTAAATTTTAATTGAAATTTTGTCTAGCTTACTGAAAGTCTGTTTATTTCGAAAACAATCCCAAAATAGGATTATTGACGCTGCATCAATTGAATTTTTTGTACAGGCAATATTCCAAAATAGTAATTGCGTATATTAATTACGGACAAGCTCATTACTAGTTCTTATTTGTAAAATGGAATAAATATATGGATTTTCTGCCTCTCCATTTCCATGAACAAAACCTCAATAGAGATTGATCCTGCTCTTCTCCTCTATCGGTGTGATTGATCAATTCTCCCAAACCACTATTCTAATTAGAAGTGTTCCAATTAGACCACTAGAAGTGGTCTAAGAAGAATTCCAATTCACGAAATTTAATGCAGAAACCACCTGCAACCATATCAGCAACTACGAAAACAACCCTTAATCAAGGAACCGCATACAATTCCGTTAGAAAAGAACCGCCTAATACCATACTTGCAACCGCGAAAAAGAACCTCCATATCTTTTCGAACCATAGTGGCAACCGCAAAAGCAACTGCATCCAATACTTGGAAAGGTTCTTGTAAGCGTACTAAAAGAACCACGGAAGCAACGGTCCATCCAAAATGGCCTAATGCCGCACTTAGAACCGCATAAGGAATCGATTCACTTAAAACTGTTACACGAACCATAAAAGGAACCGATCTTTTGACGGTTAATTACGGTTCTTTTTTCCAAATGGACGGGTTCTTTTGTAACCGCACTAAGAACCACGGAAGCAATGGTCCATCCAAAACGGCCTAAACCGTACTTAGAACCGCAAAAAGAACAGAACCACTTGAAACTGTTACACGAACCATAAAAGAAACCGATCTTTTGACGGTTAATTACGGTTCTTTTTTTCCAAAAGCAACGGGTTCTTGTATGGTTCTTCATGCGGTTACCAACCACGGTTCTTGTGATTGCTAGAAGAGATACGTATTTCCATCCAGCATCAGGATCTATGTCTTCTACCAAGCAAAAGTTTTATACATATATGCGGAAAATTGACTAAAGCCGATGGTGCAGCGCTTGCCTCCGCAAGCCTCGTCAATAATGCCATTTGCTTTTTGTACGATATGAGCTCAACGCTATTCAAATTGAAATAAAAATGAAGGTCTTACGAGTCTAATAAAGGGATATTCATCTCTGAGTCCCGGTAAGAGATCTGTGCTCGAGCACACGGGCTGGCTTGATGTTGAAGAAACGATGGAAATCATAGATGCAGCGGGCAACTTTGACGTATGTATACCGCTAAGTATGCTGCTTGGTTTTGCCGAAGATTATCGAAAAATCATTGTAAACGCCAAGCATGAGCTGATGCTGTCGAGATCGAAGACTGATGATAATGCTATTATGCAGACGGCTGACGAGGAGTTCAAACTTGTGTTGCAAAAAGTGGAATGGCTTGTACCATACGTGACAGTCTCCGATCAGCGTAAAATACAACTTCTAAAGTTTATCGGCAGAGATGCGCCAATCTCCATGAGCTATCGTACGTGGGAACTGTATGAATATCCGGAGCTCCCCGCAACCTCGAAGCATGTTTGGACCGTCAAGACTTCTACTCAGCTGGAAAAACCGCGATATGTCATTCTCACTTTTCAGCCTGATCGGAAAAATAAGAAAAAAAAGAACGCGAGTAACTGCGATCATTGTAATCTCGCCGATGTTAAACTATATTTAAATTCTCAATGCTATCCATATGGAAATTTGAACCTAATCGTAAGGCAAAACCAGTACGCCCTACTATACGAGATGTATGCAAACATTCAGAATACTTATTACAACGGGGAAGCAGAGCCGTGGTTTAAAAAATCCGAGTTTATGAAGTATGCCCCTCTAGTCGTCATCGACTATTCGAAGCGAAACGATTCTCTCAAGTCAGGCCCCGGTAATATTCGTCTTGAATTTCAAGCAAGAAATAATATTCCTGCTAATACATCCGCGTATTGCTTGATTCTACGTGATCGTATTGTTGAGTACATACAATCCAATAGGTGGCGGGGTAAAAAAATTGGTATAAAACCTTCAACGCTGAACCGACTCTCTTCAGTCAGTGCCATGGACTTTATCGTCGATCTTCAAGGCTTCAGGAGACCCATAAACGGATTTGTGCTTAAAGAAATAGTACTCGTGGAAATCTCTGACAACACCGAACCCCTGACGTTTTTCTTCAAACCTCCAATGCCATGGAACTCTCTACCAGCGAAGTACAAAACGATGAATTCATGGTTAGAACGAAATTTTCATGGAATACGATGAAATTCAGGTGATACACCGTACGAAGCTGCCGGAACAATAATTCGAGCTATCTTGAAACAAGCCCGAACCATCGACGTGAAGGGATTGGAGAAGAGGACGTGGTCAGCGCAATTCACGGATTCGTCGGCAAATATTGTCGATATGGAAACTTTCGATTGTCCATCATTGCAGAAATTACCGAAAATATCAAACAACAGAGGATGTTCTCATCATCCCCATGACTCAAAATATAATTGTGCGAACGCAAGCGTGAAATATTTAAGGAGTTGGTACATCAGGCATTGGGTAAACGCAGAATTTTTGAAATAAATAAAATCATTTTATCGAAAAATATATGTGTGTTTTTTAAAGAATTAAACCATAGGAAATAGTTTTACATACATTTGGATTCAATCCAACTTATACATTTTATTTTTATACCACACGTCATCTATAATGTTTTTTTTTTTTACTTTTTTGAACAACGTGCACTTATTGATTCAAACACGTTTGTCATTGCCGTCATCGTTCGCGTAGAGTCACAACCCCATAGTAGTCGCGATGGATTGATGGTTTGATGGTGTCAGATGCGTTTGAATTCTACGCTGTTGTATTTCGCACCGAAATAATTCATGTACAGCTGATTGTTGTGGGCAGCTTCAATCATCGCTTCGAATGTTTTCTTATTTTCCTCGAACGCCTTGACAAATCTTCCAGGCAAAAATACAGTGTATTCATTGCAGACGTCTGCCACGATCCTCTTCCCAAATTTTTTCTGGACCACTTTCGGGTCAGTGATTGGATAATCTGTTTGAACGGAGAGTTCAGCTAGTTTTTTTGTTGGCGAGAACTCCGCCATTATTCCCACCTTGTTGATACTTGCGAAATCCATTTCAACTTATTGATGTATTTTTCAATGTATTTACGATGAACCTCAGATCCAACCTCGTACGTATAAAATTTTTCACTTCTTCAATATTTTTAAAAAGCAGGAGCAATCGTTCTTTTAGCCACGTCACCTGTCTTGCATGTCAACTGTTGCAGTTCAAGCATGCATCTTGATATTATATAGGCCTTCCAAATTTCCAACCCCCACCAACTCTCAATTCTAGGACCCAATAGGATTTTCCACACTTTCCTCCGCCCACACTTTGCGGCGACACATTTCACAATTCCGTACAGAGGGTGCAGGGCCATCGATATGAGTCATGATGTGGGGCGCATTCCAATGTTCCATACAAGGCAGATATGACATAATTTCGGCATCTGGATGAAGATTTTCGGGTAAACGATCATAAAACATATGAATTGAACAACTAAAATATTTTAAAAGCATAGGCTTCGTTATATTCCCAAGATCACCCCTTGATAATTTCCACGGATAATTCGGACGGCTCCGAGAACGCCGTCAGGATAACCATGCATGCTGATAGCAAGAACGCGACTAAGCGCGTCATAGCAGCATTCCATGAACATCAAAGCCTTATTTTCCGGCGGATTGTCAAAATATATAAACACTGTGTAGGCTCAAGCGTGTTTAGACATACAATATGGCATCATTCGCTCTCGAAGGTAATGGGAGGGCTCGAAACAGGTCGAAACACGTCGATGGTGCATATCAGTATACCATTTTCCGTTAAATTTTTTTCTCCGTCAATACAGATTCAATCGGTTGGCCGCATTTTTTAACTCTTAATCTAAATCGCTCACGATTACGCGCAACTTCTTCCCACCAGCCTTGGCGGGCGGCTCTGTGCCCATAATGCCATGACATACATCACATGAATTTGAACTCGAGTATCGAATCCAACGTGCTTTTCCATATTTTCAATCTGCTCTTCGTCCCAATTTCATCGCAGTTTAAAAAAAGATCTGCCGCAACACCCTGCGCTACATCTGCTCACGCACCAGTCAGTGGAAGGGAAACGCTTCTATAAATGCGGTCAGAAGAATACTTGTTAGGGGTATTTCAATGCTTTTCCTTCAGGTGCCGAGGACCAGCCAGACACTATCATAGGCACCTCTAAGATTTGATGAACTCATGTTCAGCCTTTTCCAGACTGTGGTCTGACCCTTAGCACATAACAAAAAATAATTTATGACCAGCGATAACGATGGCTCAGTCGAATGAGGCAGTATCTCGCCGTTGGCTTCAAGACGGCAGTATCTAGCCGTTGGCTTCGAGACGGCAGTATCTCGTGGCTGGCTTCAAAACGGCAGTATCTCGTGGTTGGTTTCAAGACGGCAGTATCTCGTGGTTCGCTTCAAGACGGCAGTATCTCGCTGTTGGCTTCAAAACGGCAGTATCTCCAGCGAACATTTATTTTCTCAAATTTTAAGTTGGTACCAATAGCGCGCACATGACTTTTGATGAAAATCGCACTATCTCGTTTTTCGTTCCAACAACGCAGTATGCCCACCCATACCTCAAAATCTCAACGTATATCTCAGCTTCGGTGATGGAAAAATTCACGAAAGCCGGCCTCGTGGTAACTCAAGTCGCTATCTTGCTCAAACTCTTCCGGTTTTGCTCTCACGGATTTCTCTCTCCTTTTTTGTTTCTTCACGGCGTTCTCGATAACTTGGGATAAACTTTGGATAAGATTACAACTTATATAATAATAAATGCAATTTTAAACCCCTTTGGGGACAAGTGTTTTCGGCGGTGCTCTTGTACTGAGCGTGTTCGGAAATTGGCTGACAGTACTGTCGGTACTAGATGTCCGTTCTAAAATGCTTTTCAGTACGGCTGATGCGACTAAAACTTATCACCATTTCGTTGAACGTTGGTCCTAGGGAATTGCTGTCTTCCGGCTGTCGAGACTGTCAGCAGCGAGGTAGTGCAGAGCCAGTAATGGCGACTTTCGCTTTACTCAAATGATGTATATATAGGCAGTATGCTGAGAATACTGAAATGCGTTTGGATTTACAAGTAGAGGCAGCACTGTCAGTAAAATAGGACACCGATTTTCCAGTACAACCAGCATCAGTACTGACAGTACTGTCAGCCAATTTCCGAACCCGCTCTTTATTTCAGTGTTACTCACCCCACCCCCGTTCTGCCACTAAAGATTTCACCGGTGTTTTTACATTTCATAATAATAAAAATAATAGTACGGAGAGAGATAAGGGTATTGAAAAATAATTATGGTGAAATGAGAATATTGAAAAATAAAGTAAAAAAAAAATAATAACGCTTACACAGAGGGAGAGAGAGTGAGGGAGAGAGAGAGAGAGAGAGAGAGAGAGAGAGAGAGAGAGAGAGAGATTGATTGGTTTATTCATTTTAGCTCAGTTCTGGGGGTTAGCCCATAAGAGCACAGCAATAGTATACAGGCAGTTCGAAAATTCCTTGAGGGATCATTCCAGTGTGACCCTCCCAAAAATCACTAATTTTCGTGATTTTCCTTTTTTTTGTTGGGATAAAGTAATCAGTCTAATTTTTTTTTGCAAATCGAGGCAAGAATGACCAATACAAAATGATTTTTTTTTTTAAGTTTATTTATTAATATTATTATAACATAAAAAATTATTGAAAAATTCAGCTTAAAAAAGTTTCTGGATGGCGTCCATGATTGCGGCCTTAATTGTTATCTGAAACAAAAATTCCAAAGAAATTCTTAATGTATAGGAAAGCCGCTATCGGGCTATGGAAGCTTTTTTTTTTTTGAAATTTGACAAAATGGCGGCTGTCTGAACAAAACAGATCAAATATTACATTTTTTTCGACAGTTCTTCGTAGAAAAATATAGGAAGATTAAAAAAAAAAATCCTCCCATAGCACGATCGAAAATGACGTGAAGAATATTCTGTTTAAATTTGAAAACGATAGCTTGAAAACTCTTCTTTTGAGAGTGGACGCCGTTTTTAAAAACACCATTCCGAGAAAAACACGTTTAAACAGTCTTATAACAGTCTACACTATGTTTATAACAGTCTATACTATGTTTATAACAGTCTATAGTGTTTATAACAGTCGATACTATGCGTTAATGCAAAAAAAAAAGATTTTATAAATATTTCACACTGGAATGATCCCTTAACTTATAGCTTAGAATATAATATATAATATATCTATTTTTATTATTTTTAATATATCTACTATAATACTTCGAGAAGAAAACAAAAGAAGAAGAAAAGAAAAGAAAAAAACAGAAAAAAAGTACCACTAGCCCGCAGCCGATTTATCCGATATATCTGCAGGGATAAAAAAGAAAAGAAACACAAGAAAAATAGAATCCGAAAATTCTCACGCAAGGAATATGTTCAGAACCAGGAAGTATTTGACTAGCTGGTTCACTGCTCGCCAAAGAACCCAAACCCAAAACCAAACCCGAAAGGTAGTGCGTGGCGAGGTGGAGGTGCAGTTTCATCAGGGGCGGGGGGACGTTCACGGTAATCCATCCAGAGTCAATTTCCCGGTGAGAAAGAGAGAGAGAAAGGGAGAGAGAGAGAGAGAGAGAGAGAGAGAGAGAGAGAGAGAGATTGATTGAT
Organism: Rhorus exstirpatorius; assembly: GCA_963564615.1. Lineage (NCBI taxonomy): Eukaryota > Metazoa > Arthropoda > Insecta > Hymenoptera > Ichneumonidae > Rhorus > Rhorus exstirpatorius. The sequence continues at coordinate 3,630,453 of OY751317.1, read as the reverse complement.
TGATATTTATTAGTTTTCTCAGCTATTTTATACATATAATTACATATTTTCTTATATCTACATATATGTTACTTTATTGTTATTTTAATATATCTTTCTATAATATAAAGATATATCGCCGCTATCGCCGCTGTCACCGCCGCCACCGCCACCGCTGTTTCAGGAATTGAGCTTATACCGGGTGTCCAATTTGAAAAGAATGACCAACCCAAACCCAAACCCAAACCCAAACCTAAGTGCGGGCGCGTAGTGCCCTCACTTAGGTTTGGGTTTGGGTTTGGGTTTGGGTTTGGGTTTGGGTTGATCATCCTTTTCAAATTGGACACCCGGTATAAGCTCAAATCCTGAAACAGCGGCGGCGGCGGTGGCGGCGGCGACGGCGGCAGTGGCGATATATCTTTATATTATAGAGATATACATATACTAGGGGTGCGTAGGGCGCTACGCGCCCTCACTCGGGTTTGGGTTTGGGTTTTGGTTTGGGTTTTGGTTGTGGGTTGTTCATCCTTTTCAAATTGGACACCCGGTATAAGCTCAAATCCTGAAACAGCGGCGGCAGCGGCGGCGGTGGCGGCGGCCACGGCGGCGGCGGCAGCGGCGATGTATCTTTATATTTTGAAGAGATATCGTTCTATATTATATAAATATATCGCCACCGCCACCGCCTCCGCTGTGTCAAGAATGTATGGGGCATTCCGTATAAAATCGACCTATCTAAAAGCCTCATATATAGGGAATTCCGTCTAAAATCGACCATCTAAAAGCCTGATATGGGGCATTCCATTAAAAGCCTGATATATGGGGCATTCCGTCTAAAATCAACCTTTCTAAAAGCTTGATATATGGGGAATTCCGTCTAAAATCAACCTTTCTAAAAGCCTGATATATAGGGAATTCCGTCTAAATCGACCTATCTAAAAGCCTGATAATTCTGCCTGGTGATTCTGTCTCAACTTGATATATCGATATGAATCGATATATCGATAGAAATCGATATATCGATATGAATCGATATATCGATATGAATCGATATATCGATATAAATCGATATATCGATATATCGATATAAATCGATATATCGATATGAATCGATATATCGATATGAATCAATATATCGATATGAGTCGATGTATAGATATGAATCGATATATCGATATGAATCGATATATCGAATATCGATATATCGAATGCCGATTTATCAAATATCGATATATCGAATGCCGATTTATCAAATATCGATATATCGATTTATATCGAATTTTGTTTTTTGATAAATCGATAAATCGATATATCAATCCGTCTAACATCAACCTACCTAAAAACGTGATATATGAGGAATTCCGTCTGCAATCGGCCTATCTAAAAGCTTGATATATAGGGAATTCCGTCTAAAATCGACCTATCCGAAATCTTGATATATGGGGAATTCCGTCTCAACTCAACTTATCCAAAAACCTGATATATAGGGAATTCCGTCTCAACTCAACCTCTCTAAAAGCCTGATATATGGGGAATTCCATATCAAATCAACCGTGATATATGGGTAATTTCGTCTCAATTCGACTTATCTAAATACCTAATATATAGGGAATTCCGTCTCAACTTGACCGATTTAAAAACCGGATATATGGGGAATTCCGTTTCAACTCGACCTATCTGAAAGTCTGATATTATAGGAATTTCATCTCATTTCATGTATATACATATGTTATGTATATATACTACTACTAGTACTAGGGTGTTTTAAAAAAAAAATTCCGATTTTCCAACGGGTCACACCTAAAATAGTTAGATTAGGTAGAAAAAAAATTTATGTCAAAAGATGAGAATTTTAGGTTGAGTGGAAGATTCGCCGCACTTGAGTTAAAAATTTTTTTACAATTTTTATCGAATTTATAATGAAAATTTTTTGATTTTCCAATGGGCCACACCTGAAATAATTAGTTCGGGTAGAAAAAAATTTATGTCAAAAGATAAGAATTTTAGGTTGAGTGGAAGATTCGCCCCGCATTTGAGTTGAAATTTTTTTTTTTCATCGAATTTATAATGAAAATTTTTCGATTTTCCAACGGGCCACACCTGAAATGGTTAGTTTAGGTAGAAAAAAAATGTATGCCAAAAGATGAGAATTTTAGGTTGAGTGGAAGATTCGCTGCATTTGAGTTACAATTTTTTTTTTCCCTTTTCATCGAATTTATAATGAAAATTTTTTGATTTTCCAACGGGCCACACCTGAAATAATTAGTTTGGGTGGAAAAAAATTTATGTCGAAATATGAGAATTTTAGGTTGAGTGGAAGATTCGCCCCGCATCTGAGTTGAAATTTTTTTTTTTCGTTTTCATCGAATTTATAATTAAAATTTTTCGATTTTCCAACGGGCCACACCTGAAATAATTAGTTTGGGTAAAAAAAAAATTTATGTCAAAAGATGAGAATTTTAGGTTAAGTGGAAGATTCGCCCCGCATTTGAGTTGAAATTTTTTTTTTTCGTTTCCATCGAATTTATAATTAAAATTTTTCGATTTTCCAACGGGCCACACCTGAAATAATTAGTTTGGGTAGAAAAAAAAATTTACGTCAAAAGATGAGAATTTTAGGTTGAATGAAAGATTCGCAGCATTTGAGTTAAAATTTTTTTTTTTTCTTTTCATCGAATTTATGATGAAAATTTTTTGGGGCACACCTGAAATAGTTGGTTTAGGTCGAAAAAAATGTTATGCAAACAGATGAGAATTTTAGGTTGAGTGGAAGATTTGCCGCATTTGAGTTGAACATTTTTTTTTTCTTTTCATCGAATTTATAATGAAAATTTTTTGATTTACCAACGGGCCACACCTGAAATAATTAGTTTAGGTAGAAAAAAAATGTATGTCAAAAGATGAGAATTTCAGGTTGAGTGGAAGATTCGCCGCATTTGAATTAAAACTTTTTTTTTCTTTTTATCGAATTTGTAAGGAAATAGTAATTTTACCAGAAATTATTCATCATACATTCGATAAAAGGAAAAAAAAAATTTTATTCAAATGCGGCGAATCTGAAACAAAACTTGAAACAGATTCGTGTCAAGAATCGATAAATTGATATATCGATACGTCGAATCATGTCACGAATCGATAAGTTGATATATCGATATACCGAATTGTGTCTAGAATTGATGAATTGATATATCGATGTATCGAATCGAGTATAAATATAACGAAATGTGTCAGAAATCGATATTTCGATATATCGAACCGTGTCAAGAATCGATATATCCATATATTGAACGGAGTCTGAAATCGATATAACTATATATTGAACCGTTTCAGTAATCGGTATATCGATATTTCAATAAAACCCAAACTCAACCCAAACTCATATCCGAAAACCAATTAACACAAATATAAACAATTTTTTTTCAAAACATCTTTCTAGAATGTTTTTCTTTAACAACTGACACAAACACAAGATGGGGGTTGGCGCGCGAAGCGCGCAGGGGGGCGAAGCCCCCCTAGTATATATATATCGTTCCATATTATATAAAGATATCGCCGCCGCCACCGCCACTGCCGCCGCCGTGTCAAGAATACACCCTGACATATACAAACCCAAACCCAAACCCAAATTAAACATGACAATTCTTATCGTACGATGGTAACCATGGTTACCATGGTAACCATGGTAACCATGGTAACCAAGATAACCCGGGTAACCATGGTAACATATATAATCCACGTAACCTCGGTAACCTGGGTAAGGTTTGGTTTGGTTTACGTTGGGTTGGGATGGTCATCTTTTTTAAATTGGACACCCGTTATAAGCTTGATTCTTGGTCATCCTTTCTAAATTGGATAACCGTTATAAGCTGTGACACAGCGGTGGCGGCGATATCTTTATATAATATAGAATGATATATAAATATAATATTTGTCATATACATAAACCCTAAGCCATAAAATCGATATATAGATAAACCCAGACCCAGCCCAAACATATATAAATTTTCGTATATAAATTATGACAGAAATTTTCATCTATAATTTTTGACACAAAAAATTTCAATTCAAAAGAATTCGAAAGAAAACTTGATATAAAATTTAAAAATTTAAATTCCAAAGAAACTTAACAATTGAAATGACGATATATCGAATCATGCCAAGAAACAATATATCGAACTGCGGCAAGAATCGATATATCGAAGCGCGTCAGTAATCGGTATATCGATATATTAAATCATGTCAAGTATCGATAAATTGATAAATCGATGTATCGACTCGTGTCAAGTATCAATAAATTTATATATCGAATCATGTCAAGAATCGATAAATTGATATATCGATATATCAAATCGTGTCTAAAATCGATGAATTGAAATATTGTACTGCGTCAAGCATTGATGTAACCGAACCGTATTGATATAATCGAACCGTGTCAATATACACATATAAATATATAAATGTATAATATTTACATAATATATATTTCACATATATATTTACATATAAATACATATATTTACATATATATTTACATATATACAGGGTGTATACTAACCTACTGATCACATTATAAGGACCGTGTCGGGCGTCGAAAACGGAGCAGAAAAGTCCTTTTCGAAAATTTTGTGAAATCAAATTTGGTGGAGTTATTAGCGATTTAAAATCGACCAAGGTAGACCAACGTCGACCAATGAGCGCTCGATCGAAGAGAAATTTAAAAAAGTTGAGATAGTGGAGGGGACGGCGTCGGTAGAAGCGGGGTTCGTGAAACAAAACGCTCGCACACCCACACCGTTGAACACCACACGGACGCACGAGAGAGAAACAAATAAACGCTAGGCGTGCGGCAATGTTCATGCTTGTCGCGATGGCCCAGCTTATGAGAATAAAAACAAATGACGATAATAAGCTGGAAAATAATTTTTTCGCAATGATGAGTAAAAATTGATAAAAAAAATTTGCTAATTATTTATGATGGTGGTTTTTTCAAATGTTGGTATTTGAAAAAAAAATTTTCGACAAAATCCTTTTATTACAGGACCAAAAATAATAAAAAGGCGGAGAACTGGAAAAAAATTGCATCTTCTCTAGGCAGTCGCCGGAAACATTTTTTCGCGAAATTCTAAACGGCAAATCTGTCCAGGATAGTCTCGAATTATTAGAAAAAAAACTCATTGTACAGGCGGGTTATGATTCCGGTTCAGAAGATTAATTAAATATTTAATTACATAATAATTTTTCCCACGTATGGAAAAATTTCCGACCTATGGGAAATATTTTTTCCAAATATGGGAAAATTAAGATTTACTCCAAATTTGGAAATCGTCTCCGAATCATTTTTTGAAACGACCTTTTCAATTCGTAGCATACTTTCTGCTGGTCAGATGCTCGGAAATACTTTTAAATCTGAACCCAATTTTTGTTCCACATACTTGGAATTTTTTCCCATGCGTGGAAAAAATGTATTTTCCCAAGTATGATACAAATTACCCAAGTATGGGAAATATTTTTTCCCAAGTATGGGAAAAATTTCTCAAGTATGGGAAAATGATATTTTACTCCAAATTTGAAAATAGTCCCGGAATTATTTTTTGAAACGACCTTTTAACTCGTAGCCTAATTTTTAATAGCCAGATGCACGAAAATACTTTGAAATCTCAGGCCAATTTTTTTCCCATAGTTGGGAAAAATATTTTTTCCCAAGTATGGGAAACATTTTCCATTTGGAAAAAAATATTTTTTCCCATGTATGAAAAATTTCCCAAGTATGGGAAAATTATATTTTACACCAAAATTTCCTACTTGGGAAAAATATTATTTCCCTGTATGGAAAAAATTTTTCAAGGTCGAGGAAATTTTTCCGAGTATGGGGAAATTATAGATTACAACAAATTCAGAAATCCTCCCCGAAACATTTTTTGAAAAGACCTTATCAACTCGTAGCATAACTTTTGCTAGCCAGATGCTCGAAAATACTTGTGAATGTCAGGACAATTTTTTTCCGCTTACTTGGGATTGTTTGCCATACGTGAAAAAAATTATTTTTCCCAAGTATGGGAAAAATTTCCCATGTATGGGAAAAATATATTTTGCTCCAAATTTGAAAATCATCCACGAATTATTTTTTTTAACGACCTTATTGACTCGTAGCAAACTTTTTGCTAGCGAGATGCTCTAAAATACTTTCTAATCTCAGGCGAGTTTTTTCCCATACTTGGGAAACATATTTTTCCCCAAGTATTGGAAAAATTTCCCACTCGGGAAAAATGTTTTTTTCCCATGTACGGGAAAAATTTTCCAAGTATGGGAAAATTATATTTTACTCCAAGCTTGGGATGAATCGAAAATCGTTTCGAAGATTGAAAATCTCCCTGCAAGAGATAAGATTCGTGTTGCTTGTTGGATAGTATGGTTATGTTAAATGGCAAAATATTATCGATCCTGCTATTGCAACTGATTTGATCTTCAGCGATATTTTCGAGCGCTCATGTACTTGTAACGCCACAAGTGACGGGAATGAGGATCGAATTCCCTGCATTGCGAACTGTCGGAGATGAAATCAACATTTTCAATTGCACGATCCCATTCTACTGTATATTTGTAAATTTACGATGCCCTCGTCATGTTTGATTTCATCTGCTTATGGTTTTCGCGAGCGCTCGTTGTTCATCGAAAGGAAAATAAACGAAAGAAGATTCTACTCCTTTCAATGCCCCGAGATAAAATCCGTCTTCTCGATCGGACATTTCAAATTTTTTAATATTCGACTACTCCACATTTAATATTTAAGACTAATTTCCTCTCCGGCTTCAATGGAGAATGATCGGCTAGTGGTGCAGCTTGAGATGAAACATAAATCGTTTCAAAAATTGAAAATCTCGCTGCAAGAGATAGGATTCGTGACGTTTGTTGGATAGTATGGTCTTGTTTTATGGTCAAATATTTCGGTCCTGCTATCGCAACTGATTTAATCTCCAGCGATAATTTCGAGCGCTCATGTACTTGTATGGCCACAAGTGACGAGAAATACGATCGAATCCCCTGCATTGCGCACTGTGGCAGATGAAATCAACATTTCCAATTGCACGATCCCATTCTACTGCATATTCGTAGACTTACGATGCCCTCGTAATGTTTGATTTCATCTGCCAGCGGTTTTCGCGAGCGCTCGTTGTTCATGAAAGGAAAAAAGACGAATGAACATTTTATTCCTTTCAATGCCCCGAGATGAAATCCGTCTTCTCGATCGGAGATTAAATTCTTTTTTAATATTTGACTACTCTACATTTCATATTTTAGACTCATTTCATCTCCGGCTTCAATGGAGAATGATCGGCTAGTGGTGCGGCTTGAGATGAAACGAAATCCGTTTAAAAATCGAAAATCCCCCTGCAAGAAATGGGATTTGTGTTGTTCGTTGGATTGTATGGTCTTGTTTTATGGTAAAATATTATCGGTCCTGCTATCGCAAATGATTTAATCTCCAGCGATAATTTCAAGCGCTCATGTACTTGTATGGCTACATGTGACGAGAAATACGATCGAATCCCCTGCATTGCGCACTGCGGCAGATGAAATCAACATTTCCAATTGCATGATCCCATTCTACTGTACATTTGAAGACTTGCGATGCCATCGTCATGTTTGATTTCATCTGCTTGCGGTTTTCGCGAGCGCTCGTTGTTCACCGGAAGGAACATAGACGAGATAACATTCTATTCCTTCCGATGCCTCGAGATGATCTGCCATCTGCCACAGTGCGCAATGCAGGGGATTCGATCGTATTTCTCGTCACTTGTAGCCATACAAGTACATGAGCGCTCGAAATGATCGCTGGAGATCAAATCCGTTGCGATAGCAGGACCGATAATATTTCACCATAAAACAAGAACATACAATCCAACGAATAACACGAATCCCATTTCTTGCAGGGAGACTTTCGATTTTTGAAACGATTTTTGTTTCATCTCAAGCTGCACCACTAGCCGATCATTCTCCACTAAAGCCGGAGAAAAAACTAGTCTTAAATATTAAATATGGAGTAGTCGAATATTTAAAAAAAAAAATTGAAATGTCCGATCGAGAAGACGGATTTCATCTCGGGGCATTGAAAGGAATAGAATGTTATCTCGTCTATTTTCCTTTCATGAACAACGAGCGCTCGCGAAAACCGCAGGCAGATGAAAGCAAACATCACGAGGGCATCGTAAGTCTACGAATGTGCAGCAGAATGGGATCGTGCGATTGGAAATGTTGATTTCATCTGCCACAGTGCGCAATTCGGGGGATTCGATCGTATTTCTCGTCACTTGTAGCCATACAAGTACATGAGCGCTCGAAATTATCGCTGGAGATTAAATCAGTTGCAATAGCAGGACCGATAATATTTCACCATTAAACATGACCATACAATCCAACAAACAACACGAATCCCATTTCCTGCAGGGGGATTTTCGAATTTTGAAACGATTTTCGTTTCATCTCAAGCTGCACCACTAGCCGATCATTCTCCATTGAAGCCGGAGAGGAAATTGGTCTTAAATATTAAATGTGGAGTAGTCGAATATTTAATAAAAATTAAATTGTCCGATCGAGAAGACGGATTTCATCTAGAGCAGTAAAAGAAGTAGAATGTTCGTTCAGCATTTTTCCTTTCGTCGAACAACGAGCGCTCGCGAAAACCACTGGTAGATGAAATCAAACATAACGAGGGCATCGCAAGTCTCTAAATATACAGTAGAATGGGATCGTGCAATTGGAAATGTTGATTTCATCTGCCACAGTGCGCAATGCAGGGGATTCGATCGTATTCCCCGCCAGTTGTAGCCATACGAGTACATGAGCGCTCGAAATTATCGCTGGAGATTAAATCCGTTGCGATAGCAGGACCGATAATATTTCACCATTAAACAAGACCATACTATCCAACAAACAACACGAATGCGATCTCTTGCAGCGAGATTTTCGATTTTTGAAACGATTTTCGTTTCATCTCAAGCTGCACCACTAGCCGATCATTCTCCATTAAAGCCGGAGAGGAAATTAGTCTTACATATTAAATGTAGAGTAGTCAAATATTAAAAAAAATTTAAATGTCCGATCGAGAAGACGGATTTCATCTCGAGGCATTGGAAGGAATAGAATGTTATCTCGTCTATTTTCCTTTCGGTGAACAACGCACGCTCACGAAAACCGCAGGCAGATGAAATCAAACATTACGAGAGCATCGTAAGTCTACGAATATGCAGTAGAATGGGATCGTGCAATTGGAAATGTTGATTTCATCTGCCACAGTGCGCAATGCAGGCTATTCGATCGTATTTCTCGTCACTTGTAGCCATACAAGTACATGAGCGCTCGAAATTATCGCTGGAGATTAAATCAGTTGCGATAGCAGGACCGATAATATTTTACCATAAAACAAGACCATACTATCCAACAAACAACACGAATGCGATCTCTTGCAGCGAGATTTTCGATTTTTGAAACGATTTTCGTTTCATCTCAAGCTGCACCACTAGCCGATCATTCTCCATTGAAGCCGGAGAGGAAATTAGTCTTAAATATTAAATGTGGAGTAGTCGAATATTTAATAAAAATTAAATTGTCCGATCGAGAAGACGGATTTCATCTAGAGCAGTGAAAGAAGTAGAATGTTCGTTCGGCATTTTTCCTTTCGTCGAACAACGAGCGCTCGCGAAAACCGCAGGCAGATGAAATCAAACATTACGAGGGCATGGTAAGTCTACGAATATGCAGTAGAATGGGATCGTGCGATAGGAAATGTTGATTTCATCTGGCACAGTGCGCAATGCGGGGTTTCGGATCGTAATTCCCGTCACTTGTAGCTATACGAGTACATGAGCGCTCAAAATAATCGCTGGAGATTAAATCAGTTGCGATAGCAGGACCGATAATATTTTGTCCTTTGAAGGAAACCATACTATCCAACAAAAAACACGAATCCAATCTCTTGCAAGGAGATTTTCAATTTTTGAAACGATTTTTCACTCTTCTCAAGCTGCGCCACGTGCCGAGCATTCTCCATGAAAGCATGAGAGGAAATTAGTGTCACATATGAAATGTGGAGTGGTCGAATATTAAAAAATAGTTTAAATGTCCGATGGAGAAGACGGATTTCATCTCGAGGCATCGGAAAGAATAGAATGTTATCTCGTCTATTTTCCTTCCGGTGAACAACGAGCGCTCGCGAAAACCTCAAGCAGATGAAATCAAACATGACGATGGCATCGCAAGTCTCCAAATGTACAGTAGAATGGGATCATGCAATTGGAAATGTTGATTTCATCTGCCGCAGTGCGCAATGCAGGGGATTCGATCGTATTTCTCGTCACTTGTAGCCATACAAGTACATGAGCGCTCGAAATTATCGCTGGAGATTAAATCATTTGCGACAGCAGGACCGATAATATTTTACCATAAAACAAGACCATACAATCCAACGAATAACACGAATCCCATTTCTTGCAGGGAGACTTTCGATTTTTGAAACGATTTTTGTTTCATCTCAAGCTGCACCACTAGCCGATCATTCTCCACTAAAGCCGGAGAAAAAACGAGTCTTAAATATTAAATGTGGAGTAGTCGAATATTTAAAAAAAAATCGAAATGTCCGATCGAGAAGACGGATTTCATCTCGGGGCATTGAAAGGGATAGAATGTTATGTCGTCTATTTTCCTTCCGGTGAACAACGAGCGCTCGCGAAAACCGCAAGCAGATGAAATCAAACATAACGAGGGCATCGTAAGTCTCCAAATATACAGTAGAATGGAATCGTGAAATTGGAATTGTTGATTTCATCTGCCACAGTGCGCAAAGGGGGGGGGTCAGATCGTAATTCCCGTCACTTGTGGCTGTACGAGTACATGAGCGCTCGAAATTATCCATGGAGATTAAATCAGTTGCGGTAGCAGGACCGATAATATTTTGTCCCGTAAAGGAAACTGTACTATTTAACAAAAAACACGAATTCCATCTATTGCAGGGAGATTCTCGATTCTCGAAACCATTTTCCCTTCATCTCAAGCTGCATCACTGACCGTTCATTCTCCGTGAAAGCCGGAGATGAAATGAGTCCAAAATGTGAAATGTAGAGTAGTCGAATATTAAAAAAAAAAAATTTAATGTCCGATCGAGAAGACGGATTTTATCTCGAGGCATTGAAAGGAATAGAATGTTATCTCGTCTATTTCCTTTCGGTGAACAACGAGCGCTCGCGAAAACCGCAGGCAGATGAAATCAAACATGACGAGGGCATCATAAGTCTACAAATATACAGTATAATAAGATCGTGCAATTGAAAATGTTGATTCCATCTGCCACAGTGCGCAATGCAGGGGATTCGATCGTATTCCCCGCCAGTTGTAGCCATACGAGTACATGAGCGCTCGAAATTATCGCTGGAGATTAAATCCGTTGCGATAGCAGGACCGATAATATTTTACCATTAAACAAGACCATACAATCCAACAAACAACGCGAATCCTATTTTCTGCAGGGGGATTTTCGCATTTTGAAACGATTTTCGTTTTATCTCAAGCCGCACCACTAGCCGATCATTCTCCGTGAAAGCCGGGAATGAAATGAGTCTAAAATATGAAATGTAGAGTAGTCGAATATTAAAAAAAATTTAAATGTCCGATCGAGAAGACGGATTTCATCTCGAGGCATTGAAAGGAATAGAATGTTATCTCGTCTATTTTCCTTTCGGTGAACAACGAGCGCTCGCGAAAACCGCAAGCAGATGAAATCAAACATAACGAGGGCATCGTAGGTCTCCAAATATACAGTAGAATGGGATCGTGCAATTGGAAATGTTGATTTCATCTGCCACAGTGCGCAATGCAGGGAATTCGATCCTCATTCCCGTCACTTGTGGCGTTACAAGTACATGAGCGCTCGAAAATATCGCTGAAGATCAAATCAGTTGCAATAGCAGGATCGATAATATTTTGCCATTTAACATAACCATACTATCCAACAAGCAACACGAATCTTATCTCTTGCAGGGAGATTTTCAATCTTCGAAACGATTTTCGATTCATCCCAAGCTTGGAGTAAAATATAATTTTCCCATACTTGGAAAATTTTTTCCGTTCATGGGAAAAAAACATTTTTCCCGAGTGGGAAATTTTTCCAATACTTGGGGAAAAATATGTTTCCCAAGTATGGGAAAAAACTCGCCTGAGATTAGAAAGTATTTTAGAGCATCTCGCTAGCAAAAAGTTTGCTACGAGTCAATAAGGTCGTTAAAAAAAATAATTCGTGGATGATTTTCAAATTTGGAGCAAAATATATTTTTCCCATACATGGGAAATTTTTCCCATACTTGGGAAAAATAATTTTTTTCACGTATGGCAAACAATCCCAAGTAAGCGGAAAAAAATTGTCCTGACATTCACAAGTATTTTCGAGCATCTGGCTAGCAAAAGTTATGCTACGAGTTGATAAGGTCTTTTCAAAAAATGTTTCGGGGAGGATTTCTGAATTTGTTGTAATCTATAATTTCCCCATACTCGGAAAAATTTCCTCGACCTTGAAAAATTTTTTCCATACAGGGAAATAATATTTTTCCCAAGTAGGAAATTTTGGTGTAAAATATAATTTTCCCATACTTGGGAAATTTTTCATACATGGGAAAAAATATTTTTTTCCAAATGGAAAATGTTTCCCATACTTGGGAAAAAATATTTTTCCCAACTATGGGAAAAAAATTGGCCTGAGATTTCAAAGTATTTTCGTGCATCTGGCTGTTAAAAATTAGGCTACGAGTTAAAAGGTCGTTTCAAAAAATAATTCCGGGACTATTTTCAAATTTGGAGTAAAATATCATTTTCCCATACTTGAGAAATTTTTCCCATACTTGGGAAAAAATATTTCCCATACTTGGGTAATTTGTATCATACTTGGGAAAATACATTTTTTCCACGCATGGGAAAAAATTCCAAGTATGTGGAACAAAAATTGGGTTCAGATTTAAAAGTATTTCCGAGCATCTGACCAGCAGAAAGTATGCTACGAATTGAAAAGGTCGTTTCAAAAAATGATTCGGAGACGATTTCCAAATTTGGAGTAAATCTTAATTTTCCCATATTTGGAAAAAATATTTCCCATAGGTGGGAAATTTTTCCATACGTGGGAAAAATTATTATGTAATTAAATATTTAATTAATCTTCTGAACCGGAATCATAACCCGCCTGTACAATGAGTTTTTTTTCTAATAATTCGAGACTATCCTGGACAGATTTGCCGTTTAGAATTTCGCGAAAAAATGTTTCCGGCGACTGCCTAGAGAAGATGCAATTTTTTTCAGTTCTCCGCCTTTTTATTATTTTTGGTCCTGTAATAAAAGGATTTTGTCGAAAATTTTTTTTTTAAATACCAACATTTGAAAAAAACCACCATTATAAATAATTAGCAAATTTTTTTTATCAATTTTTACTCATCATTGCGAAAAAATTATTTTCCAGCTTATTATCGTCATTTGTTTTTATTCTCATAAGCTGGGCCATCGCGACAAGCATGAACATTGCCGCACGCCTAGCGTTTATTTGTTTCTCTCTCGTGCGTCCGTGTGGTGTTCAACGGTGTGGGTGTGCGAGCGTTTTGTTTCACGAACCCCGCTTCTACCGACGCCGTCCCCTCCACTATCTCAACTTTTTCAAATTTCTCTTCGATCGAGCGCTCATTGGTCGACGTTGGTCTACCTTGGTCGATTTTAAATCGCTAATAACTCCACCAAATTTGATTTCACAAAATTTTCGAAAAGGACTTTTCTGCTCCGTTTTCGACGCCCGACACGGTCCTTATAATGTGATCAGTAGGTTAGTATACACCCTGATATATATTTACATAATATTTATTTTACATATAAATATATAATATTCAATATAAATGTTACACTTATAAATAAACCAATTCAAAGGAAATGCAAGAATCAATACATCGATATATTGAACCGTGTCAAGAAACGATATATTGATATATCTAATCGTGTCAAGAATCGATATATCGATATATCGAATCATGTCAAGAATCGATACATAGAATCGTGTCTGAAATCGATAAATCTATATATTAATATATCCATTTAAAGATTTTGAACACGATTTACAATTAATTGTACTGCGTCACGCATTGATATATCGATATATCGAACCATGTCAAGAATCGATATATCGATACATCGAAGCGGTTTAAGAATCGATCTATCGATATATCGAAATGTGTCAAGAATCGATATTTCGATACATCGAACCGTGTCAAGAATCGATATGTCGATATTTCAATCAAACCCAAACTCAACCCAAACACATCCCGAACCCAAAAAATACGAATATAAACAATTTTTTTTCAAAACATCTTTCCAGAATATTGTTCTCTAACCACTGACACAAACACAATACGGGGGGTTGGCGCGCGAAGCGCGCAGGCGGGCGAAGCCCCTCTAGTATATATATATATATATATATTATGACACGGCGTCACAAGACGTGCTCGAAATAGCCCGTCGAAGTCCGTTGCCACACAAAAACCCACATGTATAGTACTTTTAAGAATAATATAGAATACAAGATATCATACTGAGCCGAAGTATTACCAGCGTCCCTCATCGTCTCTCTCCCCCTTCCACCACCACCAACGTCGTCCCATATCCCTAGCCTACGAGCCAGCACAGCTGATCCCTCTCCTATGCCATTGACCCTCGAATACCCTTCCCCCTTTCCCTCTGCCACACGTAACGCTTCGCAGCTGAACAGCCGTCCCAGGATCGGGAAAAATGAATCATCGGAGACCCGGTCGACGAGCCAGGAGGCACACCGTCAACATCACCGTGGCCACAGGGAAGGAAAAGGAAATAGCAGCACGGTGACGGCGGGTGAGGGAATCCACCACGTGGTCAAACGAACCCTCGATAACAACGACGGATTCGGGCGAGATCGTGGCCCTCAACTCAACCATCACCAGGAACATCGCCTGGCACCCGTGCACTCCCTCGTTACGAATTATCCCGTGCGAGGCGAGGAATCGTGGTGTCAGGATACATTATCTGAAGCATCGCCGGCCTTGTGAGCCACCAACGGCCAATAATTGCCGAGAAAGAGGACCCTCGTCGTCGTCCGGGTACAATCATTAGCCAGGAGAGCGGGAGTTGCGTCACGGGTCGCCGAGGGCAGCACAGCACGGATCATCGATTATCGATCTGCTGTCCTGCGCAACGCGCTCGTGACGTCAGCTCCCAATCCACTAATAATCTATCGATCCTCGATCCCTCTATGACCCAGTTTCCCATCGCGCATGGCCTTCCCCCCAAATTACCCTTTTTCCCAATTTCTCACGAGCAGAGAGACGACGAAGGAAAATCACTTCGACGAGAGCTCCCGACAAATCAAATTGAATTATATCGAGTCCCATATAGAGCGAATGATTGTATTGTGTGAGAGAGCGAGCGAAATAGCGGGATCCACGCCATTATGAAAAGACCGAGGATTTTGAGAATTCAAGCGTGCCGAGCGAGGACGCAATCGAGTCTCCCTGCATACGAGTGAGTTCGTTCCATCACCTTATTTCCTTATTTGATATTTGGATTGTGTAGATTTTCTATTTTCTGAGATTCATCATTTTTCTTTTTTTGGAGTAATTTTCGCGAAAGCAACGTGTTCGCCATATTGGCCGCGTGCCTTGTTCCCCGTTGTATTGTATAATTCGTGCATGTGGCGACGTAGCGCGATCCCTTATTCCGATCGAGCTTTTTTGTTAATTACGTATTTTTTTTCCGTGATATTGGAGTTCGATTAATATCGCATTTTCCCGATTACCCGACACGGGTAATAATTAAGAGGCCTGCGAGCCGGTAAACTCACGTCCCTGTGAGATTCCCCTGCTTAATAGATTAGTTTTTTTTCCTTTTTTTATTTGTTCACGATTACCCCTTTTTGGTATTGAGTAAAAGAATTGTCGTCGTACTGACGGCCGGTGCCCAACAAAATCATTTATATTTTCGTTATTGAATAAATTGGAGATTGTCATTTTTTTTTTCTATTTCACCTCGTTTTTATTTCTTATCTTCCCCCGAGTTCTTCCCCATACGAAGCCTGGGTTCGCCAGGTTATCGTCCGGCTGAAGATCGAAAGGCCGTGACAATATATATATATATATATATATATCAGACTGTTTCAAAATAAATTGATAATTTTTTTGCTTTACACAATCTTAAATTATACTTGGACATCAAAAAATAATCCTCGCGAAAGAAGGGGCCGGTCCTTTAAAATTTAGAGGTGTCTCATCGGACTTTTGTCTTTTTTTATTTTGTTAATGACTAATTCTTTTACAAACCGAACACCATTCTGACTGACACATATTTTATTTGGCTGAAACTTTTTTTACGGGTTCTATGTCGATAAGAAAGATACGTGTGCGAGGAATTTTTTTTTTTTTTTTTAATAGAGGGGGTTGAAAGTTTGAGATTTTCGTGATTTTTGCCCTGGAGACTCATTTACAAAAACTCATAACTCCAGTTATTTTTAAGCTAGAGAAAACTTTTTTTTTTTGTTTTGAAGATAAAAGAGTAAATGTTGAGAAAAAAATATTTTCAAAAAAATTTATACAAAATTTCATATTGTTATAAACAATTAACATGTTTAAATCAATTTTCAACCATGGCCCCAAATTTTAACAATTTCTTACTACAACCATCGTATTCCTCGTCAAATTTTCTATAAAAAACGTATTTTTTATTAATGGAGAAATTATGTTTACTGGTAGAGATAAATTAATTTATCTAGCGCGGCACGTCGTATCGGCGCGCGGGTACCTCTGCACGCCTGTTTTTCTAACCCCACATCGATTTTCTCAATAACATTAATGATTATTCAACTATTAGTCTGTTTTGTCAACCGAGTACAAATTATTATTAGCAAACAGGACTTTATGATTAATTGAACAAAATAATAACATGCAAATGAAAAAACAATTAATTACGATTTTTATAAAAAAATTTCTCAAAAACGTTATTTATCAGTAGTTAACAATCTCCCACTTAATTGTATTATAACGGGACGTTACAATGAGAGCATAACCAATAATCATAATGACTTATTTTTCTCACCAAATATCGGAATTCCTCGAAGGATCGAAATAGAATTTGATCCTTCGGGGAATTGAGATACGTCACGAGCATACTAGGTGCAAGAGCACCGAAAGCTCGGTGAAATTGCCCTACCACGGATCCATCGGCCAATCAAATCGCGGCGCCGATGGATCGCGATAAAGTATTTAAGAGCCTCGCGAGCAAGCCTCGCTCTCATTTTTGCCATTATCGTAAGGTGAGCAAGTATCGTGTTAAGCTTTGCCTTAACATATTTATTCCCAGCGCTTCTCGCTGTTTCACTTTCGTTTGAAAGTCGAGAACTTTCAACCGTACTACAGCTCGAAGCTGAGACTGACCAGACGTCTGATCAACTTCGAGGACAACCCGACCAGGACGAGATATTCATTGAGTCATCACCCTCGACTTGTCTTTTTTAAGACAATTAGAGAAATTCACCATCAAATCGTCTTTCTCAAGACGATTTTCTCATAACGTAATTGATTTGTCTTTTTTAAGACAAATCAATAAACAACTCGTGTTTTAATAAAGATTCCAGATACTAGGGAGCCCGTCGAGAGTGAAGCCCTGAGCACCGCGCTCAGAAGTTGGATCTCGAGGCGGGTGCTATTCGCAGCATCCTCATAACCCCTAGGTAGGGTCCCTCGAGCTGTGGAAAGCCTCGGTCACTGCGACCGGATGTTGAACCACAGCTAGAGGTACCTCTTGGTGGAAAACCCGATTGTTTAAATAACGTCAACGTGCTCTTCGAGCGCGCCACTCAAAGTCTCTTAAATTCAGAACCACGTGGCAACGTGTAACGACGCGACTCGGACGAATAAACCTCAATCGAGAATCTTTCTCAAGATCGTAACTAGACGCTGACGCGCACGACACCACAAAGAAACAGAGTCTCCTTCTTTTTCCTTTAACCGTGCGACACGTTTAACACATTTCACTAATTCTTCAATTTCAGATCAATTCCTAAATTAATTACCTACTCTATCAAGCGCCTGTAACTTCCTTTTTTTATTAAATTTCAGTCGTTTTGCCAACGACATCGTTTAATCTTAAAATTGTGCTTCTTAAATATTTCGCGTCGCTTCACGACACGAAATAATCATTTTATTTTTGCTTCTCGATTATAAAATAACTTGGACCCAAAAATCCATCTTGAATGGCCAATGATGAAGGGTCAACCAACGCGTAGCTTTTATAGCTCACCGTCGTGGTCAGGACTCTGAGGCCATCTCGAAAAGCAAATAAAATTCTTAGGCCTTCTGCCCGTGCAGTAAAATAATATCGATCCAAAATCTCATCTCCGGCTTCCTCACCGAGTCCAGCACTCAAACTCTGTTTTCATTACACCGACAATCTAAATCCCACTACAAATTCCTCCCATTGTTTGAGAGATCGTCGATCCCAAGCGAAATACTGTATTGCGTAATGACGCAATAGAATATTCTCGCCTAGTAATCTCAAACGTTTCAGTATATGTACATTTTGAAGATGAAAGAGTGAATTTTGAGAAAAAAATATTTTCAAAATAATTTTTAAAAAATTTCATATTGTTATAAACAATTGAAATGTTTAAATCAATTTTTAACCATAGCCCCAAATTTTAACGATTTCTTAATATAACCATCGTATTCTACGTCAAATTTTTCATAAAAAACTTATTTTTTATTAATGGAGAAATTATGTTTACTGGTAGAGATAAATTAATTTATTTAGCGCGGCACGTCGTATCGGCGCGCGGGTACCTTTGCACGCCTGTTTTTCTAACCCCACATCGTTTTTCTCAATAACATTAATGATTATTCAACTCTTAGTCTATTTTGTCAATCGAGTACAAATTATGATTATTAGCAAACAGGACTTTATGATTAATTGAACAAAATAATAACATGCTAGCAAATGAAAAAAAACAATGAATTACGATTTTTATAAAAATTTTCTTAAAAACGTTATTCATCAGTACTCAATAATCTCCTACTTAATTGTAGGAGAAATTACAAAGTCGGAAGTACTTTAAAAACAAATTAGAAGATTATTAATATTGATTTTTGTATTTTTTTTTGTTTTTTGCATTAATCGACGTATATATCGACCGATAATTGTTGCTGCGATCATCAAGGTCGTTTTTTCTAGTATATTCAATATTTCTACATAAGTTTGGAATATATTCATCATTTTAGGACTAGAAAAACGTTTGTTCCATCCATGCAAATTAATTATTCATGTATTAACGAAATAAAAATGACAAAAGTCCGATGAAACACCTCTAAATCTTCAAGGACCGGACCCTCCTTTCGCGAGGATTATTTTTTTATGTCCAAGTATAGTTTAAGATTATGTAAAGCAATAAAAAAATTATCGATTTATTTTAAAACAGTCTAATATCTCTCTATAATATAAAGATATATCGCCGCTGCCACCGCCGCGGCCGCTGTCGCCGCCGCCACCGCTGTTTCAGGATTTGAGCTTATACCGGGTGTCCAATTTGAAAAGGATGACCAAATTATTATTATATATATTATATATTATATATCGTTCTATATTATATAAATATATCGCCGCCGCCGCCGCCGTGTCAAGAATGTATGGGGCATTCCGTCTAAAATCGACCTATCTAAAAGCCTCATATATAGGGCATTCCGTCTAAAATCGACCTATCTGAAACCCTGATATATGGGGAATTCCGTCTAAAATCGACCATCTAAAAGCCTGATATATGGGGCATTCCATCTAAAATCGACTTTTATAAAAGCCTGATATATGGGGCATTCCGTCTAAACTCAACCTTTCTAAAAGCCTGATACATGGGGAATTCCGTCTAAAATTGACCTTTCTAAAAGCCTGATATATAGGGAATTCCGTCTAAATCGACCTTTCTAAAAGCCTGATAATTCTGCCTGGTGATTCTGTCTCAACTTGATATATCGATATAAATCGATATATCGATATGAATCGATATATCGATATGAATCGATATATCGATATAAATTGATATATCGATATGAATCGATATATCAATATAAATCTATATATCGATATAAATCGATATATCGATATGTATCGATATGTATCGATATATCGATATGTATCGATATGTCGATATGTATTGATATATCGATATGAATCGATATGAATCGATATATGGAATGTCGATTTATCAAATATCGATATATCGAATATTGATTTATACCGAATTTGGTTTTTTGATAAATCGATAAATCGATATACCAATCCGTCTAAAATCAACCTACCTAAAAACGTGATACATGGGAAATTCCGTCTGCAATCGGCCTATCTAAAAGCCTGATATATATAGGGAATACCGTCTAAAATCGACCTATCTGAAATCATGATATATGGGGAATTCCGTCTCAACTCGACTTATCTAAAAACCTGATATATGGGAAATTCTGTCTCAACTTTACCTCTCTAAAAGTCTGATATGGTGAATTCCGTCTCAACTCGACCTCTCTAAAAGCCTGATATATGGGGAATTCCATCTCAAATCGACCGTGATATATGGGTATTTTCGTCTCAATTCGACTTATCTAAATACCTAATATATGGGGAATTCCGTCTCAACTTGACCGATTTAAAAACCGGATACATCGCGAA
This sequence comes from Rhorus exstirpatorius, assembly GCA_963564615.1. Taxonomy (NCBI): domain Eukaryota; kingdom Metazoa; phylum Arthropoda; class Insecta; order Hymenoptera; family Ichneumonidae; genus Rhorus; species Rhorus exstirpatorius. The sequence continues at coordinate 3,609,729 of OY751317.1, read as the reverse complement.
TTCCGTTTCAACTCGACCTATCTGAAAGTCTGATATAATAGGAATTCCATCTCTTTTCATGTATATACATATGTCGCATTCCACGTCAATTCAGCCACCCCGTTTTTTTTATTATCTCGAAAAAATTATTCAGTATAGGCAATTCAAAGGACAATATATCCATGACATTTTACTAAAATTTCATCCCCCCACTATTGTTGGTTCTCGAGATAATGATTAATGAAGTCTCAATTTTGTAAAAATCATAACTTCGTAACTACTGATCGGATTTAAACGATTAAAAAAAGAATCTTTTTTATTTTTTTTGCCCTTTTCGAAAAAAAATATGTCATCATCGGATAAAAGCTCATTAGACAGTTTTCGGGGTAAATTAACAAAAAACAATTTTTTCCTCGTCACTGATGCCTTGTTCCATTTTGAAAAAATTTTGCGGAGTTGTGTATCGCTTCCCTCTATCAGAAAAAAAAATACTGAGTAGAATTCCGATTGGCCCTTTTGTGGAAAAAAAAAAAAATCAAAAAATTTCCCCGAAAACTGTCTAATGAACTTTTCTCTAATGACGGCATATTTTTTTTCAAAAAGGGCACAAAAAATAAAAAAGATTCGTTTTTTAGTCGTTAAAGCCCGATCAGCCGTTACGGAGTTATGATTTTCACAAAATTGAGAATTTATTAATCATTATCTCGAGAACCAACAATAGTGGAGGGACGAAATTTTGGTAAAATTTCATGTATATATTGTACTTTGAAATGCCCATACTGAATAATTTTTTCGAGACCAAAAAAAAAACGGGGTGGCTGAGTTGACGTGGCTGCGTTGACGTGTCGTATTCCACGTTAACTCATCAGCCACCCCGTTTTTTTTTGTCTCGAAAAAATTATTCAGTATAGGCATTTCAAAGTACAATATATCCATGACATTTACCAAAATTTCATCCCCCCACTATTGTTGGTTCTCGATATAATTGTTAATAAATTCTCAATTTTGTAAAAATCATAACTTCGTAACGGCCGATCGGATTTTCACGATTAAAAAACGAATCGTTTTTTATTTTTTTTGCCCTTTTTGAAAAAAAATATGCCGTCATTGGAGAAAAGTTCATTAGACGGTTTTCGGGAAAATTTTTTGATTTTTTTTTTTTCCACGAAAGGGCCAATCGGAATTCTACTCAGTATTTTTTTTCTGATAGAGAGAGGCAATACACAACTCCGCAGGATTTTTTCAAAATGGAACAAGGCATCAGTGAAGAGGGAAAAATTGTTTTTTGTTAATTTACTCCGAAAAATGTCTAATGAGCTTTTATCCGATGATAACATATTTTTTTTCGAAAAGAGCAAAATAAATAAAAAAGATTCTTTTTTTAATCGTTTAAATCCGATCAGTAGTTATGAAGTTATGATTTTTACAAAATTGAGACTTCATTAATCATTATCTCGAGAACCAACAATAGTGGGGGGATGAAATTTTGGCAAAATGTCATGGATATATTGTCCTTTGAAATGCCCATACCGAATAATTTTTTCGAGACAATAAAAAAACGGGGTGGCTGAGTTGACGTGGAATGTCCCATATGTTATGTATATACTAGGGTGTTTAAAAAAAAAAATTCGATTTTCCAACGGGCCACACCTAAAATAGTTAGTTTAGGTAATAAAAAATTCATGTCAAAAGATGAGAATTTTAGGTTGAGTGGAAGATTCGCCGCATTTAAATAAAAAATTTTTTTTTTCCCTTTTCATCGAATTTATAATGAAAATTTTTCGGGGCACACCTGAAATAGTTGGTTTAGGTCGAAAAAAATTTTATGCAAACACATGAGAATTTTAGGTTCAGTGGAAGATTTCCCGCATTTGAGTTGAACATTTTTTTTTTTTTTCATCGAATTTATAATGAAATTTTTTTGATTTTCTAACGGACCACACCTGAAATAATTAGTTTGGGTAGAAAAAAAAATTTATGTGAAAAGATGAGAATTTTAGGTTGAGTGGAAGATTCGCCCCGCATCAGAGTTGAAATTTTTTTTTTTCGTTTTCATCGAATTTATAATTAAAATTTTTTGATTTTCCAACGGGCCACACCTGAAATAATTAGTTTGGGTAGAAAAAAAAATTTATGTCAAAATATGAGAATTTTAGGTTGAGTGGAAGATTCGCCCCGCATTTGAGTTGAAATTTTTTTTTTTCGTTTTCATCGAATTTATAATTAAAATTCTTTGATTTTCCAACGGGCCACACCTGAAATAATTAGTTTGGGTAGAAAAAAATTTATGTGAAAAGATGAGAATTTTAGGTTGAGTGGAAGATTCGCCGCATTCGAATTAAAGTTTTTTTTTTCCTTTTCATCGAATTTATAATGAAAATTTTTCGGGGCACACCTGAAATAGTTGGTTTAGGTCGAAAAAAATTTTATGCAAACACATGAGAATTTTAGGTTGAGTGGAAGATATGCCGCATTTGAGTTGAACATTTTTTTTTTTTTTATCGAATTTATAATGAAAATTTTTTGATTTACCAACGGGCCACACCTGAAATAATTAGTTTAGGTAGAAAAAAAAATGTATGTCAAAAGATGAGAATTTCAGGTTGAGTGGAAGATTCGCCGCATTTGAATTAAAAATTTTTTTTCTTTTTATCGAATTTGTAATGAAATAGTAATTTTACCAGAAATTATTCATCATAAATTCGATAAAAGGAAAAAAAAAAAGTTTATTTAAATGCGGCGAATCTTCACTGAACCTGAAACAGAATCGTGTCAAGAATCGATAAATTGATATATTGTAACGGATATGTCATAAGGACAAAACCTTATGACATATTTTCACGCTACGCGTGAATTCGCGCTTCGTTGATATACGGAGCAGGTGAAAAGAGACTTGAACACGTTGTAATCTTCTATTTTTCCTTTATTATTTTACAGTCTTGTCTTTACTTATTATCTATTCACAATATTCCCTTTTTTTTTTATTTCTCATGGTGATTCGAATTTAACTTTCCCTAAGGGTAGATGAGATTGATTTTAATTTGGAAATGAAGAGTCCAACTGCGGGAAATCCGAGGTCATCCCAAGGAAATCCGTCGTTGCAACTCGGAAATAAAGCGGATGATTTAGGTAGAGCCTAGCTGCGGGAAATCCGAGGTCATCCCAAGGAAATCCGTCGCTAGTGCTCGGAAATAAGGCGGATGATTTAGGTAGAGCCTAGCTGCGGGAAATCCGAGGTCATCCCAAGGAAATCCGTCGCTAGTACTCGGAAATAAAGCGGACGATTTAGGTAGAGCCTAGCTGCGGGAAATCCGAGGTCATCCCAAGGAAATCCGTCGCTAGTACTCGGAAATAAAGCGGACGATTTAGGTAGAGCCTAGCTGCGGGAAATCCGAGGTCATCCCAAGGAAATCCGTCGCTAGTACTCGGAAATAAAGCGGACGATTTAGGTAGAGCCTAGCTGCGGGAAGTCCGAGGTCATCCCAAGGAAATCCGTCGCTAGTGCTCGGAAATAAGGCGGATGATTTAGGTAGAGCCTAGCTGCGGGAAATCCGAGGTCATCCCAAAGAAATCCGTCGCTAGTACTCGGAAATAAAGCGGACGATTTAGGTAGAGCCTAGCTGCGGGAAATCCGAGGTCATCCCAAGGAAATCCGTCGCTAGTACTCGGAAATAAAGCGGACGATCTAGGTAGAGCCTAGCTGCGGGAAGTCCGAGGTCATCCCAAGGAAATCCGTCGCTAGTACTCGGAATTGGGAGGGGGTTTTTAGGAAGAGCTCAGCTGCGGGAAATCCGAGGTCATCCCAAGGAAATCCGTCGCCAATACTTGGAATTTGATTAGGAAAGTCTTGCTTCTATTTGTTTTGTTCACCATGAATTAATGCTTTTACTGATTCTATATAATTTTAAATGACTTGAATGATATAATGGCGTTCTGTCGTCGGGCAGCGTTACAGTGTCGTTCTGACTTCGTGGGTCTTTTCGAGAGAGAATAGAGACGGCTGGTGAGTGCTCTGTTCTCTACTCCGGTCTCGGAGCGAAGTCCCTTCCAGTAGCCGAAATCCCTCGTTTTATACCCGTCCTCGGCCGTGTCCCAGAATCCTCTGCGCCTCTCCCCTCTTAGCCGTTAAGGCCGGATTCTCATGAAGCGTCTGTTCGGCGCGCTCGACTTCGTCCCCTCTCCACTATCAAGCCGGATCCTCACGACGCGTTGATTCGGCTTGACTTCGTCGCCGAAGCGTCGTAGGCAAAAAAAAGGGGGGGGGGGGGCTTTACTATATCGTTACAATATCGATACGTCGAATCATGTCACGAATCGATAAGTTGATATATCGATATACCGAATTGTGTCTAGAATTGATGAATTGATATATCGATGTATCGAATAGAGTATAAATATAACGAAATGTGTCAAAAATCGATATTTCGATATATCGAACCGTGTCAAGAAGCGATATATCCATATATTGAACGGAGTCAGAAATCGATATATCTATATGTTGAACCGTTTCAGTAATCGATATATCGGTATATCGATATTTCAATAAAACCCAAACTCAACCCAAACTCATATCTGAAAACTAATTAACACAAATATAAACAATTTTTTTTCAAAACATCTTTCCAGAATGTTTTTCTATAACAACTGACACAAACACAAGATGGGGGGTTGGCGCGCGAAGCGCGCAGAGGGGCGAAGCGCTAGGGGTGCGTGGGGCGCTACGCGCCCTCACTTAGGTTTGGGTTTGGGTTTGGGTTTGGGTTGGTCATCCTTTTTAAATTGGGCACCCGGTATAAGCTCAAATCCTGAAACAGCGGCGGCGGCGGCAGCGGTAGCGGCGATATATCTTTATATTATAGATATATATATATATATTGTTTCGTTCCGGGTTTTTGGAATTATTATTTTAGCTATCGAAATAAACATTTTTGTTAAAATAATATTTTAATAAATCAGAGACGAAGAGACGTCTCAAAACGTAACAGTATCCGAATAATCATCGTGCGAAGAAGCTACCAGTGACGATCCCACAGTCACAGCGTCTGTAAATTTTGCTGACGCTGGGAATCTCACAGTAACGGGCCGGACGCTGGGCACCTCCAAGATGTACAGCGCCCGACCCACGCATCTTATTGTCGCGGAGTAATCTGGAAGGTGCTGTGCGCTATGAACAAATTAAGATAGAAGTCAGTTAGAGCACGACACTCAACTAGAACGGTCGAGGTCGTAAAAATTTAAGTTCTACTCCGGCCCCCGACCAGAATGGTGGGGGCCGTCGTCAAAAGTAAAGTCGTCATACAAATTTAGAAACCAAATGAGCAAATTCAAAAATTGTTAATGTGTATTCCATCTATTTGTTTTAAATAAATTATTTAGTGCGATGTTGTTAAAGTTAAAAGCGGAACGCAATTTGACTTTAATCATTTCATAACCAACGCAACAAATTAAAATATTGACGAATAAAATAACATAAAAATCACCGATCCCACTCAAGCTCCAGTCCCAAACGGGCACATTCCCGTTTTAAAAGGAACAAAACCTCAAACTTCGTTACGTCAACGAGGTAAGTGAAAATAAAATTAAATCACGATAACCCGGGACGTAACAATCTATATATATGTTACAGTCAAAGTGTGTAATTCAGGCAATGTATAGAATGACTAGTCATTTTATAGAGTAACTAATCACTTTAGTCAAAGTGTATAATGTTATAGTTTTTCTATACTTTGTCTAGTTATTTTATAGAATAACTAGTCATTCTATCCAATGACCAACTGCTATCAGTTAAAATGTATAATGCAATACTTTTTCGTTTACGATTAAATCAAAGGCTTTGAATCGTTTGAATACCTATAAATCAATCTTTATTTTGTCACATATTTAAGTACAATCAAAAGCTTTGGATAGTGTGAATACATACGTATCAATCAAAGGAACACATTTAGAACCTGGGTAGCAACTTCTTCTGCGGTCTTTGACTTCACAGGTCGCGAAATAACAAATTTTGTGAAGTGATCTGGGTAGACAAAACGAATTTATATTCATAATCGGGCTGTGATTGAAAATCAATTAGGTCTATTTGGCATCTGGAATTCCGATGAGACGAGATGATTGGCTTGAAAACTATTCCTTTTTTTATGCCTTTTCTTTTCTGCTGGCACGGTTCGCAGAGATTTGAAAAAAGTTGTATATGGTTTTTTGTAATATCTTTATAACGCCGATCTACTTCGTTTTTCATACGTTCTCAGCCACCATGACCAACAGATGAATGAATCTCATATAAGATGTCAAGTAACTCATCACTGGAACAGTATCGGGATTCAAATCTGTCACCGGCGTTATCAGTTTTTCCTGACTTTGAATACACAATACGTCATAGTGCTGTAGCAGCCAATAATGATCAGGCGTTTACTTCGTTAAAACGGCCTTTTCCGCCTTGACTTCTCAAATTAAATTCAATATTCTCTTACTAGTCAAAACAACACTATTTTTCTTTAGATTTCGATATTTTATTCTTTTGTCAATCTTTGTTTTTATTATAAATTTTTTTTCAGAATCAATCATACACGTTTCACTTCATGCATCACAAACAATTCATGCGTTTAATATCAACACGAACAGATAGAACAGTGTAGTATAATTTTGAATCTGGTCTTGTTGGAAATAAGTATAAACTTGTAAACATTTATTTCATACTTTAACTGATACCCCGACATTCTGTACAATATCCGGTTAAAGTATGTAGTGTTTCGATATTATATACTCAGACAGATGTCTCTTGGTCATTTTATATAATAACCACGCCGGCGTTCCTTTTTGTTTCGTTTCATTTCCGTTAACTTCAGTTCAGATTACGTTTAGCGGGTTTGTTAATTCCCGCCATTGAATAAAAAGATTACCTGGCGCTCAAAGGCTCTCACAGGTAGCCAAAGATAACCGAGATCACCAGATCCCAAAGATAGCCACAAGATAACCGAGATCACCAGATCTCAAAGATAGCCAAAAGATAACCGGGTACGATATTCGACGCTCAAGACCGCCACGAAATAACCAGATATTTGATCACACGCGAGGCGAATTTGTAACGACACTCAACAAAATATGTGATGCGATAATCACGAATAAATAAATGATATTAAATTACCGGAATAATTCATGGGAGCCAAAATAATCACGAAAAGTATGATACGATATAAATGCCTGAACGATACTGTTGAATATTTATTGTGAAAATTATGAGGATAGAAATCAGGTATAGAAATAACGTGACGCTATTTTAATTGGATAATGAAAGACGAATATATTTTATTGCGTATGACAACTCGCTCGTACAACGTTCTAGAGACGACTGACGCTCGTGAACATAGCATCGACCGCGATCTCTCATGACTCTCTCGCATGCGCGCGCTTCGAGCTCTCATTGGCTCGCTTCTCTGAACGCCTTGAGAGCGTCGACCAGCGATCTGCCACGCAGGGCGAACGCACATTAAACTTGTCCAACACTTCCACCGTTTATGCGCGTTTCACACATATTCATACCAATACTTTCTCTCAACATACAGAACCGCTCTCTTGGTAAGGCTTTTGTAAAAACATCAGCCTTTTGTTGTTCTGTTTGAACGTACTCTATTTTTAGCATTTTTTCTTCAACCTTTTCGCGAATATAATGATAGCGAATGTCAATGTGCTTGGTGCGTTTATGGAACTCTGGGTTCCTGACTAATCTGATTGCACTTTGATTGTCTACAAATATCACAGTGGCACCTGCACATGGACATTCGATATCCGACAACAATTTCCTTAACCATATCGCCTCTCGAGACGTTACCGAGGCAGCGACATATTCTGCTTCGGTTGTGCTTAGTGTAACTAATTTTTGACGCTGACTCGCCCACGTTACTGGACCACCTGCGAGCTGGAACACATATCCAGTTGTTGATCTGCGTGTTTCCATGTCTCCCGCGTAATCGGCATCCGAGTAGCCGACGAGCTCGCTTCCACTGCCGCGAAACTTGATACCATAACTAATTGTTCCTGATAAATACGCCAGTATACGTTTTACAGCTCGCCAGTGGTCGTTACTGTGATTGTTTAGGAACCTGCTCACTGAATTTACTGCGTAGGCTATGTCCGGACGCGAGACTATCGCCAAGAACATTAATGATCCGACAGCTTCCCTGAACGGAACTTTTTCAGTCTTCTCTTCTACCTCAACTACAGGACTTAGAGCTACGTGCGGATCAGCCGGCACACTCAACAATTTTGCATCACTCATACCGAATTTTTTTACCACACGCCTCGCATACACGCTTTGATGTATAAACACCGACCGCTCACTCCTATTTCGCTCAATTTGCATGCCAACGTATAAACTTGAATCACCGACTGTGATTTTAAACGACTTTCCGAGATGCATCAACACGCGCTTGAGAACCTCATTCGATTCCGCAGCAATCAGACCGTCATCGACGTACAATGCCAAATACACTTTCGATCCGCCTACGTCACCTACAAAAATGCAGTGATCTGCATCGGTTTCGCGAAACTTAAATTCTCGGAGAAATGAGCTAAACTCGCGGTTCCAGCAGCGCGGAGCTTGCTTTAAACCGTATAGAGACTTCTCTAGTCGACACACAACACTTTTCACTGAGCTTCCCTTGACGTTGAGACCCTCTGGGATTTCCATGAAGATTTCCTCATCCAGCTTGCCGTACAGAAACGCCGTCTGTACGTCGAATTGCGCCAACTCGTAGTTCTTCTCAGCGACGACAGCGAGCAGTACTCGCACCGAATCGTATCATACGACTGCTGCAAATGTTTCAGTGAAATCCACGCCTTTACGTTGCATAAATCCACGAGCGCAAAGTCGAGCTTTGTGTTGACAAACGTTTCCTGCAGTGTCTTTCTTGACTCGAAAGACCCACTTAGAATCAATAATCTTCATCTTTGGTCTTCTCTCGACCAATGACCACGTCTCGTTCACATTGTGTGCTTCGAGTTCCTTTTTAATTGTGCCAATCCATTTCGATGAATCCTCGCTTCTCATCGCTTCTTCATACGTCGTTGGTACGTCATACTCGATCGCGTTGCCCTCGTAACGCGACGGTCTTCGTATTGATCCGCGCTCTCTTAGATTATGCTCTGGCACTGCACGTGGTGCTTGGATAACCAACTCCGGTCTCGCATTCACCACTTCCTCGACTGCTGGCAGAAAAACATCATCGTCGTCGTCGTCCAGCTCTTCGTTCGCGTTTCGTTCATCAACACCTTCCTTTTTGGCTTTGGGCAGCACTATTTCGTCGCACTCATTATCATCCACCGATAAAGTTGTCTTACCGATTCTCTCGTGAAATACTACATCTCTAGATACCGACACTTTCTTTGATTTTGGGTCGTAGACGCGGTAGTTCGACGAATTATTCTCGTAACCCACGAGGATCATTCTTCGCGCTCGAGCTTCGAACTTCGTCGTTTGCTGCTTTGGCACGTTGACAAATGCTTCAGAGCCGAAAATGCGTAGATGTTTCAAATTTGGTTTTATTCCCATCCATCCTTCGTACGGCGTTGCTCCATTCCGAGCACTCGACGATCCCGCGCGATTCATGAGGTAAACCGCTGTGTTACACGCTTCTGCCCATAGAGTTTTTGGGAGCTCCTTCGCGTGCAGCATCGTCCTGGCTCTTTCAATTATTGTTCTGTTGTCACGTTCCGCCTTCCCGTTCTGTTCAGGCGTATACGGGGCGGTGCACTCGCGCTCAATGCCACGAGACTCGAGATACTCGTCCATCCTTTTGTTTCGGAATTCGCGTCCATTATCCGAACGCAACACACGCATCACTTTTCCGAACTTATTTTCCACCAATTTGTCAAACACACGAAACTTGTCGAACACGTCGTTCTTGTGCTTGAGAAAATAAATATAACGGAAACTCGTTGCATCATCTTTGAAGATTAGGAGAAACCGCGCGCCTCCTTGAGACTCGACATTCATTGGCCCGCACACGTCTGTATGGATAACTTCACCGGGCTTCGTGGCCGCGCGCATACGCTCACTTCGAAAGGCCTGTCGATGCGACTTGCCGATCTGACACGAGTCACAAAAAAAATCACCCGTTTTCGGCAGTTCGACTCCTTCCACGAGTCCTTTATTCACTAGCTCTCGCATTGTACTACCGTTCACGTGTCCGAATCTCTTGTGCCACACTTGAAATCTCGTTTTCGCGACGTTTGCTTCATCAACTTTTTCGACGCATTTTACACGGAACAACATACGGAAAATTTGATTCTCTTGTTTCACACCGAATGCTACAATTTTTCCGCGATCGCAAATTTCAACTCGATTTCCTGAGAAAAACACTTCATGACCTCTTGAGGTGCACTGACCGACCGAAAAAAGGTTCTTTTGCATTTGTGGAATGTATAAAACTTTTTCGATTCTTGACGGATACCACGCGCCATCAACGAATTTTTCAATTCTTATCATTCCTTCGCCAACCACTCTGCACTCTTTACCGTCCCCGAGCGATACGGTACCGCCGTCGGTCAACTCGCGATACTCGCTGAACCACTCACGCCGATTCGTGATGTGTCTTGACGCACCGCTGTCGGTAAGCCAAATTTCTTGCTTACTTGCGCTCAGCACGGAATTCACTATACCAACTGGAAGCTTCGCACTCCCCTCCTTACCGACGTTTACCGACCGATTTCTACTCGTTTTCTCCGCGATAAAGGCGCAATCACGTGATTCGCTTGAGCCGCTATCATCCTTTTCCCGCTTTTTATTTTTACACTCTTTCGCATAATGCCCTTTTTCTTGGCATTTGAAGCACTTCACTTTGTCTTTCGGTCCTCGTTTTTTCTTCGAGTCCTCCGCGTTTGTCTTGTCATATTTTCGCGCACTCGTTTTTTTTAACGCCGCAAACGCTCCCGGAGCTTCATCGTCCACAGACAGCCGAATTTCCTCACGGATCAAACGCTCTTGTAAATTTTCAAGCGTCTGCATTTCCGCCGGCACATTGTCCCATGCCGTTTGAAAAGCCGCGTATTTCGACGATAAACTACCAAGCACTTTAGCCATTATCGTTGTATCCGAAACTGTCTCACCCACGTCAAGCACTCGTGCCGCCATGTTTTGTACGTTAGCCACGTGCTTTACGATCGAGTCCCCCGGGGACATTCGATACTCGTACAACTGCGACATTAGCAACAGCTTATTCGACGCGGATTTCTGTTCGTGCACTCTGGACAAGGCGTCCCACATCTCTTTAGCCGTAGCACAGATTAACAGTGGTCGCAACTGATCGGATTCCATTGCCGACGAGAGCAGAAACATCGCGCGCGCGTTATCTGCATCCCACGTGGCCTGCGCCTCAGCTCGACCGCCACCATCCGTTATCTGTCGCGTCCCGAGAACCACATCATATATACGATGGGCTAAAAATAAAGCTTTCATTTGAAACTTCCACCCTTGGAAGTCCTGTCCGTTAAATTTCGTCACGTTACGGGTCGAGATTGCCTCAGCCATGACCGATTCTATTTCACTCGCGATCGCGTGTTAATTCTCCGAAAAAAACTTTCGCCAAGATGGCCGCTTTCGTACAGACCTCGTGTCTCTCGTACCGCGGTTTCTCTCGCGCCTGCTTCTCCTCACAATTTCTTACACAGTTAGGGTAACTGGGCCCATAACCTGTTGAATATTTATTGTGAAAATTATGAGGATAGAAATCAGGTATAGAAATAACGTGACGCTATTTTAATTGGATAATGAAAGACGAATATATTTTTCTGCGTATGACAACTCGCTCGTACAACGTTCTAGAGACGACTGACGCTCGTGAACATAGCATCGACCGCGATCTCTCATGACTCTCTCGCATGCGCGCGCTTCGAGCTCTCATTGGCTCGCTTCTCTGAACGCCTTGAGAGCGTCGACCAGCGATCTGCCACGCAGGGCGAACGCACATTAAACTTGTCCAACAGATACGATAATACAAAGATATAATACAAAAGAATAATACGAAAGAACCAAAAGAGTGACTTGATAATGAGGCGATAATCTCATTCGCGGGCACACACCCACTCGTATACTACAGAATTACCCAAAAATCGACGTACGATAAACCAAAACCAAATCAAATAAACTAGAAAAAGCCACACGGCTAACACGAGTGAATGAGTTTATCGCCTGTACAGTAAATATGGAGCTGGGTCTCACGAAGTATCTCGATGGTAGCGGACGAGTTCGAATCTTCAGGTCTTTGCGCGAAGCACTTGAGACGACGCACTTACTCTATTTTACTTAACAAAACGGCTATACGGGAAGACTGGTCGGGAAGAAGTGATTTCCGATACTCGATCGTCGCTCTCCCGGGGTCAATGCTCTCCCCTCTTTTCGGCCCTTGGCGCTCTAGTTGTTCCTCCTAGCGTGACCGCTGCCCCTCGATGTTCCTCTTCGCTAATTGGGCGTCCCGCTCCTCTCCGAATTCGCTGGAGTCCCTCGCGTCCGAGAGCTTTTGCGATTTGGCCGAGGACGTGATAAGGGCGCGAAATTCAAACGGCGTAACCGAACTATTTGGCTGAAATCTGAAAAACCCTCTTTGCTCTGCCGGCCGTAATTCCATTGCCTCGCGGGTATCTTCCCCGGGGATCCGGTCACCGACTTAGATGGGGCCAGGGTCCTGCCCGTGGATGGCGGTGGCCACCGACGCTATGCACGCGGGCCCCAGAAACCTAAAGACAACACTGTTACCTCACCCATCTTCCCCAGTCCCATAAAGCCCAACATAAAGAGGCGCCGGAGGTGATCCGGTCCGCGATACCCGCATTAACAACAGGCTGGTCCAGCGCCAGGCTGGGAAGTCGTGGCATCCAGTACCCGCGGGCGCAGATGTTATGCGACCCGCCTGCATTGATCGGCAAAACTCCGAGTCAAACATATTTACCAAAAATAACCTCAATCGGCGAGGTGATCAGCCTCCCGAAAACACCAAAAATAGATAACCAGCCAAATGTTTAGGTAACCGTGAGCCTTAATAGACGCTAGGTAGCCATTATTTGCCGAACTTCAGGTAACCATCACGCGAGCGACTAAATGCTAGACTGAACTCCAAAACATAATCTTTACGAAAGAAAACAAACTAAATTCTTTTATAACTGACAAATCCTATATTTTACTGAAATTTATGCGGAGTTCCTGTACTAAATTGAACAATTACATTTTATTAAAACCAATGACTTGACTCCGTAACAAAACAATGACAAAACACTAAAATTGTTACCAATTCCCGACCATAAGGTAAACGATCTTAATTTATCATACCGTAAGAGTCGAACGTGCGCCGCCCCAAGGTCGTAAATCCGACTTCCTGACCACACACAGTTCACGCATGTGACGGGGCGCAAAATGTCACGTCACAATATATATATATATATAGAGAGAGAGAGAGAATGAATAAATGAATGAATTTATTTTGCCCTGAAAATTTTTTCTTAGGCAAAATTCAGCATAGTACATTATTTATACAGGGTGGCCCAAAATTAGATGCGGAAAATGATAGGGCTAATAAAGGGCGTCGAGCTGAGTAAATTGATCCCAATAACATGTGGTCTGCGAAGTCGCGTTCGCGAGATACGGCCGATTAAAAAATCCCGCTAACCGCTGGCATGTAGGCAACCGAGTACACAGGAATCATCGGTTCTGAGTCTTGTTGACAAGCGCGCGCGTACGCTGATGCGGAACATAACACTTTCAAATTTACGAATTTCAAACGAAAACACTCTTGGCATTGAATTTTCGCCAAACACAACGACAAGGATGGATGGAACAACAGCGATGGAAATGGCCTGTTATCATCCATCCATGCTAGATTGTGTCGACAGTCGATCGTACGCGCGCGCTTGTCAACAAGACTCAGAACCGATGATTCCTGTGTACTCGGTTGCCTACATGCCGGCGGTTAGCGGGATTTTTTAATCGGCCGTATCTCGCGAACGCGACTTCGCAGACCACATGTTATTGGGATCAATTTACTCAGCTCGACGCCCTTTATTAGCCCTATCATTTTTCGCATCTAATTTTGGGCCACCCTGTATACAAAAAGAGAAACTTCAGAGAAAACTTAAGAAAAACCACCTTAAAACTAACTAAAACTAATATAACGCAGCATAGTATATGTGCAAACTAAGTAAGTATAACAGCAGGAATAACTCAACCAAATCAGCAATCAAAATATCAGCATAACTGAGTGCTTAGCAAAAATGCGTGCAGATCCCGTTTGAACGTAGAAAGTACCTGACCAGAACTAAGATGAGCCGGAAGCGAATACCAAAAATAAGCGGCATTTAGCGCGAAAGAATTCCTGCGAATTTCTGCGAAGTATTTGTGTGATGCAGAGATATAGAGAAAGTGGAAGGGACAGTAAGACGGGATGGACGAAGTGGCGGTGGAGCACGAACAAACAGCTCAGCAATGTAAGGAGGAGCATTGTGCTGGAGCATTTTAAAAATAAAAATGCCCAAAAAATACTTCCTCCTATTTGCAACAGTGAGCCAAGACAACTTATTGCGATAAGGTGAAATATGTACATCTCTGCGAAGATTAAAAATGAAATGTATACATTTATTGATAAGCCTCTCAAGAACCAAATTTTGTTCCCCCGTTAAATCATTATATACAAGACAGCAGTAGTCGACTAAAGGAAAAACGAGCGCAGTGATGAGCAGCGTGCGCAATCGTTGCGACAATAGATTTTTGTTATGTTTCAAGCGATAAAGAGTAAAATTAATTTTCGACGAGATTTGCAAGATATGTTTGTGCCAGGATATGTTCGCATGCATAGTGACACCAAGATTACGTACTATATTAACAAAAGGAAGCTCTATATCATCGACTACAATGCTAGGAAGAGAATAATAATCAATTTGATTGATATACGCACCACTACCCAAAACCATAACCTTCGACTTAGTAAGGTTCAATTTAAGACCATTATTTGAGGCATAGTCAGCTATGTAGTCCGCATCGAGAGTCAAATCGGCCAACGCACTCGCCAGATGATTGGGATAGCAGGTAAGATAAATTTGTGTATCATCCGCATAAGTGAGATACTGGGTATAACGAAGCCCAGCACCAATATCAAGAATTAAAAGAGAAAAGAGAAGCGGGCCCAACACAGATCCCTGAGGAACACCAATGTTAGTGTCACGCCAAGGAGAGATTTCACCTCTGTCATCTACCACTGCTTAGAACCGATTTGATAAATAAGAAAAGAACCACGCAAGTGCACTGTCCAAAAAGCCCAGGAGAAGAAGCTTACGAAGAAGCAACAGATGCGGAACAGTATCAAACGCCTTACTAAAGTCGAAGAGAACAAGCACCGTCAATTTTCTCTCATCAACCGCCTGCCTGATATCCTGATTCAGTTTTAGCAATGTCGTCTGCGTACTAAAACCCCGCCTGAACCCAGATTGGGACGGATCAGCAAGATCATTGGCCATGAGAAAAAGTTCAACTTGCTTATGTACAATACGCTCAAGGATTTTCGATAACTCAGGAATATTTGCAACCAGCCTGGTGTCAGATGGTGAAGCAGGAGGAACAGTTTTGAGCAACGGACGGATAAAGGATTTTTTCCAAGCGGCCGGGAAATGAGAGAGACGCAGGCTGGTATTAAAAATGGCTAAGCGATAAGGAGACAAGAGTGGGACTGCCTTGCAGAGGGAAAAAGTGGAGAGAGAGAGAGAGAGAGAGAGAGAGAGAGAGAGAGAGAGAGGGAGAGATAGAGAGATGAGAATATTTAAAATAACGATAATGACACGAGAGAGAGAGAGAGACAGAGAGACAAAGAGAGAGATTGATTGATTGATTGATTGATAGATTGTTTATTTAGGCCATGGTAAGCCTTGTGGCCATGATACAAGTAATAACATTCTTGAAATTAGGAATAACTTAAGAACTGTAGTAAATTAGATAAACTAGTATAAAGTCTAAGGGAAAAAATGAAATGTACCGTAAGACTAAAACATTAGTAACTTAACTTAGAGTAGCTAAATAACGATGCTATCTCGTATAGCTAAGATTAAATCTTATAACGTTAGATTAGATACGATTAGACCACTATAGTATACCCAGTTGACAAATGCGAACGTAGAAATTAAATATTAAAAACCAAGAGAAGACTCGCTAAGCACAGGTCAGGAGTTACCTTTTTTCACTGGCTAACAAGTGCTCAAAAAACCGATTTTTTAAGGTAGCGATAGTAGGAGCAGAAGTAACTTGTGCCGGGAGTGAATGCCAATATTCGATCGCGGCGAAAAAGAAAGAGTTATGAAATGTGGCAGTGCGATGATTGGGAATTGTAAACACATTGGGAGTGCTATTAGTGCTATTTCGTAACGGTCTGTGGGGACCCTCTGGACGCCTGAAGAGTTCAATTAGATAGTTCGGGGCATTTACGTGTATTATGTTATACACCATGATCCCCAGAAAGTATAACCTCCTCGACTTCACAGTGAGCCACCCTAGTAGCCGCCTGAACGGTGAAATATGCTCATCACGCCGCAAATCATAAATGAACCGTAAGCAGCAATTCATGATGCGTTCAAGTTTAACATTCAGCTCTCCAATCATATCATTATATATAAGACAACAATAATCAATAATCGGGAACATAAGAGAAACAACTAAGGTGGTTCGTACTTCACGCGATAAAGCATTCCTATGAAATTTCAATCTATATAGGGTGAAATGCACTCGTTTCGAAATGCTCATCATGTGGTTTCGCCAAGAAAGATCGGACACCATGACAACACCTAGATTGCGCACCTCATTGGCAAAGGCAAGTGCCACATCATTTATTACAATGGGTGGTAGGGTGCAGACATCAATTCTGTTAACGAAAATATTACTACCTTGAATTAACACCTTCGATTTGCTGAGATTTAGCTGGAGGCTATTTTCAATATCAAATTTAGCAACAACGTCAGCGTCATGAGCGATTTTAGCCATACCATTTAGTAAATCTGTAGGTGAACAACTCAAATATATTTGCGTGTCGTCTGCGAAAATCATATGACTACTGTATTTGAGATTAGCACCAATATCATTTGATCTTCATTCACCATACCACAATAGTCGAACATGCGCCGTCCCAAGTTCGTAAATCCGACCTCCTGACGTTGCCTAGATACCCGAATATCAGCAAGATGCATCCAGGAACGCGATAATAGCATTTAATAAATTCAAGTCATTTTCCGATCATCTCCGATCATTTACTTATTTGTTAAGGCATATTCTCAGCCTTGTTTCGAGTTATTTCAATATCGGCGAGTGGCCTTTCACTCCCAGGACGCTGGTTATACGTAAAAAATATATTCTGTCGACCGATAATAAGAAATCATTATCGTATCGTCAAACGAAACGATTTTGGGCTTCCAATCGCTTCTCGATAGGAAGCATCGTGAAATTTGAAAATCACACTCATACGCTCAGACACACACACACAGACGCACTCATACATGGGCAACCGGGAAGAGCATAACAGAGAGAGACGTCACGTTTCGACGCAAGCACTTAGCGTATCAAGTCTCGAAATATTGAGTATAGTCTCAACTCCCGAAATAGAATTCCCAAAATAGAACTTAATCCTTCCGAGAATCCTATGTCGTCACGAACGTAACGTGTGCAAAAGCTCGAGAGACTTGGCAAAATCGCCCTACCACGCAACCTTTGTCCAATAAGATCACGGCGCTCGTTGTTCGGAAAAAGGTATTTAAGATCGAGACAAACAAGCCTCGATCTCATTTTGATCAACGTTATCGGTGAGCATTATTCGTGTCAAGCGATTTCTTGACATTCATCATTTACGACGTATTCTCGTCAACTTTCGATATCCACTTCGCGTCACCACTCTTCAAGATTCTCTACGAATTCCGATTACATCTTGGGCATCGAGTACTACGAAATCGAACAACCTCGCTGCAACGTCATCCATCTCGAAAGTCTTTTTCAAGACTCTTCGGGATCATCGTTGACTAGTCCTTTTCAGAACTAATCAATTATAACGTACTTGCTTGTCTTTCTCAAGACACAGCAAATCACAACTCTCGTTCATTCGTATTCAATAAAAGATTTCAGGTGCTAGGGAGCCTGGTTTGCTTGAAGCCCCCGCACTGCGTCGGGAAGTTGGATAGCTAACCAGGTGTACGTCTCAGAAAACAAGATCTCGAGGTAGGGAACCGGAATCCTTGGAAAAACCCTCAGCACTGTGGCTGAGGGCGGGAACAAGGAAGAAGGTGCATTGCTGAGAAAACCCTACACG
This sequence comes from Rhorus exstirpatorius, assembly GCA_963564615.1. Classification (NCBI taxonomy): domain Eukaryota; kingdom Metazoa; phylum Arthropoda; class Insecta; order Hymenoptera; family Ichneumonidae; genus Rhorus; species Rhorus exstirpatorius. The sequence goes on along the minus strand of OY751317.1, from coordinate 3,591,433 downwards.
AGCTTCACTTATCTTCGTGAAACATTAACATCAATTCTTGAATCTTTTGACCTTCAGTCCCTATAAAATTGAAATCCTTTTGAGAATCTTCTAAAATCATTTAAATTTAGGCGAGTGGCCCTCCACTCCCAGGACGCTGGTTAAACGCATCAATTTCAGTCAGCCGACAATAAGATATCAATTTTCGAAATATAACGAAAAATTGATTTTGTGTTTCCAATCGCTTCCCGATTGGAAGCACCGTGAAACTTGCGAAAACACACACACACACGCGCATACACACACAAACACCAACGAACATTCACACGGGCAACCAGGCATAACAATAGAGAGACGTCGTGCCTCAAAGCACACCGAGTCTCGAAACATTACGTACCGTCTCGCGCCACATAACTAGCGAATCGACACTATAACGACTAACGTACGAACGAGGACAATACGACGATTCGAGTCAGACATACGAACGTAGACTGTTCCTTAAGATCTTAGATTCATTTATCCTATATTGCAGTCCCAATTAATCACACCTATTCATCAACCGTTCAACTTCTTATTGCCCAGTTGCCGCTGGATTTAACTTTTGCGTGCCCTAAAGGAGACCTTGCTTCTCAAGGCTCTCCTCTCATTTAAGTGGCCCACTTTTTACACGCCTATGATGAAGGGTCACGTTATCCCCAGGTCATACATGGCCAATGGGAAATAACTATAATAACCAATCTGAGGCATTCTCGAACAAACAATAAAAATCATCATATTAATTAGGCAAACCTCTCTCCTACACTATACGTCACTGACCTCGGGACTGTGTCGAACCTTCTGTTCGCCCGGACGAAACGACGGGACGACAGACGAACACACGAAACAAAAACAACAAATAAAATAAGTCAGATCAAAATCGTGAATTCCGCTGAAATAAAATCAAGGGATTTTACGAAACGTTTCAATATAATATACTGGGTGTCCCAAAATAAGTGCGCAAAATGCTAGGGGTGATAGAGGGGGTCGAGCTGAGTAAATCGACCTCAAGAATTTGTGGTCTCCGAAGTCGCGTTCGCGAGATACAGCCGGTTAAAAAATCTCGCTACGCACAGAAATTTCAACAGCCGAGTACATAGCAGGCATCGAGCTCGACTATGCATCCAAGTCAGAGGTGTTAACTTCGAGCATCTTATGTAATGACCAATTTTTGTAATAAAATTGGAAATTGAATTTTCGTTAAAATTGGTATCCGAAACTTTTGTTTGGAATTCTTAAATTTCAAAGCGTTATTCATTTCCATCACACATCCTTGTTATGTTTAGTAAAATTGGAAACAAAGAGTGTTGTCGTATTAAATTCGTAGATTTAAAAGTGTTTTGGTTTACATCAGCAGTCAAGCCCGCTCATCATTAATACCGCTAACCGCTGCCTCCTGTGTACTCCCACAGCTGCCGAAATTCCGGTGCCTAGGGAGATTTTTTAACCGGCCGTATCTCGCGATCGCGACTTCGGAGACCACATGTTCTTGAGGTCGATTAACTCAGCTCGACCCCCTCTATCACCCATAGCATTTTGCGCACTTAATTTTCGGTTTGGGTTTCGGTTTGGGCCCCCGTATGGACATCGATTGTATTGTATTGTAAGACGTTGACAAGAGAGTCAGTCGGGTTCGAACTAGCACACAGGCCGGGCGTCGTGATAATAAACACACTATCCTTATATGCCGTGTTCTCACTTATTTTCCTTACTCCTCGATACTAAAAAAATCTTCAAGCAATTCAATTATTTATAACAAACAGATATTTTTAAATTTTTTACTACTTGCGAAATTTCTTCTGATAGTATATTGTGACGGTGCAGGATTGCATGCAATTGGACGAGATAAATGAGAGAAAAATCGGTGGCCGTAGCGCAGTGGCTCACATTCCCGCCTGCAAGCCGAGAGACCCGGGTTTGCATCCAGGGCGGCACACTTGATTCTTTTTATACCATCATCTCTGGGCTGTTTCCACTCTCTCCTACCGACCGAACGTCACATCTGTCAGCTTTCAAAAGAGCGCTGGTTCACCTTGCTACGATAAATAAAGCCGGAGATATTAGATCTTGCAGTTACTGGAGCGCTAATTTTGAAACAAAATTAATGAATTCATAATTTTGACCGATAGTAGTGGACACGCTGTCTGTGTGCGGCTCTGGCGATCTCACAAGTTAAGCAACAATGGTCGAGACCACTACCTGGATGGGTGACCACGTAGCCGTGCACTGGCTTAGCGCGCCTACTACCAAGCGGGAGGTATTTTTACTGAGATTCTGATGGTAAGATATCGGAAACTCAGTAGAAATAAGGCTGTCTGTATCGGCATGGGTTTTCCGCAGTTTCCCCATGCCCACGGCGAATGCGATACAGTGTAGCTAAAAAGCATCTGTGGATACTACGGAAGTTAGATTAGCTTAGCAAAGCGTGGGCAGGGAGTGATGGGAGGGATCAAATGAGAAAGGTTACACAAAAAAACCTGCAAGGGTATGCATTGGAACACACAAATAAACAAAATAAAAAATAATTGATAACTTCGGAAAAAAATATTTTTGACGAACAAAAAAATCCGTTACGACTTTTTTCACGTCTATTTCACATTAAAAAGTTTTAATTGTTTTAAAAAATACAAGGTCAATTCTTGGCCGATTTCTCCTAGAATTTTCTATATAGAACATGTAACTAGTGCTAACCGTTTAACAGTGCATGTGGAGTGTCGAAGAAATTACGCAAGCAAAAACAGTATTTAAGCGTATAAAAAGCGTCACATCGAAAAGATCCCGTGTACATCGCAATGCAGTTCTCCGCGAAAATAAAAGATCAATGTCTAGTTACTTTGATTTTAAAAAAACTCTGTTCTGTTTCGAACCAGCCAGTAAAGTGTTTGAAAGAAAAAAGAAAACTATAGATTAAGCATAAATAATGTACGTACAACTACATTTAAAAACACTGTTTTCAAAGCAGCGGATGCGCCTGGTGATCAATTCGATAGGTTAGTGAAAAATCATGTCAACTTTGAATTTGATTCAATAGCTGCAAAAGGCAATGCCACAACAACTGTTTAAATAATATTTTGGAACCTCCATCTGTTGGTAACAAATTCCGACCAATGAATAACAAAATTTCTGTGGACGTGAGAAAAAAATTTATAACACCGAAAATGATGAAAAATGAGATGATGTTCCTACGGATGCGATAATACAAGGAAAGATAATAAAAAAAAATATCCTAAAAATATTGTTATTACAGAGAAGACGAAAAAATCAACAATGATTTGCTTCTGTGATACTCCAGTGACTATTTTTTATTGAATCACAGCCTTTCTATTGAAAGGCCGTGATTTTTTAACTGAAGAAATAATTTTCAAAGATAAAAAATGAAAAATGGACAATTTGGACGTCAAGTGCGCGGCCATAAGTCATGCTATTATGTCTGCAGTGAGACCAAGATAATTTTCATCACAGTTGGTGATTGGTCTTTCTGTATTGGTACATCGTAAATATGGGTTGGAACGGCTTTTAGATGTATTAGCAAATGTTAACCGTTCTGTTTCACATAAAGAAACCATGCTGTAAAAAGTTTTCACTGCTTATCATTGTTCACTAAGTATTTTACCACCAGAATTAGGTACCCTTATCCAATATGCAGCCGATAATGGTGCAAACTTCGGATGCAGCAGAATTGGGTTAGCTTGCTCCATTATTTGTAGCAATCGTCATAGACTATTATGTCTTAATGCTACGTCCGGAGCTTTAACCATCGATTTTTCCAAAAAATGATAATACTGAATATGATGGATTCAATCCAATTGATATGTTTATAGCGTATATAAATGAAGATGAAGAACTTAAGAAAAAGGACGACGAAATGCAAACACATGACATTGACGAAGACGTAGACGACGGATAAATTTTTCATAATCAACACCTATTAGACCCATTGGGGAAACCATGTCAAAAAACATGCCTTATATCCTACCTCGTGGATGGTGCGGAAATTGATACTCCGCACAATATAGACATTCTTCGCCCTTCGTCTCGTAAATAATAATCCGTTGTACGTAAAAAATAAATGAAATTTTTTTGTGGATAATTCGATAATCTCTCACTTAGATAATTATTTCAATTGGTTTTCCGAGCCATAGGAAGCAAGATATTCGCAGAAAACCGAATTATTTGACCTTTGACCTTGGATATATTTTCTACGCCGACGTGATCTCACTAGATTTTTAATATGTTTTTTAAAACGTCAAAATAAAGCGATTAAAAAAATCATTTCAAATTATATATATTTTTTTTTTTCAACAGAAGGCATGTTTATGCCTAAAGTAGCTATACCAGTATGGGTATAATTTGAGGGCTCTACAATCTACCTGCCACTCATTCTTCTTGGGGGGATATTGGTTTTTATCTGGAGGGTTCTATACTTACGTGGTTAATTAATCCTCTGGACGAGTAATATTGCGGTTCAGTTTTGTACGACCAATCCACTGAAGTTCCTTGCATTATCGGAGCCATTAGAGGTACGGTCGATAACCAGCTAAAATATCCACCCGCTTCAATGAGAAGAATAGTGATGTTCGATACTTTAGATAGTTGTGATGCGATTACACATCCAGCTGTTCCAGCACCAACTGATCATAATACGTTAGTATTATGGGTGAGTGACGATCACTACTACTAGAATGTAGCAACCAGCGGTTGATTAAGGGAAGGTTACACCCGTTGATTCAGGTAGGTGATGGAAGTGTCACACAGGCCTGACAATTAATTTTCTTGTGCAACTTTTTACACTGAATGCAAGACCTAAAACCGCAGAAAATTTAATGTAATATTTCGGCGCTTTTGAATTTTTAAATATAGAAGTATTTAAGGTGTTGCAAAATCCATACCCTCATTTTTTCAAAATATAATTTGAAACTGAAATGAAAAAAGCTCTGGATTTTAAACTCTGTTTTTACGACTTGTGAAGCGTTTTTGGAAATTGAAAATTCGTTTTTGTCGAATATTTCTACAACTATGGTTTGAGTTCTCACACCGACTCCCCTGAGGGTTGCGGGCTCCCAGCACCATTCACCCTTGGTCTCCTCTCGTATCCGTTTGTCCCCAGTTCGATCCCAGCTGCCAGAGTTTGCCACGCACCTGCTAGATGTCAGCACCTGGGACAGAAACAGTCGTAGTTCGTACGCCCTGCCTCTGGAGCTACGTCCGAGCCCGTTTGTGCTTTTACCATCTGCTGTGCTACGGCAATGCTTCTCGCTGCCAGAGCTCGTCTCGCACACGCTAGATGTCAGCACTTTGGGACAGAGGCAGTCGTAGTTCGTACGTCCTATTTCTGGAGCTACGTCCGAGCCCGTTGTGTTTTCATCAGCCGTGTTACGGCATCGGGAATCGAACCCGAGACATCTTCCCAGCCTTTCGTTCACCACACCAAGTTGCTGGTTTCCTTTGGACCTACTTTTTAGGTGGGTTCTGAACCACCAGGATCACAGAAAAAGCACTTAGAAAATTTTTTCATTGGTGCCGACAGTGGGAATCGAACCCAGCCACATCGCGCGCCACTGCGTGCGAGCCGCGCACGCTACCCACTGCACGACTGCTCCCCTGTTATTTCTACAACTATATTTATCGATGAAAAACCTCTCTACCAAAGTTGTAGATCTTGTCAAGCCACTTTTTTTTGGTCCCATGCATTTTTTACATTCTTGCAATATTTTTTCCGTCAATTGGCCCACTCCTGAAATATCAGGTTTTCTGAAAAAATGCGAGTTTTGCGGTAAAACTACGTTTGCCATGAAGATTCTTTTAAAAAATATAAAACGCTGCTCCGATTTATTGTCATCGTTTTACATCGGTGAACTATATCCGTTTATAGTATACAATCTGCACTCAGAAAACAAGTATTTGATTTTACCAAATGTGCGGTCGTGAGCGGCGAAAGGAATACCCGTGTAAAATTTTTGACAGATAACTATATACAACGTAATTATATGTAAGACTCCATGTATGATTGCATATAGATTTTGACCTGATACAATCATATTTATTATACAGGGTGGTCATAGAGTCCGGGGCCCCCCACCCCCCTTGATCGCAAAAACTTAGGCCTTTTGAACAAAATGATCTCCATAAAAGTTGTTAAGCAACGGAAGACAAAATTGACCGTGGCCGTGAACTTGGCCTTGAAGGTCATTTTTGAGGTTATCCTAACATTAACCTTGTTTTTTCAAATAGGAACCCCAATTTCAACCCAAGATTATGAAAGATCGGGAAATTTGACATTCTAATACGTATTGACCTCAATGGTCAACACGACACTTAAAAGTGATTCTAAGATCAAGTGTTTCTAGTGTGTTTATCAAACAAATTGTGGTTCTGAAGTGAAATGACCTGTTTAAAAGTTATAGTGATCAAAAGTAGTCAACCGATAATGACCATGAGCTTGGATTATAGGTCGTCTTGGAGGTCGATTCAAAATCGTTTTCATTATTCTTAATGAAATCTCTAAATTTTGATCTACGATTTCGAAAATACTTGAATTTGGCCTTGATCGAACGCCTTGTCTATTCATTCATGTCGATTAGATGTCGACTTACATTCTAATGATGCATTTAAGTATGATCTCAACTGATAGTTCCTTAGCTATCGTTGAAATTCATGTCAATTTCATTAATTCATCGTCGTTAGTGGCTACAAACCGATGGCTCAGTCGAATATGGCAGTATCTCGCCGTTGGCTTCAAGACGGCAGTATCTCGCCATTGGCTTCGAGACGGCAGTATCTCGTGGCTGGCTTCAAAACGGCAGTATCTCGTGGTTGGCTTCAAGACGGCAGTATCTCGTGGTTCGCTTCAAGACGGCAGTATCTCGCTGTTGGCTTCAAAACGGCAGTATCTCCAGCGAACATTTATTTTCTCAAATTTTAAGTTGGTACCAATAGCGCGCGCATGACTTTTGAAGAAAATCGCACTATCTCGTTTTTCGTTCCAACAACGCAGTATGCCCACGATCTGACATTATTACTTGTTTACGTTAAGGTTTAAAACATAATACACTTGTATAATAAGGATTGCAAATGAATCTGGAACAAGTATCTAATAATCAAGTATTTATTGCTCGAATACAATTTCCGATTATTTTTAAATTTATTTTTCTTCATATTATTCTTAAAAACAAAATTAATTTTCTTAACAGAAATTATATGTTTCGATTTTGATTATATACATAAAAATGAAATAACAGAATAATACATCGCAATCACTCTGAATGCATCTTGAGTACCTATGGAAATATCTCTGATCACAAGGAGCTCAATGTTTAATACAAAAATTAGTTGATTTTATTTTCATAAAAATTCCAAAAATTTTGTGGGATTATTTTTTTTTCAGAGTTCTGTCAGATCGTCAATTTTTAATTTTTTTTAAAGGAATTTCCTGCTCGTAAGCCCTTTGTAACGTATTACGTTAATCCCACAAAATTTTTTGAATTTTTATGAAAATAAAATCAACTAATTTTTGTATTAAACATTTTCATTTTTTTTAAAGGAATTTTCTGCTCGTAAGCCCATTGTAACGTATTACGTTACAAAGGGCTCGTAAGCTCAGGATCAGGGATCAGGGCTCGTAAGCCCTTTGTAACGTATTACGTTACAAAGGGCTTACGAGAAGAAAATTCCTTTAAAAAAAATGAAAATGTTTAATACAAAAATTAGTTGATTTTATTTTCATAAAAATTCCAAAAATTTTGTGGGATTAACGTAATACGTTACAAAGGGCTTACGAGCAGGAAATTCCTTAAAAAAAAATTAAAATTGACGATCTGATAGAACTCTGAAAAAAAAAATAATCCCACAAAATTTTTGGAATTTTTATGAAAATAAAATTTTTGTATTAGACATTGAGCTCCTTATGATCAGAGATATTTCCATAGGTACTCAAGATGCATTCAGAGTGATTCCGATGTATTATTCTGTTATTTCATTTTTATGTATATAATCAAAATCGAAACATATAATTTCTGTTAAGAAAATTAATTTTGTTTTTAAGAATAATATGAAGAAAAATAAATTTACAAATAATCGGAAATTGTATTCGAGCAATAAATACTTGATTATTAGATACTTGTTCCAGATTCATTTCCAATCCTTACTATACAAGTGTATTATGTTTTAAACCTTAACGTAAACAAGTAATAATGTCAGATCGTGGGCATACTGCGTTGTTGGAACGAAAAACGAGATAGTGCGATTTTCTTCAAAAGTCGTGCGCGCGCCATTGGTACCAACTTAAAATTTGAGAAAGTAAATGTTCGCTGGAGATACTGCCGTTTTGAAGCCAACAGCGAGATACTGCCGTCTTGAAGCGAACCACGAGATACTGCCGTCTTGAAGCCAACCACGAGATACTGCCGTTTTGAAGCCAGCCACGAGATACTGCCGTCTCGAAGCCAACGGCGAGATACTGCCGTCTTAAAGCCAACGGCGAGATACTGCCATATTCGACTGAGCCATCGAAACACGCAATGAGCTGAAAATCTAACACATGTGATCTCTCTGATGGAGGATGACGAATTCAGAGATTACACAGATTACATGTACTTACTCGATAAACTGCTCTCAAAGACATCTTCTTATTGTGCAGCTATATACATACCCGTATATAGCCTTTTATAATTCTATACGATTGTATATAATTATTAGGGTGTTTCAGAAAAAAAAAAATTTTTTCAATTTTCTTCCAAACAGGTTTAAAAGTTTCATTTAGGTATACAAAGACTTCAGTTAAAATTTAAGATTTTAATATTTATATTAAGGGGTGACGCATCGCTCCTTCCGATTTCCCATAAGAATAACATAGGAAACATTTTTTTTGCTGCTCCTGATTTTTATAACTAGCTAACAAAGTATCGTTCCAGAAATCTCAATACACATTTTTGTAGGAAATTAAACGCTCTACAAAAAAGGTCTCTTGTCAAAATTTCGTGAAACGAACTGTATAAATATTACAGCCTGTCAAAATTTGCGGAAGTTAGAGCAACCACAGAGTTTTTTTGTAAATTTCAAAATGACGTAAAATTTGTAAATCTTGGAAAATTTTTACAAAATATACAGAAAACAAAGGAGTTGTATAGATTAACATATGTGCAAAACGGGAGTTCTGTAGCTCAAACCGTTCTCGAGTTATAGACGTTTCAATTTTACAGTGCCAGAACATACATACATACACACACACACACATCCGGACATTTTTTCTAGATATAAGTTTTCGATGTTTTGGGACATTTTAAGTTCATTGACATTGAAAACTGAAAAAAAAAATTTCGACCGTCACAAAGCTTCCTCTATGAGGAAGCAAAATTACCATTAAAAATAAATAATGAACATTTTCTGACCAAATTTCTATTGAAAAATTATTTTATTGTTACTCTAATTATTAGTTATCACTTAGTTATACTTAAATGCATTCTTTACAAAAAAAAATCATGTCCACTTTATTTATAAGACCTGCATTCGCTGCTATATTAAAAAAAAGGTCAAATTATAGGTAACTCAACTTTTGACAGGCTGTAACCTTGATACAGTTAGTTTTACGAAATTTTGGCAAGAGACCTTTTTTGTAGAGCGTTCAATTTCCTACAAAAATATGTATTGAAATTTTTGGTAAGATGCTTTGTTAGCTAGTTATAAAAATCAGAAGCAGCAAAAAAAATGTTTCCTATGTTATTCTTATGGGAAATCGAAAGGTGCGATGCGCCAACTATATATATACATAACTACTAGGGGTGCGTAGGGCGCTACGCGCCCTCACTTAGGTTTGGGTTTGGGTTTGGGTTTGGGTTTGGGTTGTTCATTCTTTTCAAATTGGACACCCGGTATAAGCTCAATTCCTGAAACAGCGGCGGCGGGGGCGGCCGCCGGCGATATATCTTTATATTATAGAGATATATATATATATATATTGTGACGTATCAGCATTGGAATTACTGGAATAAGTAGGGATATCTGGCGCCTGCGTGATAATCTGTAGGCTAGAGGTAAGCGTGAGAGACGCCTTTCGCTTAATGGCTATGACCTAAGTCACACGTATAATAAAGTAACGACCAACATCGATATGTGTCTCCTCATTTATCCCACGACATCATAAATTGGCGACGAGGATAAAAAGTGAAAACGTGGTGTGCATATGGTGCAAGGCGCACTTATTTCTCCAAGAGGGAAGGAACAAGAGGAGCATAGTCGACGTGCACGGCGCACGTAGAGTTTCTGGGTCGGGAAAAGTGTCGAGCCATCGGCTAGGAAAAGCGAGATGTCGGAAACCGAAAAAGCTCAATTAATGGAACGAAGGAAACAACTGGAGCAGCAAATCCAGGAGCAGGACAAAGTGAGGGCGTCCTTGAAAGAGTTCCAAGAGGGATTGAGGGCTAGAGAAGAAGCTGTAAAAATAGAACAAGGAAAGATGGCCGCCGAAAAGCAGTACATTGCAGAGCAACACGTGCTTCTGGAACATTCGAGGCAGCAGTTGGCAACAGCGCCGAGTCCGCAAGTATCAAACGTTTCGTTTTATTCCACTATCGGCTCATTGTCTGAGTATCGAATAGGAGAAGGCTGGGATATTTACGAAGAGCGCTTAAATCAGTATTTCCTCGCAAATAATGTTGCGGTGGACAGACAGGTAGCGGTGCTCATTACGATGATAGGCCAGGAGGCTTACAAAATTCTCAAGAATTTGTGTGACCCAGATCTACCAGCAACTCGATCATACAGAGAGTTGTGTGAAATATTGAGAAAACATTTTGCACCGAGAATTTCTGTTTTCAAGGAGAGGGTGGAGTTCTACAGTCTGCATCAAGGTGAAACTGAGACGATTAACGTTGGGTACGAGAGACTCAAGAGTAAGGCGATTAATTGCAAGTTCGGCAACCAGCTGACAGACAAAATCAAGGACAAATTCGTCACGGGCCTGAAGAGGGGGCCAGTTTTGGACAAAGTGTGTGAGCAGAGTCCGACGGCGTCGTTGAACGAGATTTTTGAGGCAGCGAGGACCAAGGAGGCAACCTTGCGTGAGTCAACAACGACTGTAGAGTCAAACGTCAACAAAGTCCGGCATTTCGGAGTACGTCGATCAGCGAGGCAAGGAGCCCAGCAAGAGACCAAGGCCAACGATCCAAAACAAACGAAGAGATCATCAGGCGTTTCAGGTGAAGCTAGTTGTAAACACTGCGGTGGTATAAGACATAATTTTGTAAATTGCCGGTATAAGGAATACAAGTGTAAGAATTGCAAAAAAGTCGGGCATTTGGCCAAGGTGTGTAAAAAAAAAAGTTTGAATTCAAATCAAAATTTTGTAGAATCGACAGACGAAAAAGAATTTGATTTTGTGGACATGTATCAAGTCAATAACACAAACGAAGTATCGAGTCCGGTTTTGAAAGAAATATTAATTGAAAACAAAGCGATCAACGTCGAAATAGACTCAGGCGCGGGACGGTCGGTTATGCCAGAAAAAATGTACAGAGAAAAACTGTCGAGCTGTCCGCTGTTGCCTACGACGATTAAATTGAGAATGTACAACAACAATATTTTGAATCCTATCGGTCAGATCGCGGTAGAAATGACGAATAACGGAAACAAAGTTCGTGGAAATTGGATTATCGTGCGAGAAGGCAGCAGACCCTTGTTGGGGCGTGATCTGATGAAATTATTGGGATTTTATATCGCTTCAGTAAATAAAATCGAGACCGATAGCGATATTCGAAATGTTGTTGGTAAATACGAGGCGTTGTTCGACAATAAACTGGGCGAATACAAATACGAAAAGATCGATATCAAGCTAAAAGAAAATATTCAGCCAATTTTCTGTAAGCCGCGACCGGTCCCTCTCGCAATGCAAAAAAAACTCGAAGAGCAGTTAGATAGGTTAGAGAAAGAAGGAGTAATCGAGTTGAGAAATAATAATCCGTGGGGAACTCCATTGGTGCCAATTTTGAAAGAAGATGGTTCAATTAGAGTTTGCGCCGATTATAAAATTACGGTCAATAAAGCAGTGGAGGATGTTAAACATCCACTTCCGAGAATAGAGGAGCTCTTTGCGGCTCTTAGCGGGGGTGAACGGTTCACAAAGCTTGATATGACGGCCGCGTATAATCAACTGGTTCTTTCGGAAACAAGGAGGCAACTTTTGGCTTGGAGTACCCATCGGGGAATTTATATCTTGAATCGATTGCCGTTTGGAATCAAACCGGCATGCGCCATATTTCAGAAAATCGTCGAGAAAGTTCTGCAAGGAGCAGAAGGCGTTATCAATTTTTTAGACGATATTGTCGTGACGGGAGAAACTAAGGAGAAACATTTAAAAAATCTCAAAGAGGTTTTTCGACGCTTGAACGACGCGGGGTTTAAATTGAACTTGAAAAAGTGTTCGTTTTTTCAGACAGAGATAAGGTATTTGGGTCATATTATCGACAAGAATGGCTTGAGGAAGGATCCTGAGAAGATTGAAGCGATAATTAAAGTTCGCAGACCGTCAAATATCTCAGAGATTCAAGCCTTCCTAGGGATGGTGAATTATTACTCCAAGTTCGTACCAAAGATCTCTGATACGTTATCACCGTTGTATAATTTGCTAAAAAAAAAGGGAATATAAGTGGGACGACGAGTGCGAAAGGGCTTTCGTCAAAATTAAGTCGGAAATGACGACGGAACGTTGTTTGATACATTTCAACCCCGAGTGGAAGATAAAGTTAGTCTGTGACGCGTCGAAGATTGGAATCGGGGCGGTTCTTCTCCATGTTTTACCGGACGGTTCGGAAAGACCGATTTCTTTCGCGTCGAGAGTTTTGCGGGACGCGGAAAAAAATTATTCAGTCATCCACAAGGAGGCTTTGGCAATCTATTGGGCAGTTAGTAAATTCTATCAATACTTGCTGGGAAACGAGTTTGTTTTGTGTTCAGATCACAAGCCGTTGCAAGCGCTGTTCGGGGAAAACAAGGGTATTCCGCAGATGGCGGCAGGACGACTGCAACGGTGGGCGCTGTTTATGAGCGGGTTTAAGTACAAATTCGAATATATTCGAGGAGAATTAAATGGAGGAGCCGATGGATTGTCAAGGTTGCCGCTGGATAAAGTCAGTCGTGTCAACGAAAAAGGGAAAATTATTTCCATTTTGTGGTAGAGGATCGCGTTCCGATTTCCAGTGAAAGAATAAAGATAGAGACGAGACGTGACAGGGTACTCAGTAGAGTGTACGAGTATTGCCGAGAGGGCTGGCCAAAGGAAGTTGAGGAGTCAGTGAAATCGTATGCGAGTCGAGCGAACGAAATCTCTGTGGAGAAAGACGTATTGATGTGGGGATATCGAGTGATAATTCCCGAAAAATTGAGAATGATAATGTTAAAAGAAATTCACAGCTCGCATATGGGAATTGTGAAAATGAAGTCATTGGCTCGTCAGTACTTTTGGTGGCCCGGATTAGACAAAGCTATAGAAGAATACGTGAATAGTTGCTCAGCTTGTGCATCGACCGCTAAATCGCCGAACAAAGCGGCTTTGATTAAATTTCGCGAGGGAAAATTTCCGTTCGAAAGAGTGCATATAGATTTTCTAGGACCTTTCCAAGGAAAAATGTACTTGATAATTGTAGATGCCTATTCCAGATGGCCGGAAGTTTCCGAGATGTCTCAAACAGACTCAGAAAGTACGATTGGAAAGTTGAGAGAGTGCTTCGCGAGATTCGGAATTCCAAAAATAATTTTTTCGGACAACGGTAGGCAATTTGTTTCGGCGGAGTTTGAACAATTTTGTAAAAAGAACGGTATAATGCACAGAACTTCGGCACCATACCATCCGGCGACGAATGGTTTGGCAGAAAATGCCGTTGGTTCGTTCAAAAGAGCGATAAAAAAAGCACTATTCGGTAGGGATGACAAGGACATCAAGATGTCCACTTTAATTAATAGATATTTGTTAACGTACAGAAATGTTATTTATGCGACAACAGGGGAAACCCCGGCGAAATTGATGATCGGAAGAAACGCAAAAACGCGACTCGATAGTATTAAAAACGCGAGCGTGGAAAAAGAAAGAGAGAGACAGATTGCGAACTTCCGGGGGAAGAGAGACGTATCTTTTGAGACAGGAGAAATAGTGTACGCGCGTAGCTATAAGAATGCAGACAAGCCAACGTGGTGCAGAGCAAAAATTGTAGAGTGTCTGGGCGAGCGTACGTATGTGTGTGTTCCCGAAGGAAATTGTAAACTGGAATGGAAAAGGCACGTCACCAATTGTTGAAAGCGGGTTCATTTTACGAGGAAGAGTTCGGCGAGAGTGTTATCACCGAGAGAAACGAGCGTTCGTCCGAGCGAGAGTATGAATCCGAACATGTAAAAGCGGTACCAGTGTCGATTCCGGAGAGAAAGGTGGTCAGTGAATCTGAGGGCGTTGATAAAAACGAGTTTCAACCGCCAAAAGAGTTTAGCTCTTCGGAAACTGTAATCCTAAATGAACCCAGTGAGTCAGGATCTGTGGACAACAATTTGAGCGATCGAACGCCAGTGCTTGAGCGAGAAGAACGTAAGAGTACTCGTAAAAGTGTGAATAAAGAGGCAACCTGTAATGTTAATCAGAGGCCAAAACGTGTTATTAAACCTGTGATAAGACTGAATTTATAAACCAAAGAGAGCGCTCATTAAAGCTGATCAATTAAATAGTTAATCGATCTTAGCTACGGATAAACGTCATTGTGATATGTAAAATGTAAGGCTGTTAAGCCCGTACTTGATTTATATGTATGCGTAACAAGAGTGATATCCTCAAGCTGTGATGAACGTAATAATAACGAAAGATCTTGTTAATGAAATGCGAATGGAAGAATTATAAGGTTCGGTATGGCAAAAGAGTTTTAAACTTGAAAGGGAGGATTGTGACGTATTAGCATTGGAATTACTGGAATAAGTAGGGATATCTGGCGCCTGCGTGATAATCTGTAGGCTAGAGGTAAGCGTGAGAGACGCCTTTCGCTTAATGGCTATGACCTAAGTCACACGTATAATAAAGTAACGACCAACATCGATATGTGTCTCCTCATTTATCCCACGAC
Source organism: Rhorus exstirpatorius (assembly GCA_963564615.1). Classification (NCBI taxonomy): domain Eukaryota; kingdom Metazoa; phylum Arthropoda; class Insecta; order Hymenoptera; family Ichneumonidae; genus Rhorus; species Rhorus exstirpatorius. The sequence continues at coordinate 3,576,329 of OY751317.1, read as the reverse complement.
ATCATATATATATATATCGTCCTATATTATATAAAGATATCGCCACCGCCGCCGCCGCCGTTTCAAGAATGTATGGGGCATTCCGTCTAAAATCAACCTATCTAAAAGCCTCATAAATAGGGCATTCCGTCTAAAATCGACCTATCTGAAACCCCGATATACGGGGAATTCCGTCTAAAATCGACTATCTAAAAGCCTGATATACGAGGAATTCCGTCTAAAATCGACCTTTCTAAAAGCCTGATATATAGGGAATTCCGTCTTAATCGACCTATCTGAAAGCCTGATATATGGGTAATTCTGTCTCAACTTAATATATCGATATGAATCGATATGAATCGATATATCTATATGAATCGATATCTCGATATGAATCGATATGTCGATATGAATCGATATCTCGATATGAATCGATATCTGGATATGAATCGATATCTCGATATGAATCGATATATCGATATGAATCGATATCTCGGTATGAATTGATATATCGATATGAATCGATATACCGAATATCGATTTATTAAATATCGATATATCGAATGTTGATTCATCAAATATCGATATATCAAATATTGATTTAAATCGAATTTTGTTTTTTGATAAATCGATAAATTGATATATCAATCCGTCTAAAATCAACCTACCTAAAAACGTGATATATGGAGAATTCCGTCTGCAATCGGCCTATCTAAAAGCCTGATATATAGGGAATTCCGTCTAAGATCGACCTATCTAAAATCTTGATATATGGGGAATTCCGTCTTAACTCGACTTATCTAAAAACCTGATATATAGGGAATTCCGTCTCAACTTTACCTCTCTAAAAGCCTGACATGGGGAATTCCGTCTCAACTCGACCTCTCTAAAAGCCTGATATATAGGGAATTCCATCTCAAATTGACCGTGATATATGGGTAATTTCGTCTCAACTCGACTTATCTGAAAACCTAATATATGGGGAATTCCGTCTCAACTTAACTGATTTAAAGACCGGATATATGGGGAATTCCGTTTCGACTCGACCTATCTGAAAGTCTGATATAATAGGAATTCCATCTCATTTCATGTATATACATATGTTAGGTATATACTAGGGTGTTTAAAAAAAAATCGATTTTCCAACGGGCCACACCTGAAATAGTTAGTTTAGATAGAAAAAAAATATATGCCAAAAGATGAGAATTTTAGGTTGAGTGGAAGATTCGCCGCATTTGAGGTAAAAATTTTTTTGAAGTGAATACTTCTTATGCGACTACATTAGGCCCCACCCCCAGCCGCGTTGTTCCTCCGGACAAGAGAATGAAGGAATAGAAGAAGAGAGAGAAAGAGAGAGAATGATGCGTGAGCGAGCGAGAGAGCGTTATGCCATCCATAGCATGCCCGCGTGTACGTTTTTCATATGTATTAGAACAGCAGCGCGCATTCGCGTCGTTCTATCCGTTGTGTGTGAGTCCACATCTATGCGTGAGTTCACACCGTCTTCGCTTCGTGCCGAGTTAAGCTTCTGTTTTGTTTTGTTTATATATATTACATATTATACATACTCGGATAATAACTATGAGAAAATTACTGACGGTACAAAATGTTGGAAGAAATATTAAGGTTGATAGATAGGTAGAATGTGGAGGTATTTCCAGATATTAAAAAATGTGCTTTAATTTAAAAAAAATTAAATACGCTCTCCGAAGTTTTCCTCCGTTCGATCTTTAATAGCAATTTATATTTCGCTCAATACATCGCTTAAAGATATTATGAGGTTTAATCGCTAAAGCGTTATTGCCCTTAGCAATAGGCGGTTCTCAAGTTTTAGCCGATATCCTAGCAGACCTTGTGCATTACCGTAATGAATCGGTAATTCTCGCAGGTGATTTTAATGTCAATTTTTCATTGCCACAGGCCGAATCACTCCATCAATTTTTAGAAAAAAACATTTCTCGTTAAAAATGATCAACGGCAGGAGTGATCCGACCACTAAAGGCCGTTCAACGATAGATGCTGTATTTGCAAAAAATATCGACAAACTAGATCTGAAGCATTTTATGTCATATTTGAGTTATCATAATCCAATTTTTGGTATTGTAGAATTAGACGATTCTATAAATAATAGACACGAGAGCAATGAAAATAAGAGAATAAGAGAACAGAATTACTTTATCCCAATTTTTTACTTACAGATACATATACTTATACAAATAAAATTGATTTCATATCTATAACTAATTCCTACTTCTTTGCTCACCCTATTAATTCTTTCTGCCCCCCCCCCACCCCCCTCTATACAAATAAAATTTTTAACGCCAACGTCAACACGAGGTACGAAGACACAGTAAATTCAGCTGTAAACTCATACATACAACGGATAGAACAGTGTGAAATAAGGACAATGCTGTCATTTCGTGTTTTCATGCATGTCAATCTATCCTCTTCCCCTCTCACTATTCTTTCATCTGATGAGAATAACACCCTACTAACACAGAACGTTATAAAAACGTTGTTAAGACGTTTACAAAAACACGCAAAAACGTGTCTTTTGAATGGTCGAAAAAACGTCTTGAAAGCGTCGTTTAAACGTTATTTTGGCCGCAATTTTTTTCTCAAAAAAGTTTACAGAAGCTGACAGAAATGTGTTAAACGCGCGGTAAACTTTTTGGGGAAAAAATTGCGGCAAAAAAACGTTTAAAAGACGTTTTGAAGACGTTTTTAAGCCGTTTGCGGCAAAATAACGTTTAAAAGACGTTCTTAAGACGTTTTTTCGACCATTCAAAAGAGACGTTTTTGCGTGTTTTTGTAGACGTACTTAACAACGTTTTTATAACTTTCTGTGTTAGCAGGGCAATAAGCGAGTTCCGTCGATCACATATGAGTATTCACTTCTGATGCGCGTACCGTGTGTACACGCACCCGTTTTTTTTCCTTTTCATCGAATTTATAATGAAAATTTTTTAATTTTCTAACGGGCCACACCTGAAATAATTAGTTTAGGTAGAGAAATAATTTATGTCGGAAGATGAGAATTTTAGGTTGAGTGGAAGATTCCCAGCATTTGAGTTAAAAATTTTTTTTCGTTTTCATCGAATTTATAATGAAATTTTTTTGATTTTCCAACGGGCCACACCTGAAATAACTAGTTTGGGTAGAAAAAAAATTTATGTCAAAAGATGAGAATTTTAGGTTGAGTGGAAGATTTGCCGCATTTGAGTTAACATTTTTTTTTTCCTTTTCATCTAATTTGTAATGAAAATTTTTTGATTTTCCAACGGGCCACACCTGAAATAATAAGTTTAGGTAGAAAAAAATGTATGGCAAAAAATGAGAATTTTAGGTTGAGTGGAAGATTCGCCGCATTTGAGTTAAAATTTTTATTTTCCTTTTCATCTAATTTGTAATTAAAATTTTTTGATTTTCCAAAGGGCCACACCTGAAATAATTAGTTTGGGTGGAAAAAAATTTATGTCGAATTATTAAAATTTTAGGTTGAGTGGAAGATTCGCCGCATTTGAGTTCAAATTTTTTTTTTTCGTTTTCATCGAATTTAAAATTAAATATTTTTTGATTTTCCAACGGGCCACGTCTAAAATAATTAGTTTGGGTAGAAAAAAAAATTTATGTCAAAAGATGAGAATTTTAGGTTGAGTGGAAGATTCGCCGCCTTTGAGTTAAAAATTTTTTTTTTTCTTTTCATCGAATTTATAAAGAAAATTTTTCGGGTCACACCTGAAATAGTTAGTTTAGGTAGAAAAAAATTTTATGCAGACACATGAGAATTTTAGGTTGAGTGGAAGATTTGCCGCATTTGAGTTCAACATTTTTTTTTTTTTCTTTTCATCGAATTTATAATGAAAATTTTTTGATTTACCAACGGGCCCCACCTGAAATAATTAGCTTAGGTAGAAAAAAAATGTATGTCAAAAGATGAGAATTTCAGGTTGAGTGGAAGATTCGCCGCATTTGAATTAAATTTTTTTTCTTTTTTCTTTTTATCGAATTTGTAATGAAATAGTAATTTTACCAGAAATTATTCATCATAAATTCGATAAAAGGAAAAAAAAAAAAATTCTATTCAAATGCGGCGAATCTTCACTGAACCTGAAACAGAATATAGTCAAGAATCGATAAATTGATATATCGATACGTCGAATCATGTCACGAATCGATAAGTTGATATATCGATATACCGAATTGTGTCTAGAATTGATGAATTGATATATCGATGTATCGAATCGAATATAAATATATCGAAATGTGTCAAAAATCGATATTTCGATATATCGAACTGTGTCAAGAATCGATATATCCATATATTGAACGGTGTCAGAAATCGATATATCTATGTGTCGAACCGTTTCAGTAATCGATATATCGGTATATCGATATTTCAATCAAACCCAAACTCAACCCAAACTCATATCCCAAGCCCAATAAACACAAATATAAACAATTTTTTTTCAAAACATCTTTCCAGAATGTTTTTCTCTAACCACTGACACAAACACAAGACGGGGGGTTGGCGCGCGAAGCGCGCAGGGGGGCGAAGCCTCCCTAATATATATATATATATATATATATATATATATATATAGTTGTGTACGTTTTTCATATATAATTATATATAGATCATTTATTAACCATTTGAACACGGGTAGTTATAAATTCATTAACTTTTTTCTGATGTACATAATGATGTACATAATTTTATCATGTATTTTACGACGTAAAGTGTTTACGTATTGCTTTTTCATCATTGACCTCCCTCCAGTTCTCTTTCGTTTATATTGGACTACTGGGCATAGAGAAGACGCAGTCAGATCACATAATTTATAGATTTTTTTGCGAACCGATTTAGTTCAATAATGTGGAATAAATCCAATGAATGGAAATTTTTTACTCCTGATCTTTTAGGAGCGCAGTGGCTCAGTGGGTGAGGCTCTGGGTTCGCACGCCGCGGACCCGGGTTCGAGCCCCACTGTCGACACCAATGGAAAAAGTTTTTCTACGTGTTTTTCCTGCAATCCTGGTCGGTTTGGACTCCACCTTAAGAAAACAAATGCCCAAAATACCTTTCTGTGATGGGTGGGTGGTCGGTGTGCGGCTTTGGAGGACTCCCGTAGCGGTTCTTATCGCTCGGAAGGTGGCCTCTTAGCCGTTCACTGACTGACCCACTGAATCACAGCAAAGCAGGGACCTGCCTTGGCTGCCTCGGGTGACGGCGCTTGAGTTTAGTCGTGCGGTCACCAGGGGGTACTAGGTAGCTACCGACCTGTATCGACGGCAGGTTTTCTGCAGTTTCCCTCCGTCCACGGCAAATGCGATACAGGGTCAAGGAGAAAAGGCGAAGCGGCTGCAGCCATGGAGCATTGGGGGAAAGGGAGGTTCTCAGAATGCATCTAGGTATCAGTAGTGGCAACGGTAGCTACATTGAGCATGAGAGAAAAAATAAGAGAGGAAGAGGTATATTTCGGTGGATGGAGGAGAAGGAAAAATTTGCTAAAAGGGGAAAGACCCCGGGAGCTGGCACGAAATTAAAAAAAAAAAAAAACTCCTCATCTTTTAAACCACCGATGTTAGAAAATAATAGATCCGAACAGCGTTTCATATTTTTCTGTGAGGAATCTTCATGATAAAGGTAATAAAACTACGAAACTCGCATTTTTCGAGAAAACTTGATATTTCAGGTACGGGGCCAATTGACAGAAAAAATATTATAATGAACGTGAAAAATACATGAGAAAAAAAAGCGTTTTAATGAGATCTACAACTTTGGTGCAGAGATGTTTTGTCGAGAAACATATATTTATAGACACTCGATAAAAACGTATTTTTGATTCCATAAAACCGCTTCACAAGTCGTAAAAACCGAGTTCAAAGTCTGAGATTTTTAATTTCAGTTTCAAATGATATTTTGGAGAAATAAAGGTATGGATTTTGTGATACCTTCATCACTTCGGAATTAAAAAATTCAAAACCATCAAGATATTACGTTGAGTTTTCTGCGGTTTTTGGCCTTGCATTCGATGTAAAAAGTTACCCAAAAAAATAAATTGTCAATCCTGTATGATATTTTCATCATCTACCTGAATCAACGGGTCTATCCTCCCCTTAAATAATTAAAAAATTTTAATACTTAAAAATTTACTCACCTATGATATAATCGTAGCGTTCCCGCGGATATTCGATAATGCTCGTAGGGTTATTGAGGTTATAGTGGTATACGACAGATATCACTAAAACCACACCTGCGATGACTATATAACTCCACATGATTATTGATATCCTTTCATGGTAATCGTACGAAGTGTTCTATCAACGAATAACGAAATGTGACTATTCGATTGACCTCTTTGCAACCGGCACCCAGTACAATAGCTTGGTATCAAGTATAAGTACAATATTAAATTAGTGGGCCACTGTGGAAATCAATACACTTCGCTGTAGATAGGATAGGTGCAATATCTTTTATTTGCTAACGCCACTAAAGTTTCTTTCAACCTAATCATAATATTGGATAGATACGTACATTTGATCATGTCAATAATTTACATGACAGCTAAAAAGATTGCACATCAAACCCTCGTGTTTCATCTGTGGAAAGCAATCTTGTGTACCGATGGATTGTAACGCCGGGTACACAGTTCAGTGGTAAATCTCCGACCAAGCCAGAACTTAGGCTGCATTAAAATGCCTCACACGTGAGAAAAGCGCCTTTGCACCGCCCAATGACTGATGTGAAATTCTATTACACACGCTAACGGAAAGTGAAAACTGTCATTTGATTGGGTGACGCACTTTTAATTCTTAATAAGCGAAATCGATGTAAAGCTAGTATTACAGCTATTTCAGTAACTTTACCAGCGAATTTTACCGGATACGGATAGCGTGGATTCACATTATATGCGCAACGTCTATTTCTCAAGATACTTATAATTTAGTGCCGGTTGAGTGCAATGACGCTCCGTCACTATCACCTTCTATCACACTATCACTATTCCACAGGACACGCTAATGCCGAAAAGAGATAAGAAATTCGTTGCAAGAAAGGCACCATGTCTTAGACATTGACAGAATGCATTTTAGAATGACATCTGAAAGTACGCTAATAGTATTTAAAATGGATCAATTTTAAACCTTTTGTAGACCTTATAAAATAATAAACTTAGAAAGGTGTCATTTTAGGAAATCGTTAAAGGCGTCCATGTGGGACATTTCCATATGAAATATGAAAGATACCTGAGGTATATCTTCAAGACATCGTATACATAACTTGCTGATCATTTTCGGGGTAGGATGTATGTTGTAGGCATGGTCTGAAAAGTGACAAAAACTCACGGAGTTCGTTTATTACCATTTAGACATATTAACGTTGCATCTTTAAAAAAAAGTAATTCTATTTCTTCATCCCTTAGGTCCCTCCCTTTGCTGGCCTTGCAAGATTCGAACGGTTTCTATTTTAAGACCAGCATCACACATCGTGTCGAAATTTTTCGCAGAAATACGGCATTGAACCCCTCTGGTTTCTCACAGTTTCTTCCGGAATTGCACAAAAATTTCAGATTTTATAAAAATTTTAATTTCTCAAAAAATGTCTGTACTAGCTCTAACCTTCGTAAATTTTTAGCTGTTTAGTCGAAATTTTTTACGTATATAGGCTAAGGGGGGAGAATATTTGGTATTAAATTTTAAGAAATTTTAATTTATTTGTTATTTCGAATTTTTATGGAAAATAATATTTTAACTCTAACTTTCGTATATCGCTATCGAGCCAGTATTTTCCACATAAATGAGCTAGATGATACTAATGTTCGGTATTGAGTTTGAAAATAACTGGTAAATGGGTTTAGATTTTTTAAAGTTGCGAGTTAGATAAAATTTTGATTTTTGTGGAAATTGATGTTTGTTCTAACTTTCGCGAGTTTACTACTACCAAGCCAGCACATAAATAAACGGGGGAAGAAAAATTTTCGGTATTGAGTTAAAAATGAATCACTGTAGGGTTTCGAATGAAATTTTTCTAAATTTTATATTCCTTCCGCCTCACAAAGGAAGCTTTGTGATGGCGAAAAGAATCGTGCAAATTATAAAATTACACGTTACTTCCTCATTATTTTATTTCGTTGACGAAGGTCTCTGTATGAAAAAATGGATTTTTCCATTTTGGCTTCCTCACAGAGGAAGCTTTAATAGCCATATAAAATGAGGAGGTAATTATCGTTTTTTATGATAAATAAAACTCACGGTTAAGGATGTGAAAAATTTATTTCGATGAATGTGTATGTACAGAACATCGCATCGTGCGAAGCAGCGGAAAAAACGGTTACAAAACGTGTGTGTCTCTTTTAGAAGAGAGGGTAAGAAGCAATATAAATCGATCCACCTACGGGTGTAAAACTCGCAGTATATCGATAGTACCAAGATAACCGCTGGCGCTGGCTTAAAAAAACTTACAACCTAATAAATGGAGGGCATGAAATTTTCTTTATGCCTTTTTTTATTTAACAGTAATGGGCGAATTTATAAATTGCATTCCATTTTTCTGAATTCGATTCCAATGAGAAAATACGATTTCATACAGTTTTTAGAATATTAATTTTTTAAAAACGTCAAAACTTAAAAAATCTGAAGTTTTGTACAGTTTTTTCAAGCTGCATACGCACATGATTGTCTCCTAGCTCGTTTGTGAGGAACGTGCGGGCTCGATATCTGTAAGCTCACAAAATTTTGAACAGAAAGTTTTGGCTAAAAATTCTGAAATTTGTGACAGTTATACAGCAATTACAGTGATTTTTCGAAACTTTGATAACTTTGACATCCCTCGAGGGGTCAATTTTTTAGTAGTTACTATGTGAAAATACTGAAATATACTCCCAGGCCCTTATTCTGTTAAGCTTATATATTTATCACAGCCTGTCACCGTAACATAGGCGAGGTTCACGGCCCAGGGCACATGCGCATGTCAATGTTTTTAGATTGGATTATCCAACAGGTCCGTAAAAACCGTGATATAAGCGTTAACTTTTTTGCGAAAGGGATGAGTGCGTGATTCGGTGACTAGAGGTGCTCTCACGCTATCTTATAGAGTGACCAAGAATAGTCTATAGAGACATAGCTACATACATCTTGTGATAAAAGGCAGCTTGAGTTTTATCACTTTTCGACAATACACGATATAGGAGTAAGAATATATTGTGACGGTACGACCACCTGAGCGACCGCAAGCGCACGGATGGCCGGAACGTCGCAGTAGGGCCCGCCTATCAATCCGACCCCGGATAAAGGCGGGGAAATATCGCGGAAGAGCAAAGGTACCTCCTAATTACGCGGGGCTAACTCTCTCTCGGTACCTCTCCTCGGAAAGAGTACGGGGGGAGAGACCCGACTAAGGAGAAGGAGTACGTGAAGAGCACGCGAGCGCACGAAACCGACGCAAACCAGATAAAACTGGATATTATGACTCACCGCTCTAATTTCCAGATTTATCCATGTACATAAATTCCCCGAAATTATAACCGAAAACAATTCGGAGAATATCGCGACGCTCTTCACCAAAAATCCCACTCAATACTGACCAGCCAATCAGATCATTGCGCTGGTCAGTACACGAAATCATATTTAACCACGAGACGAGCAAGACTCGCTCTCATTAAGTAATCACCTCTTGTGAGCATTCCACGTGGCAGACGTTGCTCTGCCAAAACTCTCGACATCTTATACCATTCTTGAAGCCCGGAGAGACCCGACGTCTCATCGAGGACTTCAAGGCACACCCGACAACAACGCGATCTACATCGTGTCTCCAATCTCGAATCGTCTTTTTAAAGACGATTCGAATCGACCACTGAATCGTCTTTTTAAAGACGATTCAGCTATAACGTAAACTCGATTCGTCTTTGTAAAGACGAATCGTACGACAACTCATTCTCAATAAAGATTTCCAGGTACTAGGGAACCCGTCTCGAGTGAAGCCCTGGGCATTGCACCCAGAAGTTGGATCTTGAGACGGGTGAACGTCTCAGAATACCTTTGACCCCTAGGTAGGGCCCCTCGAACCGTGTGAAGCCCCAGCGATTGCCGCTGGAAGTTGGATCACGGCAAGAGGTAAATTTTGTTGGAGAACCCGTCATCTAAAACAGTCAGCGCACTCTTAGAGTGCGCACGCTCGATAATTATTTCACCAACTCGTGGCGACGTCTACCCACGCGTTCTCGTCAAAACTCTGCGTGATTGACCAAGCATCACACACGACTCGACGTGACGACGCTACAAACACCAAACAAAACAACCAGAATTGCCCTATCCTGGATAATTAACTGTGAGACACATTTAACGAACTCATTAACTCGTTCAAATTAGACGCTTTCCTTTCACTAACCTTACCTTCTTGAAACAAACCTCTAGGCTTCCCCTTTTGTCAATATTTAAGTCGTATTGCAAAGCGACACATCACAAGTAACATATTAAATAAATTTTGACTCCTTACATTTTACGCTCGCTTCTCGAGAGTAAAATAAAGCGCTCAATTCCGCTTCTCGGAATTGAGACAACTTGGACCCCAAAATCCATTTTCAATGGCCGATGATGAAGGGTCAACCAACGCGCAGCACTAGTGCTCATAGTCGTGGTTAGCACTCTGAGGCCATCTCGAAAAACACATAAAAATTCATGGGCCTTCTGCCCATTTCAAATCATAAAACAATTTCTTATTCCTGGCTTTCCCTTTCGAGTCAGTACTCGTACTCCGTATACGGTCGACGACCTATACGTAAACAGAAGATCTTAAAATAAATTCGTCGCTCGCCTCACGAGCGACAACAATCGAGAGAGAACGATAGTCACGGGAGTTGCCTCGCGCGACTGTCCGTTCTCAAAACTCGATAATGTCACAATGGGGCATTCCATGTCAACTTGGACAGGATTGTGTTTAAAAAAAATTTCCTTGCTCGGTAGACTCAAAGAATACTGATGATTTTTTTTTTTTTTTTTATTAATCCTCAAGTGGTTTTGACTCCAGGAATTTTTGAAAATCGTTCATTAGAAGTGACCGAAAAATGATCACGCCCCTGCATCTCCGGTTCCGCTGGTCAGATTAAAAAAATCGAAAATGAAATTGATTCGAAATGAATCGTAGTTTTCGGAAAGAATATATTGAGAATGATCATTTTTTTAACAGTGACCTCGTCACCTAAACATCAAAAACCGGATTTCCGTTGGGTATGACATGATTGATTTTTCTGAAAAAATTTCCAAAAATTCTTCGCAAAAAAAATAAACACTGTCATGTTCGACTGATCGTAAACCTTGGATTCCCTCTATTTCTAATCGAATTTCAAAAAAAGTTCTGAAACATTAAAAGCCTTCGGTTTTTTCAATTTTTTTTACTTTGTACAGTAGACTCGAAGAAACACTTGTGATTTTTTTAGATTTTATCTTCAAGTGGTTTTGACTCCACGAATTTTTTCAAATCCTATCCTAAATGTAGGATTTTCAAAAATTCGTGGAGTCAAAACCACTTGAGAATTGAATAAAAAAAAATCACAAGTGTTTCTTTGAGTCAACTGAATGAGAAAATTATGTTTTCAATCAGGGAGGGTGAGGGTACTGCCCAGTAGCGAGATTCTGCACATGAAATTCGTTAGCTAACGATATCGTTAACTGTCTTTAACGACAAGTGTCCCTACGAGTGGTTCTGTACGACCAAGGTAGCGACGCTTGTCGCTAGAGAGTGTCATTACTCAACGAAAACCGTCGTTAACCTACCGATGGGTCTTCGAGGCCTTGGTAGCGCTCAGCGACACTCGATAACGCATATGCGTGTGTAAATGGTGTGTAACAATATAATAGCGTGTGTCTGTGTATAAGAAATCTCAATACATTTTTCGGAGTACAACTCGATGTTCGATACCCATATATATAACGAATTAAGATTTTTAAAATTGTATAGCAGTCTATATTTAAATACTATAAGTATACGTAATATATCTGACGTAAGTATACATTTTTTATCAATAATTCAACATTGTTATTTCAGTCCATAAATTTGTGGAAGTATGTGTATCTTTTAGGTTATGTTCATATTGTGTTATTTATATTGGAGTAAACCTTTAGATTTTTTAATATTGCACAATGCTTCAAATGTCTTGTAACGGGACAGACTAGGCAGTATACCGTTACAATAATAGCATATTTCGTCACCCATTGTTTATATCCATATTCGATCAATTTCGCGATTCCAAGAAGTCCCAAAATAAAACTTAATCCTTCCAAGAAGCCCATGACGTAACCAGCGCACCGTGTGCAAAAGCTCTATAAGCTTGATCAAATTGCTCTACCACAAAACCTTCGACCAATAAAATCACGGCGCTGGTTGGTCATGAAAATGTATTTAAGATCCTGACGAGCAAGCCGCGTCCTCATTTTGATCAACGTTATCGATGAGCATTATTCGTGTCAAGCGATTTCTTGACATTCCTTATTTACGACGAAATCTCGTCACCTGTCGATATTCACTTCGTGTACCAACTCTCCAAGATTCTCAACGAATAGTCTTTTTCAAGACTCTTCGTGATCATCGTTGACTCGTCCTTTTTAGGACGAATCAATTATAACGTACTTGCTTTGTCTTTATCAAGACAAAGCCAATCACAACTCTCGTTCATCCGTATTCAAAAAAAGATTTCAGGTGATAGGGAGCCTGGTTTGCTTGAAGCCCCCGCACTGCGTCGGGAAGTTGGATAGCTAACCAGGTGCACGTCTCAGAAAATAAACCTCGAGGTAGGGAGCCGGAATCCTCAGCTCTGTGGCTGAGGGTGGGACCAAGGAAGAAGGTGCATTGCTGAGAAAACCTTCCACAAGTGATAAGCTTCACTTATCCTCGTGAAACATTAACATCAACTCCTGAGTCGTTAGGACCATCCGTCATGATACATTGAAAATCGATTGAGATTCCGTCATGATACATTGAAAATCGATTGAGACCCAAACCCAAACCCAAATCAACTAAATCACAGCAAAATCGTGAATTCCTTCCGAAATAAATGAAGGAATTTCACGAAACGTTTCAGTCTGTTTAAAATAATCTAGCTGTATGTTGAACTTTTTAAAAATCATACATTCCATTTTTTTAATAAGTTGGTGTCAAGATGCTGGCACATCTCTTGGTTATGGCCTTTTAATATTGCAGTATGGCAGAGTGGTACCTTGCATGGAATTTACAAAATTTGGGAGCGCGTGTACGGAATGTGAAAAGAAGTCTTGAGCGGAGAGAATTACGTGAACATCAAGATCCATTTAAACTCCCAGAAAATGCCTTCACTGAATTATACCGCCTATCTCCATCACTTTTGTCCGAATTGATAGATGCATTATATCCTTAACTGCAGCGAGATATGCCTACAGGATTGTCTGTAAAAAGTAGGTATGCCTTTTTGTTAATTTCACGATCTGCTTGTTAGTTTAAATGATATGCTAAGCATTCGATTGGTACAGGTATTGGCAGCAATCAGATTTTATGCAACAGGACGTTATCAACGACTACTTCGCAAGCAATGGGGTATAGATATGAGTCAGGCGTCCATCTCCCGCTCAATTCCAAGCGTGACAAATGCGATCAATGAATTACTCTTATGACCATGGGTAAGGTTTCCAATAACCCAGGCGGAAAGAAAAATTGCACGGCAAGAATTCGTAACTGCAAATCAGCCTTTCGGAGGTGCAATTGGCGCGATTGATTGTTCGCATATTGCCATACTTGCTCCAACAGAACACGAATAAGGGTACGTTAACCATCACGGCTACCATTCACTCAACGTGCAAATGGTTAGTAAACATCATAATTGCAAAAATATTGTAATATTGTGTAAAACATGGTTCTATTTGTTCCAGATTTATGATCCAAATCTAAAAATACTTAATGTGAATGCACGGTATCCTGGAGCAAGAAACGATTCGTACATTTAGAGTGCGTCTCCAGTATGCCGAATAATGAGGCAGTGGTACGATCGTGGTGAACGTGGAACATTTCGCATTGGTTGGTTTCTATAGAATATAAATTTTTTTAATGATGTCTTATTCTCATTTATTCACATAATACCTATATTTTGAATAAAAGGTTATCAAGGATACGCCCTTAAACCGTCGCTGCTGACTCCTCTGCCAAACAAAGCTATTGGAACACCAAGATTTCTGTATAATCAGGCTCTCTGCAGTGCCAGAAATTGTACGGCACGTCTCTTTGGAGTAATGAAGTCAACATGGAGATGCCTGTCAAACCAAAGAGTCTTGCAGTACGAGCCCGGCAGCGCAGGAAAAATCATGAATGCGTGTGCAGTTTTACATAATATGCGTATTGAAAACGGTATACAAATGGAAATGATTGATAAAGCCGAAATGGCAGAGAACTTGCCACTCCCCCAAAATGACGGCGATGAAAATTTTCGACCACTCGCTGTAGCACGCCGCATTCAAAACCGGTTGATAATGCAGCGATATGGTGTTTGATTTGCCCAATAATCATGATCCTGGGACTTTCAACTCGACCGTACCCCTAAGAGTTACCGTAAAATTGTACATATAAATTACTGCGTTGATAATAATCAATGCGATCAGATTGAGATTAAATAAACATGAGGATGTTGGCATTGTATAACATTCTTTATTTTTAACAATATATAAATATTTTTTACATTTAAATCTATTGACTACTATTTTATTACGTCGCGTACTGCGGTAAAATTTGCGATAAAACTTCAGTTAACTGCTTGAACACTTCAACTCTCGCAGCATCATCAGCAGCTTGTTGCACCGCATCATCAGCCTGCCGCTGAGCTGCGTTGGCAGTGATGAGAGATGCTTCCGCTTGCATTTTCATAGCATCTGCTACCATCTGTTAGTTATTCCATATAAAAGGTATAAACTGAGTTTACTTGTCCATGTATGGAGTTAAATAATCTTTAATTTCGGATAAAAATATATTGATATTTATTTATATCAACTACTGTACCTCCATTGCATTCGCGTGTTTATTCAAAATCTGCACGAACTGTTGCTTGGAATCATGAAGCTGCGAGCTGAGCCTCGTTCGATTGCCTAATGTAGTACAATTACTGATATTAATAATTTGTATCTAAAGTTAGATTGTCAAATCTTGAAAGAAAATCTGATTCATACACATACACGGTCGTTTTGCACTTGTTGCAATCTGCGCTCTTGCTGGTTGCTTCTGAACGTGCGGAACCTTGACAGAACTCGACATTCTTCCAGCCGAAAGTTCATTGTTTAATACACTTGACTAGGTATCAACCTGTATATCCTATATATCTTTAAAAACGGTAATATAAGAGATATATCGCGAATATAATTATTATACGTTGTTTTGATTCAAATGTAATATCTACCTGAACTATTCATCTCATCTAGTTTAATTTCCTTGTCGATGCTTCTGCTGTTGTTGCTTTTACTATTTAAAAATATTGTGAGTGTTACTGGTCGCTCGAGTAACGCTGTGTCCTCACCAGCAGTAATTAATTAATACCTGTACAATTTTTTTTTTTTTTTTTCGTATTGTGATAAATGAATATCTTGTTTAGCATACTGCATTTGGGGTTTCTTTAAATGGTTATTTAGCTAAGGAATAAATATAAGACCATAGAATCATTCAACTCACTTGTTCTGCCGGTGTACTATCAGGACAATCTTCACTTCCCCCGACGTAGAAATTTTCGATCAAGCCAATAACTCGTTCGTCAACTGCGGTTAGCTCTGTCGCAGTTAAACGTTTATTTCCTGTCACAGCTCTACCATTTCGCAAGTTTCGAATTTTTATCGATGTACGACTGTTCAAATCTCTCCATGTCTACACAAAAACGTATAATATAATAATATAGTAAATATATGAAGGTTTTCCAGAAAATGAAGACTCAAATACAGAATTTATGTACAAGGGATACATACCACTTGCCATTGAGTACTATATTTCTTTGCACCCATCGTCTGCTGAGATATCCACTAATGCTATCCATTTTTTTCTTAAGTCATCTCTCCCAATTATTCCAGGAAATTTACCCGTGCCCAGACTGCGGTTCAACTCTATAAAGTCGAGCATTGCACTAATTTGTGCTTCTGCAACCCGTGAGCTCCTCGATTTTTTTTGTAAGTAAATAACATATTACATTATTCTTTTTCATCTCTTTTTATGGTTATGTAGTACATTTTTTCGTTCATCTATCTGTTTTTTTAATCGTTAAAAATTAAATAGTAACATACTTAAAAATTAAATAGCAAACTTATGCTGCAGTTATGCATCGTTTTCCAATAAAGTCAACAATAATTTTAACACGAAGCCGGTATCAGATGTAATGCTGAAAATGTTTTTCACTTTTATAGAACAAATATACATAATATGTATGTTATGGTATGGTATGAGTTCTTACACCGACTCCCCTGAGGGTTGCGGGCTCCCAACACCATCTACCCTTGGTCTCCTCTCGTATCCGTTTGTCCCCGGTTCGATCCCCGCTGCCGGAGCTTGTCGCGCACTCGCTAGATTTCAACACCTGGGACAGAAACAGTCGTAGTTCGTACGCCCTGCCTCTGGAGCTACGTCCGAGCCCGTTTGTGCTTTTACCATCTGCTGTGCTACGGCAATGCTTCTCGCTGCCGGAGCTCGTCTCGCACACGCTAGGTGTCAGCACATTGGGACAGAGGCAGTCGTAGTTCGTACGTCCTGTTTCTGGAGCTACGTCCGAGCCCGTTGTGTTTTCATCAGCCATGCTCCGGCATCGGAAATCGAAAGCGAGACATCTTCCCAGCCTTTCGGTCACCACACCAAGGCGCTGGTTTCCTTTGGACCTACTTTTTTTAGGTGGATTCCGAACCACCGGGGTCACAGAAAAAGCACTTAGAAAATTTTTCCATTGGTGCCGACAGTGGGAATCGAACCCGGCCACATCGCGCGCCACTGCGTGCGAGCCGAGCACGCTACCCACTGCCCTACTGCTCCCCTTTTTACATAATATGTATATAGAACAAATATACATAATATGTATATAGAAAAAATATACATAAACAGAAACACAGATTTTAAAAATACATTATCTTAAGCTTTCACTAAAAAAATAACCAATATAATGTTGCCACTTTTTCTTACAATTTCAACGATTAACGATACCGGCTTATGCAACAACAAGTCTCGTTAAGTGCTTCGTACAGAATCGCACGTATCGATAGCGCAAGGGAAAACTGTCGGTAGCTAACGACGTCGATAGCTAACGATAGTGGTGTACAGAATCCCTCTACAGGTTGGTACAGAGTGCCCAATATATATCAGTGATTCAGAAACATAACACAGAACATATATAAGAAAGTTGTGACGGGAATCTCGCGATTCGCGTCACCTTCGGCCTATCTCACCATTCTTCACGCCGGGAGAGCCGTTGAGCGCCAAGTAATCTTTTTAATTCGACGGCGGGAATTACCAAACCCCCTAAACGTAACTTTAGCTGAAAGAATCAAAACGAACGGAAACGAAACTTAACCTAAAATGGACGCTGGCGTGTCGGATGGCGAGAACGGTGACGGTATACCCGATTTGCTCAGGATGTAGGTTGTGGTGAGAGGGTGCGGACGGCTAGCCAACTTTCGAGTGGCTTCGAAAACGTAACCTGAAATAAATGAACTCAACACGAAAAATACGGTATGGGGCCTTGTTTCAGGCTAATTTATTTATGAATCTTGATTTATTTATTGTTGAATTGAATTGAATTTGAATATGAATCTTGATTTATTTATTGATGAATTATGAATTATGATAATATGAAGCTTACATTAAATCGCCAGACCAGAAACCAAATTTCGATAACGAATGAAAAAAACGAAAAGAAATCTCGATAACGAATAAAGCGCAGCGATATCATGATAACGGTAGCGATAACGGATAAAACAAATTCGATAACGGCGAGAACTCGGTAGCTAAAAATAAATTCGGTAACGCAGAAAAGAAATTCGAAAAATTATTAGCGATAGCGTCGGTAACGGGAATTGAGCACGGTAACGGGAACGGTAACTCCAGATCGAAATTAGTCGAGAACCAACGATAGCGGCAAAACGATAACGCCAAAAGATAGGTCGATAACAAACGATATTAAAAAACGGGAACGCCAAACGATAGTTCAGTAACAAACAATATAAAAAAAACGAGAACGCCAAACAATAGCTCGGTAACAAACGATATCAGAAAACGAGAACGCCAAACGATAGCTCGAGAACAAACGATGGCGTAACATTACCAAAACGGGAGCAGAAACGGTAGCATGTCGGGAGATCCCCGAGCGGTGAACCACTTGGGTCGAGAGTCGCGCCGCAAGAGTCGAATCGATAGCTTGATCGAAAAGGTAACGCAAAAAGAGGGGACGATTACGCGCACGCGTAATAAGATTCCAAGCTCACTTTTCTCCTTACCTCACGCTTACAAATAAAATCCTATCACCGACACGGAACGGTAAAATTCGAACGATAACACGAATTCAAACAAAAATATTTCGTAATAGTCGATAACGGAAAAATGCCCAGGTGTTATGGCGTGGGGGTACTTGGTACTTTGAGGATGGTCCTCCAAGGGGTATTCTTCGAGTATGGGGAAGATCCGGGACTACCTAAAACTAAATCTACGATAACTGCGATCGGAAAATCCGCGACAGCTGGGTGATCGCATTCCCAGCCGGCAACGGCCTTCCATAGGTAAACGTAACTAAACCTACGATAACTGCGATCGGGCAATCCGTGACGGCTGGGTGATCGCAATCCCAGCCGGCAACGGCCTTCCATACGTAACTCAAAAACCACCATTCTCTTCCCATACGCTTTATCTTGAAGCGTCGAGATTTCCACTCGATCCTTTAAACTTCCCTCGATTACTTGTCCAAGAAAGACCGAATATACCGGGTGACTCGTTATTTCGGCCCTGTCTCACGGTAACTCGGTATCCTTCATGCGATTGACCCCATAAAAGACGACTCGCTAACTAAAACGTACGATAACGCGAAAACTGAAAAAAAAAAACGATAACGAACCCATACGTTAAATATTAAAAATTATCCGGATTATTCGAATATCGTCTTGTAAACGAAGGTCGGGACGACCTGTGACGCTAAAACTAAAAAAATGCGTCACAAAGTAGTCACTCTACGTTTGATGTATGTATTTGATGTTTTGTATACTTATCGCGAAATAACAAAAATTAATAATAAATAAACATAATGTGGGATTTTCAATATACGTTTTTTGTTAGAGTTTTGTGTTCTAACGTGATGGAGAGATGAACGGAAACTAGGTATATGAAGAGCATTTATTAAGTACGCAAAATAATATAAAAGAATTGAAATGATAAGTAACGTCGTTTCGTCACGATGATCGCCGAGAGACTGCCGGGCTCGCAGGCCCCTCTCTCACCCAAACTCGTACTGTGGCGCCGCTTAGTGATGCCGCCGAGACGAGACGAGAATCTCGTCGAGATTTTCGAGAAAAATCTCGTCTCGTGATGTCACGAGACGAGACGAGAATCTCGTCGAGATTTTCGAGATTTTGCGATATTTTTCATTAAACTGATTCATAGAAGTCCCATGAGTATGGTTGTATAAGCGAAAAGTGTTTATTTATTTTAAGTGAACAGAATCGTTTGTAGAGACTTGAAACATTTCGTACATTTTTTTTATCTTCAACAATACACACAATCGATAATGTCATTACTTATTTCCTTATAAAATATAACGTAGGTGATTCGTTTTTTTCCTTCATATTTTTTTAAATTTGCGATTGTAGGCTGCACGACATCCAGCCGTTGATGCAAAGTAGACTTCTTCCTGATCAGTGTTGGGCAGCATCGAATTACATTCAAATTACAAATTACAATTGTAATTTGTAATTTAAAGTCAAATCAATTACAAATTACAATTGTAATTTGTAATTTAAAGTCAAATCAATTACAAATTACAAATGTAATTGAAATGTTTTTTGGAATCAATTACAAATTACAAATGTAATTGAAATGTTTTTTGGAATCAATTACAAATTAAAAATGTAATTGAAATGTTTTTTTGAATCAATTACAAATTACAAATGTAATTGAAATGTTTTTTGGAATCAATTACAAATTAAAAATGTAATTGAAATGTTTTTTTGAATCAATTAAAAATTATAAATGTAATTGAAATGTTTTTTTGAATCAATTACAAAATACAAATGTAATTGAAATGTTTTTTGGAATCAATCACAAATTAAAAATGTACTTGAAATGTTTTTTTGAATCAATTACAAAATACAAATGTAATTGAAATGTTTTCTTGTATCAATTACAAATTAAAAATGTAATTGAAATGTTTTTTTGAATCAATTACAAATTACAAATGTAATTGAAACGTTTTTTCGAATCAATTACAAATTAAAAATGTAATTGAAATATTTTTTTTAATCAATTACAAATTACAAATATAATTGAAATGTTTTTTTGAATCAATTACAAATTACAAATGTAATTGAAGTGTTTTGCCAAAAAAAAAAAACAATAAAATTCAGAATTTTATTTTTTTTATTTTATTTATTTATTCATTTATTTATTTAACTTTTTCATGCTCCCCCGCCTGATTATTATTATTAGTGCCTGAATGAAGGGTTTTGTCGAAAAAAAAAAACAATAAATTTCGGAAAAGTAGTCAATCTAGACAATTACCAAAAAAACGTTTTGATTACATTTGTAATTTGTAATTTACTCAAAAAAACATTTCAATAACATTTGTATTTTGTAATTGATTCAAAAAAACATTTCAATTACATTTGTATTCTGTAATTGATTCAAAAAAACATTTCAATTACATTTGTAATTTGTAATTGATTCAATAAAACATTTCAATTACATTCGTAATTTGTAATTGATTCGAACAAACATTTTAATTACATTTGTAATTTGTAATTGATTCAAAAAAACGTTTCAATTACATTCGTAATTTGTAATTGATTCGAAAAAACATTTTAATTACATTTGTAATTTGTAATTGATTCAAAGAAACATTTCAATTACATTTGTAATTTGTAATTGATTCAAAAAAATATTTCAATTACATTTGCAATTTGTAATTGATTTGACTTTCAATTACAAATTACAATTGTAATTTGTAATTTAAATGTATTTAATTAAAAATTCGCCCAACACTGTTCCTGATTGATGGCGTGTGTGTGCGTGCTTGCGTGTGCGCGTGTGCGCGCGCGTGTGTGTGTGTGTGTGTGTGTGTGTGTGTGTGTGTGTGTGTGTGTGTGTGTGTGTGCGTGTGCGTGTGCGTGTGCGCGCGCGCGCGTGAGTGCGTGCGTGTGTGTGTGTGTGTGTGTGTGTGTGGTTGCAAGTGTGGGCAAATATGTTCAAGCGTGTGCGAGTGTGTTTGAGGGTGTGCGTGTGTGTGTGCGAGTGTGTGCGAATGTGTGCGAATGAGAGCGAGTGGAATCGAGTAAAGCCTACGAGCTCCAATAACCTGTAATATTATGCAAGCAAGATTTTTTAAAGACGAGATTTCGAGACGAGACGAGAAATTCGTCTCGTCTCGTGAAGACGAGACGAGATTTTCGAAAATCTCGTCTCGTCTCGTCTCGCGGCATCACTGGCGCCGCTAGCACTCGCACACATACATACTCATATCCTCACGCTCATTCGCACGCACACACTCATATTTTTTCGCGTTTTCGGTCGACGTTTGTTGCGGACCTTCGTGCTCTCCCACCGTCTGCATGAGGTACCGGTCGTTGTGCAACACTTTCGATATCTCGTAAGGTCCGAGATATTTTGCCGCAAATTTTAACCCTGCGTCATCTTAATCGCGATGACGTCCCCCCACGATATGCTCGCGCTTTTTTGCTGTTTCTATTATATCCTCGTCTATTTTATTCTTGGATTCGCTGAATACGATCTTTCGCGTGCTGTCGAATCTCATCTCACTTTTCTTGAAAAGTCATCACGAATTCTTGCTCGACTAATTCGCGCAGTGATTCGTTATCCTTGAGGCGCGGACGCCTCCCCCAACATCACTTGAAACGGTGTTGCCAATTCAATTACTCGTATTCAATTACGCCGTATTCAATTACGCCGTATTCAAAACGCCGTATTCAATTACTGCTGTGCGGTACTTAAATGTTTGTTCTACTCCCTACTCTTCGGTACTGTCAACTTCGTGATCAGGGGAATCAGCGTGCGATTTACGCACTCGACTTCCCTCGGCCCTCGGAATCCCCGGCGTCGTGAAAATAAGCTCGATGTTCTCTTGTTGACAATAGTCTTCAATCTCTTTCGCTGTAAACGCCGTACCACGATCTGAGACTATGTGCCGTGGGTTGCCAAAAATCGCTGCCTGCCTCTTCAGTCTGTCGATCGCCTCAGCTGCCATCGTCGATCGGGTTGCATACAGCTACGTAAATTTCTTGAATCCATCGATTACCACGAAAATATGATTGTAATTTTTGTCGTCGAAGCCAGGGTCCAAGATGATCGATATGCAGTATATCGAGTGGCGTCGTCCCTTTTACGATGGAATTTGGATAACCCCCTTGTTTACCATCCTTCCTCTCCGCCATGATGCACTCTACACAGCTGTGCACGATCCCCTTGATCTTCCGGCGCAAATCTGGTATCCAATAGTCCGTGTTGAGTATTGCCTCGATCTTTGCAATAGAGAAATGCCCTTTCTCATGCGCGCGTCTGATGATATGCGCACTCAACTTCCTCGGGACTATCAGTCAGATGTTGCCACCTACTTCCTTAAAAAGAAGCCCTCCACTAATTACGTACTCCCTCCTCAATCATTTTTCAACGTTTTTGATTATTCGGCTAATTTCGTCATCGTCGTGTTGCGCTTTCCTCAGTTGCGCCGCCAGGCCGTCCTAACGTTGATCAATCAGATGACACGTGGGCAATAGATTTCTGCTCAGCGTGTCCACGTGAGCCATATTTTTAGTAGGTCTGTGCTCGATCGTGTACTGAAAGTTTTAGAGATAGAACGCCCATCTGGCTACGCGTACACACATGTCCATTTTATGCATCGTTAGCGCAAACGCTCGGCAATCAGTCACAATTTTGAACGGAATACCGATCAGATATACGCGGAATTTTTTGAGACACCTCACGATCGCTAACATCTCTAGTTCCCAACTACAATATTTTTCTTCTGCCGCACTCTTTTTTCCGCTCGTGAAACTTTTTTGCACTAACATCGACCCGTATCCGTGCATCGATGCATCGGTATGCAATTCCGTTTCGGCGTTGACTCTATATAAACTCAAAACTGGTTTTGTAATCAGCGCTGCTTTCAAACTCGCAAACGCATCGTTTTCAACATCTTCGAATCGAAATTCGACCTCGTTTCTCAACAAATTTGTCAACGGCCACGCACTCAATGAATACTTTGGAATTAATTCTCGGAAATAACCCGTGAGACCAACAAAAGATTGTACTTGCTTTACATTCGTCGGCTTCAGGAAATTTCAGACGGCTTCGGTTTTATTCTCGGGCGGTCGTACTCTACCATATCCTACAACGTGACCAAGAAATTCGACTTCACGCTCGAGAAAATGACACTTCGACCACTTGAAAATCAATCCCGCCTCGCTCGAAACTGACTTTGAAAGCACACTCGAGATTTTCGATTCCGCTTTGCTCGTCTTTGGAAGAAACAATAAGATCGTCCATGTACGTCAAAAACGCGCTCGTTAGTAAACTCACGGAAAACTACGTTAATGAACTCTTGAAAAGTCGCGGGAGAGTCGCAAAGACTAAAAGGTACTCAGCTAAATCCGGACTGCCCGTCTGGCACAATAAATGAAGTGTACTTTCTACTCGCTTCATCTACTCATACGTGAAATAACCCGTTTCAAAAATCTAGGGTTGAAAAAACTTTCGCGTCTTGCAACGAGTCGAGTTGATCTTCTATCAACGGCAGTGGAAGACGATCCTTAACAATCTTTTTGTTTATCAATCGGTAACCCACGCACAATCGACTTGAGCCATCTTTCTTTTTTTACAATCACGACCAGGCTACAAAAATCTGAGTTAGATTCTCGGACGATTCCCTCATCCAACCACTCTCGGATTTGCGCATTCACTTCTCGTTTTTCGGCTTCGCTCAATCGTCGCGCTCTCTGATAGATCTGTTCTTCGTCTTTTAACACGACCGTCATCTTTACTCCTACTTTGCGCAATTTTTTCGGCTCATACGCGTCTACTATACCCTGAATTTTCTCGCGGTTTCTCGATCCGCAAACCTCGAATACTTCAATCTCATCCTTTCCGCGCTCTTCAATTGCCTCGATTCTCAAGATCTCGGGAACACTCTCATCCTCTCTCTCTCTCACACTCATCGCTCTTCGGAAACAGCATAACTTTGCACATGCCCTTCTCTCGATAAGCTTCACCCCGTCTAGAAAATCAGTGCCGATTAACAAATCCTCATTCAACAAGTTCTTCGCGACAACATACAGGCGAATCTCATACTCGTTACCGTCTACTCGCACTCTCGCGTCACAAAATCCGATCGCTTTGTTTCTCACGTTACCCATACCTTTGAACGCAATCCCGGCTTTTACAATGTACGGTCATCCAAACTTTACATACTGATCAGCCCGTACAATCGAAATATCGGTCGCCGTATCGATAATTGCGTTAACGTCATGCCCATTCACGCTTACAAGATTTGCTGTTTTACTATTCGTCGCGCATACATCGGCTGCATTCGCACTTATCGATTCGTCTCGTTTTTCAGCACAACCCGTCGTGATATGCCCGTGTTCACCACACTTGAGGCATTTTCGGCCAAGGTCTTCAAACGAACACTTGGCGTTCACGTGATCACTCGCTCAACAGTTAAAACAGTGTTTCACGCTTGCTCACTCTTTTTTATCGACACTGTTCGCGTCGCTCACTTTACTCGATTTATCGTTTTTCACTTCACATTCACCGGTACGCTTTGCACTGTTTTTATCACTTGTTTCGCCTTGCTTCGTTGTTCCGCTCAGCCCTTGCAGCGAAATCACCTCGAACGCCTGCAGCAAAGACTCCTTCGTCATGAACCCGTGGATCCACGCTGCGTCTCGTAGATTCGGGTCAGAAATGACCTCGATGATATATTGAAGCGATTCGTCTTCCGGTAGTATATTCCGGTAGGTATTCGATTGGCCAATATCACTTTGCCGTGCACGTACTCGCTGAAACTCTCGCCCTTTTTCCAGATTCGTTCCTCGAATCGTCGTCATACTGCGATTTTGTCAATTCGATGACAAAACGTCGCTCGCAGCGCACTTAACAGCTGGTCTGTGTCCATCAAAATGTGCTCGGGCTTTGAGTAAAACCACTCGAACGCATTCCCTTTTATCCTCATTCCAATCAGAATCTTCATCGCATCTTCTTCGAATTCATATATCTCTATTAAAAACCTCACCTTTTTCTTCCAGATCTCCTACGTGTCAGCTTCTCCGTTGAACGGCGACAGAAGATCAGCTACTTTTGTCACACGTCGCGCGTGACAAAAGCGCGTCGGGGCTTGAAGTACGTTCTCAGTTGACGTCATTGACTGATGTGCAGCACGATCTGCACTTCGCGTCCCTCTGCTCGCCTGTTCATTTCGTGCCATCTCGAGTTCTCGTCGCACTAACAACAGTTCGCGTTCTGCGAGCTCTTTCTCGCGCCTGTAAATCTTAATCATTATTTGATCTGACGTGGCCTCCTCGCGCGCATCGTCTCCGTCTGGCTCTGTGTTCTCCAGGGTCCTCTCGAATGCCGCCATGTCAAATTCTTCCACCTGACTGAGCCTTAGTATCAGCTCACTTTTGTTACGGTCGTCGGTAAATTAAGCGATGCCAATATCTTCTTCAGCGCCTTTGCTGTGAGTTTCGCCGCACCGGATATTTCGTTAGTCCCTCCCTTTACACATCAACCTTCAAAACAAACGTGACCGAATTCTCGGGAATAGCCGTTAGCGTTACTATTCTCGCTACCCCCCCCCCCCCCCCCCCTCCTTTTTAAACAACAGGAAACGAGTTTTTTCGGCTTCTCGAACGTTCGTCACCTCGTCTTCACACACATATACACGCTGTCAAATGTTTGAGAACAGAGGCGGCCTCGGCGTTGTTGCCCTCTATCTGACCTCGAGCGATTTCCCCTTTTAGCGTTAGGATACACGTTTCAACCTGTCCACGCCCAACTTGGCGTCTTTTTTTTGAGCCTTTCAACTTCCCAACTTTATTCGTTTAATTAATTGGCGCACTTTTCTCGCGAACCCATTTTATTCGCGCTTTGTTTCACTCGCACACCGCATATATACTTCACCGGCTAGTTTTTACTCTCTGGTCAATCCTGGATGAGCCCCCGAATTTTGTGGGATGTTCAATATATGTTTTTTGTTAGAGTTTTGTTTTATAACGGGATGGAGAGATGACCGGAAACTAGGTATGCGAAGAACATTTATTAAGTACGCAAAATAATATAAAAGAATTAAAACGATAAGTAACGTCGTTTCACCACGATGATCGCCGAGAGACTGCCAGACTCGCAGGCCCCCCTATCACCCAAACTCGTACTGCAGCGCCGCCAGCGCTCGCACACATATATACTCATATCTTCGCGCTCATTCGCGCGCACACACTCATTTTTTTGCGTTGCTACAAAAATAATGTTGTGCCCCGATTTCATCATTTAGAATTATATTCGACTTAGCCGTCGATTGTGCAAAGGGTCATGAACCACGATTCAGCAATAGTGCAAACGTAGCAGTTTAAATGTGGCTTCTGCAACACACACGTCGTCGAGTGGACATCGTACGATTCCAGCTCCTCGGAAATTAAGCAAAAGGCCATTAAATTTTTAGTACAAGAATAATATAAAAAGGCAGTCTTCGGTTGGCAACAGCGCTGTTCAATTGAGCGAGCTATCCTTAGCGGAAGCTATAGTCAAACTGCAGTCAGTCGGTCTCAAGGCAAATAATCAAGAACTACTTTGTAACATATATTTAATTATCACGAATAAACTAGACCGTGATTTTGTAATACTCGAGTTGGAGATTTACTCAACCTTGATAATCACCCACAAACCCGTCCTCAACGATTTCATCCCCACGTGACGAAATTCGCGGGCACAACAGTTGAAGATATAATTTTATGACAGGATGTGTTCGACATCTAAATGGTAAATCGCTTTGTGATAGAACTACGTTGAGCCCTTTTTTCACAACAAAGGCGTAAAATTCCATACGTACGATTGCATTACGCTTTCGTTTTCATGATTTGTAGGTAACTTGAGATCCTTAGGGGTGCGAAAAAAATCGAGTGATCTTAAATCTCTGTGTACCCTGCAAAAGAAAAAAAGCGCTTCCAAAGTATGGAAAAAGGTGATATTGTTGTTTTGAAAAACAAGTATTTGTGACGAATCGAGTTTATCGCTACTCACGCTCATTAAAACATAACAGAGTCATTACATTCCAGAGCGTACACTGACTCCCAGGGCAATCACACTGGAACCTTGCGCAAATCATGCGTCAGTAGATTTCCTTCAGGTCTCTGACTCTTACGCCAGATGTAGGAAGCTACCTTGCTATAGCAGATTCGCTTCAGATCTTCGATCCCTTGCACCACCCGGTTTCGAAAGTCATCGAAATTACCATCTATCGACGATTCATCAATACACCCCCACGTGACCCACGCAGCTAGACACCTGAAGCTAACGAGGGTTTCCTTGACAGATTTTCAAATTAGTCTTAATACGACGCTCTTAGCAATCGGTCGAAAGATCTCGTCCCTTAGCGGCAAGTCCGTTCACGTACTTAGGTTCTCGTGGGCGTGATTGACGTGATTTTTTCGAACCCTTGTTTTCAAACAAGTGTCGTGTAGAACTCAATAAGTGAAGGAACACCTTAGCCGCGCTTCACTTCCTCCGTGATAGGATTGTTCGTGCCAATTTACTTTAGCGGGATTGCGCGTCAGTGTATCCCGGAGTATAATATTCAACCTTTGTAACATCTATATCTATCATTGTAATAGTGACTCTGATCGATCTGTGATCTTGGATTAATACAATAGTGTGAAACCACCTGTACTCTTTCATTGCATCACAGCTCCGGTCACCACCAATTACAACTACATACAAGGTAAAGTGCTACCCAGCTTAAAAGAGAACGGAGACACCATTCGCCCGTGCCTTTGACTACAGCGAATAAAATAATAGTAATAGCAAGTTACCACGGGATAAATAAGCCCGTGTGTAAAATATTATTCGTATTGTCGTATTAAAACAAGATAATGAGAAAACAGTTGTCACATACCAGCGTGAACGAAATATAGGCAAAAAAAAATACGTACACAGTGATGGGCGTTTTTTCAATTAATAATAGTCTATTTACAAATTACGAATGTAATTAGTATCGATTTTTCTTCTAATTACAAATTACGAATGTAATTAGTATCGATTATTCTTCTAATTACAAATTACGAATGTAATTAGTATCGATTTTTCTTCTAATTACAAATTAAGAATGTAATTAGTATCGATTTTTCTTCTAATTACAAATTACAAGTGTAATTAATATCGTTTTTTTTTCTAATTACAAATTACAAATGTAATTAGT
This sequence comes from Rhorus exstirpatorius, assembly GCA_963564615.1. Lineage (NCBI taxonomy): Eukaryota > Metazoa > Arthropoda > Insecta > Hymenoptera > Ichneumonidae > Rhorus > Rhorus exstirpatorius. Next base: position 3,547,698 of record OY751317.1, on the reverse strand, counting down.
ATCGATTTTTCTTCTAATTACAAATTACGAATGTAATTAGTATCGATTTTTCTTCTAATTACAAATTAAGAATGTAATTAGTATCGATTTTTCTTGTAATTACAAATTACAAATGTAATTAGTATCGATTTTTCTTCTAATTACAAATTACGAATGTAATTAGTATCGATTTTTCTTCTAATTACAAATTACGAATGTAATTAGTATCGATTTTTCTTCTAATTCCAAATTGCGAATGTAATTAGGATCGATTTTTCTTGTAATTACAAATTACAAATGTAATTAGTATCGTTTTTTTCTAATTACAAATAACGAATGTAATTAGTACCGATTTTTCTTCTAATTACAAATTACGAATGTAATTAGTATCGATTTTTTTTCTAATTACAAATTACGAATGTAATTAGTATCGATTTTTCTTCTAATTACAAATTACGAAAGCAATTAGAATCGATTTTTCTTCTAATTACAAATCACAAATGTAATTAGAATCGATTTTTCTCCTAATTACAAATTCAAAATTTCATTACTATCATTTTTTTTTCTATTTACAAACTACAAATGTAATTAGGATCGGTTTTTTTTTCAATTACAAAGTGCAAATGTTATTAGGATCGAATTTCCCTACAATATAATTTTCCGAATGTATTTCATATCATTTTTCGAACAAATTACAATCATGCTTCAGCATTTATGGAATGGGTCATTCCAAGGAAATATGAGTAATCTCGAGAATGTGCGGGTCATTCCATAAAAATATCAATGATTTCCGCTATGTACGAAACTTTCTAAAAGCTGTATATTTCTAAAAACTATATATGACTGACTTCGAGTACACATGGGTTGTTCCGAGGGAGCATGACTGACTTTATGCACATATAAATTTCAACGTTATATCAATGATTTCCCAAGTATGGGAAAAATACTTTCGAGCATCTGGCTAGCAAAAAGTATGTTATGAGTTGAATAGATCGTTTCAAGAAATGATTTGGGAACGATTTCAAAATTTGGAGTAAAATATTAACCCTTGGTCTGCCTAGGGTTTTTTGGCACCTTCAGCCTGCCTAGGGGGGTCGTTGGCGTCCTGACGTTTTTTCAACCTGTTTAAGCGGGGCTAAAAATCTGAAAAAATTCATGGAGTTTCTTTAAACCTTTAAGTTGGAGTATCGATCATAAAATTATAAACAATTTAATTTTTTAATATTTTTTTTATCAAAAAAATGATGAAAAACGGGGTCAATGCATTTGTTTACTCCAAAAATTCATAACTATAAGACAAATAAAGATATCCAAACTGCCAAAAAAGAATATTAAAGGGGAAGATTGTCGCTTTCGAGAAAAAAATGAGCCGCGTCCAATTTTTGTTAAATTAACCTTAAGTTTGGAACCTGAAAATTGGCAATAATTTAGTCGAAAATTTCGGAGTAAAAAGATAATAAATGTGTATTAAATACAAACTAAGTAATAAAATCAATAATAACTCAATCGTTAAGTGTCACAATGTGTTTTTATTGTAGAAAATAGGAAAAAAGTTTTTTAAACACAAATGAAAAAAAAAAAATTCCGTTAAGCGAGTTACACGAAGCATCCGGGGCAGAGTGTAATCCTATGATCCTCGCAAATCGGTTTTTTGCACCTAACGCAACAATAGTTCGTTTTCCGATCTAATTAATAACATTATATAAATTTATTAATTAATATAATTATTAGATAATTGAAAAAAATCGAATTTTTTTTTTTTTTTCGCGCCCAAATTTTTTGTGGCACTTTTATAGCCTCAATAAAGACTTTCAAGCGAAGAAACGAAAAAAAAATTACTTACGGTTTTGACAACCGCCGTCTGCCTAGGGGGGTCGTTTGCGTCCGGAACGAAAATCAATTGCTCCTTACAACAGCTGAGGAAGGACTAGAACAGCGCCACTTCTCAGGTCGGTCCTAGAGGGGCCTAACTTTTTTTACATAAGCCTCGCAGCACCTCCCGTGAGCGGATTTAGGAGTTACACCCACATTTGATTTTCGCTTGGACGCAAACGACCCCCCTAGGCAGACTAAGGGTTAATATCATTATCCCGTACTTGGGAAATTTTTCCACATGCTAGATAAAAAAATTTTCGCATACTTGAAAATCAATTTCCCATTATTTCCAATTTCCCAAGTATGGGAATAATATTTTCAAACATCTAGCTAGCAAAAAGTATGCTACGAGTTGAAAAGGTCGTTTTAAAAAATGATTCGGGGACGATTTTCAAATTTGGAGTAAAATATAATTTTCCCATGCTTGGGAAATTTTTCCCATACCAGGGAAATTTTTCCCATACATGGGGAAAAAAAGTGTGGAAAAAGTTTCCCAATAACGGAAATAGTAGATTATGCGGCAAGCGCGTAAAGTGACTGTTTTCTAGCGAGGTCATGTTTTTAGAACGAGCCGTTGGCTTTGCCACGTGAGCCGAAGGCTCACCTGGCTCCGGAAGATTGGAATACCCGTACATACCTGACGTCATTGGTATTTACATTGAATTACCCATATATACCTGAAGTATGATTACAATTATTGATAAAAATAATATCAATTATATTCGGAAAATGTGATTACAGGAAAATACGATCTTTATTCCATTTTTTTGTTGTAATTAAAAAAAGGATTCCAACTACGTTCGTAGTTTGTAATTACAAGAAAAACCGACTCTAATTACTTTCATTATCGATTCCAATTACTTTCGCAATTTGTAATTAGGAAAAAAAATATTCTAATTACATTTGGAATTTGTAATTACCAGAAAAATCGATTCTAATTACATTTGTAATTTGTAATTAGAAGAAGATTCGATACTAATTACATTCGTAATTTGTAATTAAGAGAAAAATCGATACTAATTACATTCGTAATTTGTAATTAGAAGAAAAATCGATACTAATTACATTCGTAATTTGTAATTAGAAGAAAAATCGATACTAATTACATTCGTAATTTGTAATTACAAGAAAAATCGTTACTAATTACATTCGTAATTTGTAATTACAAGAAAAATCGATACTAATTATATTCGTAATTTGTAATTAGAAGAAAAATCGATACTAATTACATTTGTAATTTGTAATTAGAAAAAAAACGATACAAATTACATTTGTAATTTGTAATCAGAAAAAAAACGATACTAATTACATTTGTAATTTGTAATTAGAAAAAAAACGATACTAATTACATTTGTAATTTGTAATTAGAAGAGAAATCGATAGTAATTACATTCGAAATTTGTAATTGAAATTTTCCTAATTACATGTTGCAATTGTAATTAGTAATTTTTTCTTTCCTAATTACAAATTAAAAATGTAATTAGTATTTTTTCTTCCTCTTAATTACAAATTATCAGTGTAATTAGTAATTTCAATGTAATTAATTACACAAAGTAATTAGTGGTACCCAACACTGTACGTACAAGCACTCGGTCCAATTATGTAGGTGAGAGTTGGATAGTTCCCGACCACCTAAGGATTTTTGTAAAAATATTTTTATCAAAAAAATCTTTTGGAACGGGTAAAGGTTGAAAATAATATTCCTTTATCGTAGTAACTTCGATTAAATTCGTTATCGTAGTATATTTCGATTGAACTGTAATTGACATTTGAAGCTTGGAACGGACTAATGACTAATTAACAATTTAATGATTTTCGGAAAGTGTCGGGTTGCCTCGACCACTAACAAGAAAAGTCTTTCCGCTGACGTCCTTCGATTTTTGACGAAATTCAAATATGTTATTCTACAACAAAATCTAAGAGACACGTTTTTTTTTTATCGGCGGAAAAACGTTTCTAGGTGGTGAAATTATCCTTTAAAGTTGAGACCTCCGAGGGGTACTTTTCAGGTTTCACCTATTTTCACTTGAGATAATCGAATGCACCCAAATGGATAATTACCTTAATAATAAACGATGAAAAATGCAACTGGTTTCATATCGGAGGGGTTGCATAGGAAAAAAATTATAGGGATTGAAATTCACAAAATCTTTATAACAAAAAAACTATTCCACCTATCTCGATGGATTCAATTGCACTTTGAAGAGGGCAAAAAAATAATACATACGGCTTTTTGCGTTTTTCTCGCAAATCAAGTTAGGGGGTGAACTACCCCTATATATGTTTACATTTAATCTCAATAAAACGGCAGTAATTCTTTTTTTTTCTTATTCCTTCTCCCAGTGATACGTTTTTTTCTTTAAATTTACCACAAACGTATCACGTGCATAGCATTTAATGAACGGTTTTATCTAGGAACCAACTTATTTATAGATCGATCTTTCGATGAAAAAGTATTCATATCTGACTTATCGATAATTCTGACTGATTTATATTTGGCAATGAGATAACATAGGCATACGATAAGCGCTTACACATATTCGTTTCGGTAGATAAGACCAAGTTTTGGGATGACGCATAGAAAAACTGCGTAGTCAAGTAAAAAAAAGAGAGCGTACAATATGCTTGTATCTTTTATTGATAATATGTCAACAGTCTAACAAAATAATCACTATAGCAATAAATAGAAGCGAATATATAATCATATGCTCTATTAGCCGTTGTAAGTACTGCAGTAATGATAGTCATTGAAAAAGTGTTTAAAACATACGACTTTTTACACCAGGAACAGCGAACAATAGCAACATTATCACATCCTGGAACTTCCCAGTGTGAGTTGCAGGAATCTCCAAATGCAAAGTGTACAGGGTTTTCAAAATTCGCTGGTTTTTCTTCTATGTAACCACTTTTGCACCAAGAATATTTGAAAAGATCGATATAACGTGGTGACGACAGTTGGTTATGAACGAGTGACTGCAGCTTTATGATACTGTTTCTCAAATGCAAATCAATATCATAATTCATCAAAAGACAATTACCAGAAAAATGTCTAACAAAATTTTTCCATACTCGGAATTCAAAACCATCGAGGGGCTGGATTTTTCCGGTAGTTCCTTTAGGTATAATCATTACTTTGACATCTCTATTTGAAGGTTTCACGTCAAGTACAGCTTGGGGACAGTGTCCAGTCCAAGAATCAATCAGTAATAAAGATTTTGGAATAACTTTCGGGAAAAATACATGCTGCAACCAAATTTTAAAATGATCTGAAAATAGAAAAACGTATTATTTTTTCATTCGAAAAAATGTCTATACAAAAACAGTGGGTGTAATTTATACCTGAAGTAAGCTTCCCAGACTTGGATACTTCTATGTACACATTATCTGGTCTGAAAAGCGTTTTCTCCACTATTGGACCAATCTTGCCAGTTGGTTCTTTTAAAACCAAAAATAGAGGAGATAGCAGCTTGCCGTCAGCTGATATAGTCGGCTGAATAGTGTAACTGTGGGTCGAAGAAGAGACTGATTGTACAAGACGTTGTACTTGCTTTTCTCCTTCGACTGATAAAGTTCTTCCGGAATGCATTTCTAGTTGGAAGCCACTCTAATCTGCGTTGAATGTATTTGACAATCCGTACGTTCTAATATTTTGCTTTACGTCATAGACAAATTTTTGAATTTGTTGTTCTAAGACTTTTCCATCTTCAATTATTTTAGATGTGATGAATTTATTAATTTTTCTCGATACGATACGATGAGCTGCTTTGAATGAGTTTATCCACGTACGAGATGCTTTGAAACGAAAATCAGTATGCCCTATTTCTTTTTGAGCATGTAAGGCCCATTTTTTCAAATCGGAATCATGCACTATTAAACCAGCATCCACAGCCGCTTTGAAATTTTCGAAAGTGTAACCACAAATTCGTGCTAATTTTTCTTTGTATGTCCCCCCCTTGTTTAAATTGTGGGCCCACCGCTGCAACTGTCGTATAGATTGCACTTTTTTGAACTTTTGTTTAACACTGCCCAAACCTAAATTTCCTTTCTTCCCGCTGCGCCAATACTCAACGGCTCTTAATTTGTACTCGTAAGATAAGTCTTCGTTATCACGAGTGCATGTATCAGGCGGAATTCTGGTTCATACAGGGCGTTTGCCGATTCTATATCTTCAACAATTTCCATTTCCCAATCCTTAAACGGTTCTTCGAAATGCAAAGAATTTTCTTCTACCATTTCTAAACCACTGTATTCGTTCATTGCACTCAACAAAATGTTTTCAAAGTTTTCTTTCAACTGTATTTCATCTTTATTTACTGGCGAATCCGGTAAACGCATAACTTCAAAAGTTGCGAAAAGCATTCTAATAACGTTCAAAGGATTTATCTTCATTTTGATTAATATTTGCAATTTCGTTTTAAATAGTCTCGAATTGTAAGTGACTTCTTTCGTCGTGTAAAAGAAAAATAGCCGACTGCGGTGAATATATTCTGCGATCGCATTTTTATCACTGCTTCCACGTCGTATTTCAAATCTGATTTTGGGAGCGAGTCACAGACTGAACAGAGGTGGCTCCCAGATAACACCGTCAAGTAAAGGGCGGGGGGGTCATGATAACTATGAAAATATGTCAGAATTTACTAAATTTTTGTGAAAAATATAAGGAATAGATATTTTTGAAATTCGTCTTGTGGTTTATTCAATATTAACTAATAAAAAAATTGTTATCCGTAAAAGTTATCCAATCTGTAATTTTTGGCGGAAAAAAATAAATAAGTGAATTCTTTCAAACTATGGATGTGATTCGTATAAATACCGTAAACAGTTACAAAAAATAAAAAACTGATAAAGTGGTAGAATTTTCAACGAAAAAATTTGATTTTTTCCAATTTTCCTTGCTCAATTAGGTAAAATCCATTGTTTAAATAAATTTTAAATGGAATCTTTTAAGTATAACTAGAAGAGTCTTAAATTGCTTTCAAATAAAAAACAAACCATCAAGATTGGACGTATACTTTTGGTTCTATCACTTTCACCAATTATGAAAATGTAATTTCGAGAAAAATCTATCCATCGTTTGATATGTAGATGTTGAGAATTTACAGACAAAACGTATAACTAGTAGAAAAGATAAAGCAAAAAAAGAATTACTGCCGTTTTATTAAGATTAAATGTAAACATACATAGGGGTAGTTCACCCCCTTAACTTGATTTGCGAAAAAAACGCAAAAACGTGTATAATTTTTTTGCCCTCTTCAAAGTGCAATTGAATCCATCGAGATAGGTGCAATAGTATTTTTGTTATAACGATTTTGTGAATTTCAACCCCTACAATTTTTTTCCTGTACAACCGCCCGATATGAAACCAGCTGCATTTTTCATCGTTTATCATTAAGGTCATTATCCATTTGGGTGCATTCGATTATCTCAAGTGAAAATAGGTGAAACCTGAAAAGTACCCCTCGGAGGTCTGAACTTTAAAGGATAATTTCACCCCCTAGAAACGTTTTTCCGCCGAAAAAAAAAATACGTGTCTCTTAGATTTTGATGTAGAATAACATATTTGAATTTCGTCAAAATCGAAGGACGTCAGCGGAAAGACTTTCCTTGTAAGTATATCACATATGGGGCATTCTACGTCACTTCGGCCACTTTTTCAGTTGACCCTCTGGATTTTTTTCATCTTTGGCCAGATTTTAGTACTAGTTGAGAATACCTTCTGTGATTTTTTTTAGATTTTTAAACCCTACCGTTTCGGAGTTGATCTCCTCGTTCCAACGCCCTATATCATGGGAACGAGAGCTCGCATAAAAAAAATGTTAGTACAAAAAATTCATAGTTTTTTATGAACTTTCCAATGCAATTTTTTTTGAAATTTTATTCAATTACTAAAAACGGTTTTAGGCCAAAAAAATTGTAAAACCATTTATTTTCGGGTAGATGAACACGTTTGATTTCATTCAAAATTTTACAGGCTCTTTGTAAATGTAGGCAGAACCTGCGAAAAAATTCAGAATGGTAGCTCCAGCGGTTTCGGAGTAAAAAAATAATATCTGCGCGAACCTCGCGTCAGGCAAGAATTGATTAGAGCGCGCATGTAGTCCACAAGTTTAAAATGCTTTACGCCAAGTAATTTTCAAAGAAGAAATTATTAGAGAAAACTCGCGAAAATTAGCGTTACATAATCATTTCTTACAATAATTAATTCTTGTCGATCAATCTGCTGTAGTGTTCAATGCGCCAGTGCATTCGTGGGTTTTTCGCAAGAATAGTAAACAGTGGCGTAGCTATCATAGGGCAAAGTGGTACAGTGCACCGGGGCCCCAAAGCTCAGGGGGCCCCTAAGGGCTCCTTGAGCTGGGGGGGGGGGGGGGGCAGCGAGCTCACGAAGCTGGGAAACCCTGACCCTGCGCCCAAGCATTTTTTTTTTCAAATATGTTTAATGAAAATTTATAATAGCAGAACTTCTAAGTTAAGGGTTTCAACACTCCTTAATTCTATCGATTAAGATAATAAGTTATCACCTATCTTAAGATAGGTTAGGTGTCCTAACCTATCCCATATAGACCGCTGACGTCTAATATACATATATAACACATATATATGTATATGATATGTATACGTCTATGATAGACTTATAATATACGTATATTATACGTATATTGAATGTATATTCTGGTGCTATTTAACTGATGCAGTGAGAGAATTTGATATACATATATTTTAAGTATATTATACAATAAGCATTTGACATAAAATTATATACATATATCATATGTATGAGAAACATATCTACTTGACGATAGAAACAAATCCAACTGCATTGCTGTCGAAATCACGTTATTATAGTGGGTTTTCCAATTAGAGCACAGTGCGACACAGTGTCGACATTTCTGATGGAATCGGCCTATCCGAGCAAAGGAATACACCAGAAATGTCGACACTGTGTCGCTCTGTGCTCCAATTGGAAAACCCACATATACGTATATTGGACATGTGTTTTTCAACAATAGCTCCGTGGAATTTTGTACGTCTCATATACGTATAATATTCGTTCATTATTATCTTTCGATTGTAATTCCCGGATCTGAAGCTATTCAATGTACTGTGACGTGACATTTTGCGCCCCGTCACATGCGTGAACTGTGTGCGGTCAGGAGGTCGGATTTACGACCTTGGGACGGCGCACGTTCGACTCTTACGCCAAGGTAAAATAAGATCGGTTACCTTATGGTCGGGAATTGGTCACCATTTTAGTGTTTTGTCTTTGTTTTGTCACGGAGTCAAGTCCTTTGTTTTAATAAAGTATAATTGCTCATGTCAGTAAAAGATCTCCGTATAACTTCAGTAAAATATAGAACTTGTCATTTACAAAAGATTTTAGTTTGCTTTATTCCGTAAAGATTAGGTTTTGGAATTCAATCTAGTATTTAGTCGCTCACGTGAGGGTTACCTAAAGTTCGGCAATTAATGGCTACCTAGCGTCTATTAAGGCTCTCGGTTATCTGAAATTTGGCTGGCTATCTATTTTTGGTGTTGTCGGGAGGATGATCACCTCGCCGATTTAGGTTATTTTTGGTAAGTATGGTTGACTCGGAGTTTTGCCGATTAATGCAGGCGGGTCGCATAACATCTGCGCCCGCGGGTACTGGATGCCAGGGAGCGAGCTGGAAAATGGGCCGAAATATTACTGTATCACCGTCCTCCCACGACTTCCCAGCCTGGCGCTGGACCAGCCTGTTGTTATTGTGGGTATCGCGGACCGGATCATCTCTGGCGCCTCTTTATGTTGGGGTTTAGGGGACTGGCGAAGATGGGTGAGGTGACAGTGTTGTCTTTAGGTTTCTGGGGCCCGCGTGGACAGTGTCGGTGGCCACCGCCATCCACGGGCAGGACCCTGACCCCATCCAAGTCAGTAACCGGATCCCCGGGGAAGATATCCGCGAGGCAATGTAATTACGGCCGGCAGAGCAAAGAGGGTTTTTCAGATTTCAGCCAAATAGTTCGGGTACACCGTTTGAATTACGCGCCCTTATCACGTCCTCGGCGAAATCGCCAAAGCTCTCGGACGCGAGGGACTACGGCGAAGTGGGAGAGGAATGGAACGGCCAATTAGCATAGAGGAACATCGAGGGGCAGCGTTGACGCCAGGAGGGAAAACTAGAGCGCCAAGGGCCGAAAAGAGGGGAGAGCATCGACCCGAGAGAGCGACGATCGAGCATCGAAAATCACTTCTTCCCGACCAGTCAAAAAGTATAGACGTTTGTTAAGTAAGCTAGAATGAGTGCGTCGTCTCAAGTACTTCGCGCAGGGGCCTGTAAGACTCGCGATTCGGACTCGACTCCTAACATCGAGATACTTGGTGAGGCCCAGCTCCATATTTATTGTACAGGCGATAAACTCATTCACTCGTGGTGGCCGTGTGGCTCTTTTTCTCTTGTATTTGGTTTTGGTTTATCGAATGTCGATATTTGGTTCATTTTGTAGTATACGAGTGGGTGTGTGCCCGCGAATGAGATTATCGCCTCATTATCAAGTCACTCTTTTTGTTCCGTTCATATTATTCTTTGGGTATTATTCTTTTGTATTATCGTTCCGTATTATCGTATCATTCAGGCAGTTATTTCGTCTTATATTTTTCGTAATTATTTTGGCTCTCGCGACTAATTCCGGTAATTTAATGTCGTTCATTTATTCGTGATTATCGAATCACACATTTTGGTTGAGTGTCGTTACAAATTCGCCTCGCGTGCGATTAAATATGTGGTTCTCTCGTGGCGGTCTTGAGCGTCGAATATCGTACCCGGTTATCTTGGTTATCTTCTGGCTATCGTTGAGATCTTGTATCTTGGTTGTCTCGGTTATCTTTTGGCTATCGTTGCGATCCTGTATCTCGGTTATCTTGGTTACCTTTGGCTATCTGTGAGATCTCGCATCTCGGCTATCTACGGTTATCTTTGGTTATCTGCGTGATCTGTGAAGATCGGAGAATCTACGGTTATCTGGAGTTGGTACGATATTCGCGCGTCAAATTAAGCTTACGTTATTTGACCTAAGTCCTGAATTCGAGCATTAGGAAGTTCTGTAACTCAGGACGACGTTAACGAACTCATAAATTGCGTCTTAATTTTTCTGTGAATTCCGGTTATATTTCATTGTGTTTTCTCGAGCCTAGTATATTAAGCAAGCCTGTAATTTCTTGTGGAAGAGACGCGTGAATTTTGATTTGTCATCGTCATTTCGTTATTGTTAAGTCGCGTTGGAAGAGACGCGTTATCGTTGCATTTATCGTATGATTGTAAGTTAGGGTATCATAAATCGGCGAATCCGCCGGATTTGTTCATCTCAGTAAGGTTACCTTTGTAAATCGCCCACAGTTTGAGTATTTCGTATCTTTGGCTCTCGGGAGCTCGTATTCATTTTGTTAAATTTGTAAATCTAAGTTAAGCACGATTTTATTGTACAGCGCCGAACCCACTGTACACCCGTCGCAATACGTGCCGGTGATCACCGGGATCGATTAAAAATAAACTAGTTTCCCGAAGCATTGCGTTTTTCTCTTTCACCTAAGGATCCCGCCCCTCTACCATAATCGTACTGTTTTTGGTGAGCTTAGCCGGCATTCTGTACTGACTTAATTTTTATCTATCGAGTTGCCGGCTATTGAGAGCGAAAAATAAATAAGCCATTCGTTCATGGATGGTGGTAACGAGCGAGATCCGTTCGTTACCTGGCGCCTAACTCTCGAATAGTCGGAGGTTACGTATTTTTGGTTAGATTGGGATATCATATTCGGGTCATCATCCTTTTTGTAATTTGTAAAATTGAGCTCAGTTGTCTGAGTCGAAGAATTGAAAAATTCCTCATTGTACGTATACTTGAATTAAAACAGGTGTAGAATGTGTGTCCGATACATGTATATCTATATCTGCAATATAATGATATGGTCAAATCTTCGTGAAATTGCGGAGATCTCATATACGTATATTTGTTTGTCATCAAACTCCCTCCCTGGGGACTGCAAGACCTTGAATTTGGTGGGAGGGCTTGTGTGTCTCGGCAACCCGAAGGGCTATGCCGGCGGAGGCATTCATTTGCCTCCAGAAAGGTCACCTATGCCGGACAGGCCGACGGGTAGAGATCAGACGAACAAGCAGTCCAACTAGCGTAGGGAGGTGGCGGACCCATCGCTCAGGGTGCGTTAAGCACCCTGCAACAGCCATCCCAAACTAAGGTGTTAGCTACCGTGCTTAAGGTTGAATGGCACTGGGGAATAGTGTCTTGAACGGTGCCTCTGGGACACCAGGTCGAATCCCAGAGTATTCAGGCCTTACCCCGGCAATCGGGGCTCTGCCGGGGCGGACGTTCTTTCCCTAGATACTCGTGGGACCAAAAATGGAAACTGACAAAAAAAACCAAAAAAAAGAGAACGAGGAGGTGGATGAAGCGAGCCTACAAAAGGATCGCGACATCATCCGACGGCAAGCAGTCGGGACCCAAGAGGTACCCTCTGCTACCGTCGAGACGCGGGAACTCCCGAATACAACAATGGTCGGGGAGAGTCGCCAGGAGGCTGAGATCGCAACAGGTATCAGCAGGATGGCGATCAAACAACGACCAAAGTTCAGCGGGGCCGCCAGGAGGAAATATAAGCTCGCCAAGGCCAGGGAGGCAGAGGCGGCGGCTAAAGCAGCGGGAACGTCGACGACGACCGTGGAAGATGCCTCAGCGAAAGCAGTCAAGGAGCCGAAGGGCGCCGAAAGCGCCCCGGGGACGGGCCAGCGAGGTAAGAGGGCGACGCCTACACTGGCGGAGAAGAGAAAGGGCTACGGGAAGCGGCAGCGGGAGTCCAAGGAGACACCGCCAAACGACCGCTCCAAGAGGCCAAGAGCGGCGGGAAACGGGCAAAGCTCGTACGCGATGGCGGCCAGCAACCTGCCTAAGCTGGCCGTCGTACATAAAGGGCTGCGGGAGGACATCACCGAAGAACAGTCCACCCTCATACAGGAGGGTCTGATGGAGACGATGGACGGGATCCCGGCAGGGGATTTTACGCCGCGCTTCCAGCAGACGTACCTGAGTAAGGGGGTCTTGAGGGTGATCTGCGCCGATCAGAAATCGGCAACATGGCTCCGGGAACAGGTTAGGAACCTACGGAAATGGGAGGGCGCGGACCTTGAGGTGATCGAGGCAAGCGACCTTCCAAAGTACGTGAGGGTCATGGCCTGGATTTCCGGAGCATCCATGGACACGGCTACGGCACTAAAGAGGCTGGAGCAGCAGAATCCGGGCCTGGCAACGGGGAGGTGGATTACATACGAAAGGCACGAGGATGCTTCCGGGAAGGGGGTACGCCTCGTGCTGGGAGTGGTTGATCGAGCCATACCGGTCTTGCAGGCGGTGGAGATGAAACCCTACCTAGGGATGGGCAGGGCCAAATTTAGGCTGCTGGATGCCCACTACAAGGCAGGAGAAGGACAGATGGACGTGGGGGAGGATGCAGCCCAAGACAGTGAGTGCAATTCGCTTCATACAGATAAATCTGCATAAGGCGTCGGTGGCGGCAGCAGCGCTGACGCGGCGCCTTATTGCAGAAGATATAGAGATCGCCCTGATACAGGAACCGTGGACGTACCGCGGGAAGGTCAGGGGATTAAATGCTCGGGGGGCACAGCTTCATTATTGTACCTCTGTTGATAGGCCAAGGGCATGTATCCTCGTCAGAGGGTTAGATGCCACTCCACTGAGGGAGTTCAGCCGGGGAGACCTTGTGGCTATCAAGCTCGAGGTAACCCTGGGAGGGAGGAGAAGAGAGGTTGTCGTGGCATCAGCGTATATGCCCTACGACTCTCAGGAATCACCACCGTCAGGAGACATCGCAGGACTCGTGGAAGACTGCAGGACCAAGGGCAGAGAGCTGATCATAGGGTGCGATGCCAACTCCCACCACACGGTGTGGGGCAGCACCGACACCAACGCCCGAGGAGAGGCACTGCTGGAGTACCTGGCGGGAACGGAGCTGCAGATCCTCAATAAAGGTAAGGAGCCAACGTTCTGTATTACTAACAGGGTGGAGGTTATAGACCTAACCTTAGGAACACCAGGAATGGGGGTAAGGATAGAGAAGTGGAGGGTTTCCGATGAGCCGTCACTATCGGATCATAGGCAAATTACCTACACGCTCAATGCAGAGGCAGCTCGACGAAAAAGGGGGCCCGTACGGAACCCCAAGTCGACGGACTGGCCGGCATATGTGAACGATCTGCGGGAACGGATAAAACAGTTCCCGAGCAGATACGGTAGGGAGGATGAGATCGAACTTGCGGTAGAGATACTGCAGGAAGCGATCACAGAATCCTACGAGAGTAATTGTACGCCGAAACCAGCGTACAGGGACAGAACGCCGTGGTGGAATCAGTGCCTGCAGGAAATGCGGGCGACCACCCGACGGTCATTTAACGTGGCTAAGGCAACCAGGAAACCCTGGGACTGGGATAAGTACAAAAGGAACCAGCGGGAGTACAAGGAAGCCATACGTACAGCCAAGAGAGACTCGTGGCGGAGATACTGTCAAGAGATTGAAAGTATCCCTGAGACGGCGAGAATACAACGGGTCCTCAGGAAGGACCCTGCGACCTTGTCGGGCTCACTCAGGAGGTCGGATGGAGGCTACACGAGCTCGTGGGGGGAGGAACTGGAGGTACTCCTGGGGAAACATTTTCCCGGGTACGCCCTCATCGATGGCTGGCCGGACTGGCCATACCAGGTGTGTAAACGCCGGGAAATGGACTGGACGACGGCCGCGAGCATAGTCACTCCCTCCAGGGTCCGCTGGGCCATCATGGGCTTCAAACCATACAAGGCCGCCGGCACCGACAAGATATTCCCAGCACTGCTGCAGCAGGGGCTGGAGGTAATACTATTACCGGTAACAAAGATCCTGAGGGCCTGCGTGGCACTGGGGTACACGCCTCTCCAATGGCGAATAACAAGGGTGGTGTTTATTCCCAAGCCAGGTCGAATTGACTACGACCAGGCAGGGGCATTCCGACCCATCAGTCTCACGTCCTTCCTGCTCAAAACGCTGGAGAGACTCATAGACAGGAGTGTAAGGGATGGACCGCTAGGGACACATCCGCTACACCCATTACAATTCGCCTACCAAGCGAATAAGTCGACGGAAACCGCCCTCCACAGGCTGGTATACAAGCTGGAGGAAGCAAGAAGCAAAGAATGCATCGCAGTGGGGATCTTCCTTGACATCGAGGGGGCATTTAATTGCACCACGGTGGAATCAATCAGTGCAGCGATGAGGAGGCATGGACTGCAACCCACCACTATCAGGTGGATTAACAACATGCTCATCTCACGGGTACTGACCATCTCCAGGGGAGAAGAGGCGGCAAAGGTCTCAATCAACCGTGGATGCCCGCAGGGGGGGGGGGGGTATTATCTCCACTACTGTGGTGTCTGGTGGTGGACGAACTACTAGACAGACTGGGCAAAGCAGAGATATACGCGCAAGGGTACGCGGACGACCTTGCGGTGGTGGTACGCGCAAGAGACGCCAACACAGCGTCAAGTCTGGCGCAGAATGCATTAAATCTCATTAGCAGATGGTGCAGAGAAGTCGGGTTGGAAGTCAACCCGGAGAAAACGGAGGTTGTTCGCTTCACCCGCAAACGGAAGTTTGACGGGTGGAGGGAACTTACCTACCGGGGTACAACAATCAGACCAACAGAGAAAGTGAAACACCTGGGAGTCATCCTGGATGCGAAACTGAACTGGGGGCCGCATCTGCAAAGAATACGCGACAGGGCCTGTGCCCTGTTGTGGGCTACGCGTAGGGCTTGTGGCGCTATCTGGGGTCTAAACCCCAGGGCAATGCACTGGATCTACACGACGGTGGTAAAGCCGGCCATACTGTACGGGGCCGTGGTATGGTGGGGAAGAACCACGCTGAAAACAGCGAGGGATATGCTCACACACGTCCAACGCCTGGCGAGTAGAGGCGCCACCGGTGCCATGAAAACCACCCCCAGCGCAGCGCTAGACGCGCTGCTGGGCTGGCCACCGCTGGCTGTGGCGACCCAGGGGGCGGCAGCGGCGGCAGCGTACAGGCTGATGAGAACGGCGCAATGGCAGGGTCAACTGCCAAAGGGAGGCCACACCAAAATAGTGGAGACGCTGAAGGAAGCTAGTCCCTCAGCGTTTATGAAACAAGACTGGGACCTAACGAGATACCAGTTCAACAACACATATAAAGTCGTATACCCGGAGCGAGCAGAGTGGACCGAAGGAACAGGACCGCTGCAAGGGCAGGAACTGGTCTGGTTCACAGACGGCTCGAAGATGGAGGAAGGATCGGGCGCGGGACTGTGCCTGGGTGGCTCGAACAGGGAGACACACCTCTCGCTGGGAGCACATGGTACAGTCTTCCAGGCAGAAATCACCGCCATATTGGTATGTGCGTTGCAAAATCAGCTGACAGGGTACAGAGGCAAAAGAATATGCATCTGCTCAGATAGTCAAGCCGCACTGAAGGCACTGGAACGGGGCAGGACCAACTCGCACCTGGTGAACGAGTGCAGAAAACTGCTCCAGGGACTGGCGGACCACAACAAGGTGACGCTAATGTGGGTCCCAGGGCATGAAGGCATCGCCGGCAACGAAAGGGCGGACGAGCTAGCCAGAAAGGGGTCGAGTACTCAATTCTGGGGGCCGGAGCCCGCAGTCGGCATCGCAGGCTGCCAAGTCAAGGCGGAGATCTCCAGGTGGGCAAAGGACAAGCATCAAAGCCTATTTGAGGCGACGCCCGGGCTAAGGCAGACCAAAACACTCATCAGAGGTCCAGATAACGACATCACGGACCAACTCCTAAAGATGAGCAAGACAGACCTAAGACTGACAGTGGGAATCCTGACAGGACACTGCGGACTCAGAAAACACATGCACACGCTAGGGATAGAAGAGACCAGCGCCTGCAGGAAATGCGGGGAGGACGACGAGACGCCCATCCACATACTATGCCACTGCCCGGCGTTAGTCGGAAAGAGGCTTAAGCATCTAGGGTCACATCTTGTGGACCCTAGAGAAATCGTCACATTCCCGATGACCGGACTGCTGGCGCTGGTAAAAGACAGCGGTCTGGTATAGGAGGGAGTAGAAAGCAGCAAGGGGTGTACAATGGGCCACAGGCCTAAGTACGCGAGCAGACGATGCCCCCTTAGATCCGATTATTATATTATATTGTCATCAAACTGATCGCATCGATCCATATCTACAGGGATATTGGACGCAAGTATAATATAGGTGAATTCAACTATATTGATTTTGACCAATCTTCGATCGACATAAGTTCGTCTAATGTACGTATAAAAAAACAAGGTATATGTTTACAGGTGATCATGGAACAATATCATTATTAACGCAATATTGATAATATAGAAGCACCTATATCAATAACTGCATCCACGCTTTTGATACGTATATTATAAAATCGTATGTCAATCTAATATTGGCAAATAGCAATATGATTGAATTTACTTATATGTTACACCTGTACTCAATATCCCTATATTTGGTGTATGTTATCATCTTCAATACATGGTTCATTTTTTAAAATTTTTGCTTCAACGCGAAGTACTTGAAATTCTCACCGAAACTCTTTTTGGTTGGGATTGTACGGCTCATACATCCTCAATAATGGATCCACCATATTGAGTTTGATAATTTTGATCTCAAATTCGTGTTCACCGAGAAAAAAAACCTCTGACTATATAGTTAGAGTGAATCAGACAAGTTATGGAATTTTTAGAATTTTGGATCCACCATATTGGATTCCCCACATTCAATTTTGTAATTTCTTTCAAAACTGACATGGTTATACTAAATAAAGGGTTGAAGACACGACCACCACCATCCCTTGAGTAGCTCCTAACATACAACTGATCAAGTGTTCTCTGGAGACGGGGGGGGGGGGGGGGGGGGGGAATCCTCCCGGGCCCGGGTGTTTAAACGGGGCCGGAAAATCCGGAAGATTGGAAAAAAATTCTCATTTCTTATCGTTGAAGTATAATAATTATATTTCAAATTGAAACATTTTGTTTGTGGAATAATTTGGTAGATGCATGGTACAAATCTTTTCAAATTCAGCGCCTTTTTTTACCGTAGCGCGATTGAACACTATTTATGAGCGTTACAATGTTACGTCTGCGGGCTTGCTACGCGCCCGCCGTCGTTTTCACAGAGCCGCGATAAACTCACGGGGTATTTGATAACACGATCGCCGCGGTTCCTCTATCCACCCGCTAAATTTAAATAAATGATTAATTGCAATGTTTTGTATATGCATCTCTTCCATAGGATAAGAAAAATAATAAATATAATTATATCTATATTAACAAATATTGAATAAGAATATATTGTAAAAGTCTGCTGTCTTGCTCTTTTTCCTTCTTCTTTTAAAATTCTTTCTCGACACCCTTTCTTTTGTTGCGTCGAACACTCGAGTGGAAATTTATAGTTCATAGCTTATGGTAACAACCAACGTCTGCTGACCACATGTAAATCATAAAATGCTAGTCGAAACAAACCCCTATTGTTCTCGCAGTCCTCCGAGGCGTACGTGACCTTTCTCTAATACTTGAGCTTACAACTTTTATTTTCTTTTAAACGTAAACGCAAAAAAATTCAGAAATTCGAGACCCGAGTTTTACGAGCAGAAAGGCCCTAAAACTTTCCGAGGAAGGGATGAGAGAGGGACAGTGACTTCTAGGCTTAAGTGAGAGAGTGTGCGTGCAACGAAAAAGAAAGAGTGAGAGCGGAGGAAGTGAGACGAGAGATAGAGAGAGAGAGAGAGAGAGAGAGAGAGAGAGAGAGAGAGAGAGAGAAAGAGAGAGAGAGAGAAGAGATGGAGAGAGCAAGAGCGGGGGAGCGTACACCCGAGAGAAAGTAAAACATACTTAAAAATTAAGAAACAGAGAGAGAGGAGAGAGACATATTGGACGCGAAGACAAAAATCTAAAGTCCCCACTCTTAACATTTTTCTTGGACGCTACCCTTAAGCCTCCACCAAGGATCAAAGTCAGACAATTTTCCAACTCTGATCAGAGAGTACGCGTTTTCCGATGTATCTCTTCCTCTCAAATACATTCTCTCTCAAATTTAATTAACAGTACCCAATTTAAGCATCTAATAAAAAAGGAAAGACTTCAGTCTTATCAGAGACAAAATAAATATTCGTCTTTTATTTATACGCGGATTCAATTTCCAATCCCTTTTTCCCGCGACTCAGGCCGCGAATTTCTATTCGCCACGGCAACACCGAACTTCCACTCTACGGGCTTTGGGAGAGCCAATCGTTCAACGAAAAACTATATTACGGCCTACGGGTCGTAACAACAAGTATATGGTGGCGTCACGTAGCGGTGGGACTTTGCAGCAGCTAGGTCAATGAAGCTGTCCGCTATTGCGCCACCAGCGGAAACCCACAAGCGTGGAGAATTTCGGGGATTCCCCGAGTTAATGAATATAATGATGCTTTCATATTCCTTGGTGAAATCCACTGTGATTATGAACATTGTTTAAATTAAAAGGATAATTTGACCATCTTCAATCTTTTTGTGTGTGTATCGAATGGGATAATTTTCTAAAAGATTCGTAAGTGCAAACAAACATACCATAGCGAATTTTTTTTCAATTTTTCATGAGCACGAGACATGGTTAGGGCATTTCTTATCAAAAACAATTTTTTATTAATGAATATTTGAAAAATTTACAGACGATATAGAAGGCAACAAGACACATTGAATACTAGAATCCTATTTAACATTTTCAATGTTTGGAGGTTAAAAAATTGCAGCCTGCAATTTGCAGGTTATTTCACCTATCACATTCAGTTGAATAAGCAGAACAGGTATGTATACAATTTATTGTATTTTGTGTCCAGAAGTAAATTATCGAAAGTCTTTATATCAATAATACATACCGTGAGTTCACGAGGAAGTGAAATACTTGAAATACTTTCTTATTCGTTATACTGTATTTATATCATTTGTTCGTTGAATTCAATTTCATTCGCAGATCAAATGCATCATGTATCACCACAAATCTGGAGCTGAAAAGCGCAAAGAGCATGCACAACGAGAAAAAAATGAAAAAGAAGAAGCAAAGAAGCAAAAAACTCTTTTTGGATTTGATTTCAGCAAAACTTCAAATGCAGGAAAAATTGATGAAACCTCAATTGCTGAATCAAATGATGATCGAACGCCTCTCGATGATTTACAGCTTACGAGCTCTGCAGCACCTGGTCCCAGCCGTGAAATCAACGCTCCTAATTTTTCAGGAAACGTGCCTGATCTTTTAGGGAAAAATCAAATACCCGAAAAAACGACCAATGTCGAAACCTATTCAAAATTCGGAATCGATAAAGACGAAATTGATGTTGGGGTAAAAGAATTCGCACAGAAAACTTCTGGAGCACAATCAAAACGAGAATTAGATAACAATCAAAAGCATCTTCACGATTATGATATTGGCACCATTAAAACCGAGTTTTTGCAGTCGGATGTAGTGAATGAAATCATTCGTCGGGGTCACGCGAAACTGCCTGCCTTTTCCCCTCGTGATCGATTAAATGAGCCATTTCCTCTTTCACTCTTATCCAAAAACTTGCCTAACGGGGAAATCGTAAAGCGAGATTGGTTAGTGTGGAGTAGCAGTATGGATGCATTTTATTGCTTACCTTGTCGATTGTTGAGTACCAATAGCCTTAATCATTCTAAACTTTGCCGTCCAGAAGGATATTCGAAACATCAATCTTGGAGAAAATTATATGAAAAACTTCCAGCACATGAAAACAACCGAGAACACATTCAGTTCTACGTTCAATGGCGCTCATTGCAAATCCGTATCCAGAAGGATACTTCAATTGATACACTCCTCGATAAACGAATCATCAGTGAAACAAAAAAATGGCAGGAAATTCTATATCGAATTTTAGACGCGATTCTTTTTCTTGGTGAAAGAGGATTAGCCTTAAGAGGTGAAAGCAATCTTGTTGGAGAACCAAACAACGGCAATTTTTTGGGTATTCTGGAACTCATCAGTCATTACGATCCGACACTTCACGAGCATTTAGAGAAAGTTAGACTTGCTCAACAAGAACACAAACGTTTGCAAGTGCATTACCTTTCAGTTGATATTCAAAACGAATTTATCAAAATTTGTGCACAACATGTAATTTCAATCATACTGGAAGAACGGAAAAATGCCAAATACTTCGCCATTATCGTCGATTCTACGCCTGATACAAGTCATGTCGAACAAAACACATTTGTTTTGCGGTACCTTCATTTCGACCCGGAGAGGAAGATATTCACGATTCAAGAACGATTTCTGTCTTTCGTCGATTGCAACAAAAGAACTGGAGCAGCGATCGCTGTTTTGATTTGTGAAACTCTGGAGAAATACAACATTCCTTTGAAAGACTGCTGTGCTCAAGGATACAATGGAAGTAATATGAAAGGCGAATTCAATGGCGCACAAAGTCACATTCTCAAGAAAAATAAAAAAAATAAATAAATATTCACCCTGCGCAGCTCACAGTCTCAATTTGTGTGGTGTCGACTCCGCAGAATGTTGTACAGCCGCAATTACCTTTTTTGGAGTTGTTCAAAAGTGTTTTAACATATTCAGCAGCAGTGCACAACGTTGGGAGATCATTAAAAAACATGTACCAGGTTCTCTTCACAAACTCTCAGACACAAGATGGTCTGCCAGAATTGACGCAATCAAACCTTTTGCAAATCATCTCAAAGGATAACAAAACGCACTAGACGATTTGTCTGAAGTCAAATTGACTGCAGAAGCTCGTAGAGATGTAAATGGCATCCGAAAGTACATGGGAAAGTTCAAGTGTATCCTGATGTCTTCGATTTGGTCCAAGATTTTGAACTCCATCAATGAAAGAAGCATCATTCTTCAAGCCAGAGACGTCACTATCGACGTTGAGGTTAAAAATCTTGACAGTTTACTCTCTGATTTGCAGCTGATACGGAACCAATGGGATCGCATTCTACTCGAATGTAAAAAAGTACCCACACAGCATTAGATATTCACCGTATGTACAAAATAAGTGCACAATGTGAAAAAAATATCGTGCATGTGAAAACGATATTTTATGTACATACCCGGAAGGATATTCATTTACGAGCATATCATGAATATTATATGTATATGCGTTTTTAGAACATTCCGGGATATTCGTCGTTATATATTCCCCGTATGTTTTCAAATGTTCGAATCCGTAATTGAAGATTCTGATACCCCCACAGCTCACGGACTTGCATAGAAGTGTGATTTCTGAAGCATATTCGTTCACTATAAACAGTATATATAATAATTATCGAATAACTACGTTCAATTGGGTTGGAAAAAATTATGTAGGTACATTTTTAATCAATTAATAATTTAGTTGAAAAACGAGTAAAAAAATTGATAAAATTATTATATATATGAATAAGTACGATGAATAATATAAGGTAGAAGGTATACAGAGCTATTTCTCTATTTTGAGAACGTATTACAGAAAGCTTTCGCTGTTTCACGTTTCAAAATTCGCGCCAGAATATGAGTTGCGCTGCGATCGACGGCCAACCCGGGAAAAAATAATCGTATCTGATCATACATGATCATATATAACTAGTCATGTATGACTCATGCCAGAAAAGTGGCCATGTCTGATCATACCAAATCGTGTATGATCATACCAAATCGTGTATGATCATATCAAATCATCTATGATCATATCAAGTCATGTATGCACTGCAAATCCGAGTGTGTTAGTAGTAGTAATAGTTTATTTATTATTTATGAATTAGCTATTAGGAATGATCGATGAACGAGCTTAAAACTGTTATTCCATTATTTTCGAAAATCCTGTATTTATGAATTAGCTATTAGGAATGATCGATGAACGAGCTTAAAACTGTTATTCCATTATTTTCGAAAATCCTGTAAATTTTGAAAAAAAAAAGTCATTGACCGGGACTTGAACCCACGATCCTCCACAGTAATCGAATTCAGCACTTTCGATCCTTAAATAATCATTAAAAAAAAAATTAAAGATTTTGAGAATTTTTTTTTTTTACGAGTGTTTCCGGCTTCGTGGTCCGGACGTTTTTCCGTCGAAATTAATTTTGAGCCTACCTGAGATTTCACCTGAGACCTACCTAACGACCTACCTAACGAGCGACACTCTACCACTACGCTATTGATTCCTTATGAATTTCTTGTATTTAAATGATATTAGTATACGAGTTCTAATGAAAACGCACTGTCTCACCGGGCTCGATAGAAGAGCGTGATATTCAGTAAAAAGGTGATATACAGTGAACAAATTTATTCAATTGTTAATTAACAAATGGATTTGTTTAATAATAATTGTTATTATGTAATATGGCTGGATAGAATCGCGTGATATTATTCAGTAAAAAGGTGATATGCAGTGAAAACATTTATTCAATTGTTAATTAACAAATGGATTTGTTTAATAATGATTGTTATTATGTTGTTTAATAGTAAATGTTGTTTAATAATAATTTTTATTATGTAATAATGACGTTATGTATGTTCATATATAATCATACATAAATTTATGTATGATCATATATAATCATACATAAATCAGGCATGAACCAGATATGTTCATATCTGAACATATCTGAACATATCTGGTTCATGCCTGACTCATATATAAACATTTTTTCCCGGGAATCCAAGAGGATATCTGCTCACGTGACTTTTCAGCGAAGAAAGCAACCAGTGGAAGTGCAGTGCTGTTACCGTGCGAATAAAGGCTTCATTCTCACCCAATCCCGCGCACGAAAGTTTGTCGCCGCACGTGTTTTAAGAATAAACCAGGAAAATTATTTTACATATTGACGCGTGTACGTACGAGAGTTTTATATTCATAATAGGAATTGTAAATATAGTTCGACTTGATTTATTATTTCCACCTCTTCTAGTTTATAATTTATGTTAGGTTATGTTAGACGAGTCCTCGCGCGTTGTTAACCTTTTATGCATCAGGTGATTCACCACGTTTATTCGTCGTATTTATTATTTCTCAATTAAGTTTTCAAACTGTATTTTATTGATTGTGTGTTCACCATGCCCAAGGCATTGAAAATAATAATAATGCTTAGAAAATAATAATAAGCATTTTATTTTTATCTGTTTTTTAATGTTTAAGATTTTCATGATACGCTAGGACCTCGATTTAACGGCCGGTGGCGGGACCGGCTCCGCATCGCACCTTGGTAAGTCGAGGTAGAGTATGCCCGCCCATGCTGTATCTGCGCATCGACACTCCGTGCTACGGGCCTGATCGGGGAGACTTTAAGCGTCCCCCACCATCTCCCACCACGCGAAAAACCGATCGGTAAATGCGATATGGTGGGGACTGTCTATTAAATCGAGGTCCTAGTGTACATGTATCAATAGATATTGTGAGTTTTCCAATTTTTAGTTAGAGCTCTTAAGCGAGGTCACGGTTTTTTACGTTTTAGTATTTGTTTCATCATTTAGATTATAAAATCAAATTCCAGTGCCATTATGTGATCTGATAATAAATGATATCAGGCGAGATAAGATATATGCCCAAATGTAAGTGCATAAGTATCATACGGGAACGTAGACGTACAAGTATTACACACTTTTAATTATAATATTTAACTATATGTACTTACGAACTTATATATGTGATGTATATGCTTCAATTTGAGGGAAACGTTAGTTATCTAAATGGGCAATCTTGTTTCATGCTCACAATGTAACGATTGCTTATTCGCAATATTATTTTATATATTGATGTCAACGCCTCGAATTAAAATGCTTGTATGCTGATAACAACAAATAAAATGTGATTTAAATATTATAAAAAGGGTATATAATTAAGCGATAAAATGAAAAATGTCTGGAAACGTACTTTTTGTACGTTAGATTTGTTGAAATGTACAATACGACAATACGAGTAGTACTTTTCCGAAAAGATACCACCTATAATATATACCCACACAGCATTATAGATATTCATTGTACATATATTTTTCATGTTCCAGAAAAAATATTCGAATGTCCATAGAACATTCACTTTTATCTCAGGGATATGTTTTGAATGTGTAATGAAAATGTCACCCCAAAATAATGTCTGCAAAATGTCTATGGGATCATTTAAAGGACATGCATATTATGTACACGATATTCGCGTATATTCGTGTACATGATATACATATCCTTTAAATGTTCCCATCGACATTTTGCAGATATTATTTTGGGGTGACATTTTCATGTTCATTACACATTCAAAACATATCCCTGAGATAAAAGTGAATGTTCTATGAACATTCGAATATTTTTTCTGAAACATGCAAAATATATACAATGAATATCTAATGCTGTGTGGGTAGCCACTGGGTTAGAGGTTTCATCATCATTTCCTTCCACCAGAAAAAAATAACACAGAAGATTTTTCGACGAGGAACAAGAAGACGACCTTACGAATACAGATGAAGAGGCCAATTTTAAAAGAAAAACGTTTTTAGTGATAGTTGATTCAGTAATTGCAGGAATTTCTCGTCGATTTAAAGCCATGCAAGAATTGGATCCTACTTTTGCGTTTTTATGGAAATTCGCAACGCTGGACGAAGATGAGATTTGAAACTCTGCTGCGAATTTTGTGAAAGAATACAGATCCGACGTTTCCCAAGAATTAGGAGAAGAGATAATCCACTTAAAACACATTTACGAGGCCAATTTCGAAGCAGACCTTTCACCATTTCTTTTGCTGAATGCAATTTTTTCTCAGAACTTAGAAACAATTTTTCCGAATGTTTGTATCGCTCTGCGTCAATTTTGCACAATACCTGTAACTGTAGCTAGTGCTGAACGTTCTTTCAGTGTCCTTGCCAGAATAAAAAATTTTCATCATTCGTGCTCTAAACAAGATCGTGTTTCTGGATTAGCTACTCTTTGTATCGAAGCACCTTTAGCGAAGCAATTAGATTTTAATGTTTTCATAAGTAACTTGGCTGCCCAGAAAGCGAGGAAAGCTTATTTATAACGAAAGAAAATGTACACTGAGAAAAATATTCGGTTGATTCAAAAAAATCGGCGTTCCCCCGCCCGCGAACGCCGCTCCGGTTGATTGAAATATACATTTGATTGCTGCAATGAAATATGATGTCTATCGCATTGCAGCATACAAATGCATATTTCAATCAACCGAATCGGCGTTCCCCCGCCCGCGAACGCCGATTTTTTTGAATCAACCGAATATTTTTTCAGTGTAATCAATCACAAAATAAGGTAAAAACTATAATTTTATCCTTGTGTACTTTTGAATTGTATTAGCACTTTCTGTATAACTAACAGTTAGGATTAGGATTTATGTAAGAAAAAAAGTATTGCGATGAAAAATTGTAATTCTCACCTTTTATATTCGCTCGAAATAGCTTTACCATACTTTGACTTATATCAATAAATACTGACTACATAATGACAAAATGTTGACCTCTTTTTGATGAAGAAAAACCCTACATGCAAATTAATCAACCACAATCACATATGCTTTCACGTTAACGATTTTCATTTTATGTATAGGGCCCGCTACTTTGGATCCCCGGGCCCGTATTTTCTCTCGGCGGCCCTGCTCTGGCGTATCAAATACATGATATGAATTACCAAAGTTCATAAACAGTCGATAGCATCGTGGGTAGCGTGTTAGGAAGATAGGTAGGATAAGTAGATAGGTCGCAGGTTCGAGCCCCCGTCGAAGGAGAATTAAATTCTATCGAGAAATCCGTGCAGGATTTTATTTTTCAGTGTAACTCTTCTATGGCCTATGACAACGACAAAATGCGTATGGAACCGTTTTGCCAGTAATATATTTCGTTTTTGTTTATATTTTTAAAAAATATTATCGTGCTGTGAAGGTATAGGCATTTGACGTATTTTCGACGTCTTATATACGTCAAATATACAAATATTAGCCGGACATTTAGCTCTTCAGTATACGTACTAAATAGGTCTTACAGACGTCGATGGCGATGTCGTATATATTAGACGTCAGTGTTCTATCTGGGAATATATTACATGCAGATAACTGTTTGACATGCAGATGAAATGTATAATGTATGATTATCGACTCCGACACTTATCATTAATTGCAATTGGAAAAAAGGCCGCATCAAACGTGGATTTGAGTGAAGTCATAGACGAATTTTCAAAAATTAAAGCGTGCAAGAATGGGAATTTTATTAACAATCTTACTTTTTCTGTCTGTTGATCTCATCTGATGAATAATAAATATTTTGTATCGTCATCTGCATAGTTGTTTATTTATTGTTATTTTCTTTTGCTAAATAGATAGTGATTTCACACCTTATTGTAGGTGACTTATGCACTTATCCTACTAGGGATAAGTGCAAGTCACTGTATTCTTATCTCATCCCTATCAATAAGCTTAAGGACTACAGCAATGCAGCCATGTGGAAAAAGGGGGAGGGGCCCGATTTTTTCTTCATGCACCGAGGCCCTTGTCCACCTAGCTACGCCACTGAGTAAGCTACAAAGGATGCTCATTCAATGGTGGGCGTACTACGACGAGTGGTTGATTGTTTGCCAACGTTGGTTCCATCTGGTGATGAGAGAAAGAACTGCTTCCTAGTATATCGCCAAGAATATCAATTGGCCAAGCGGTGCTGAATTAGCTCTACAGATGGCACCAACGTTGGCAAACTGTAGGGAAGTAATGAGTGGTTATCCCTAACAAATAAACGTGAAGACGGCTCGAATAATTATACAAAACTTTATTTATTTAATAGACGATATTTTTGGACTTTAGTGCGTATAGAATATTCTCGTAGACCGCATAGCGTATCTTTCTTTTTTCGCCTCCGTGCTTCGCCACGAGGCGTGGGGAGGAAATCACAGTAGTTACTTTTTGCTTTGTTACTGGATATATATGGCGCGACATTTGAATCGCGGACGGACTCTGCGAGTTGGGCGTCGCGCGCTCAATAGTGATCGCTATAGGACTCCCCCTCCAGCGACTTTCCAGTTAAGTCGCGAAACGAATTTTTTTCTTTGGTCCCGGATAGGTACGTATATCGCCTGAGAACGAAGTCGACGGAGTAGGGTGTGTCATCGTCGATGAGGTTTCTGCAGTCCCAGTTGTCGGAGTTTGATTTTCTGGCGCTGGTGCCGTTGCTTCCGGTTCTTTTTCAAAAAATGCAGGCTTGACCCTTTCTGTCGAAACAGTCACAGGTTTTCCTCCTATTTCGACCTCAAACACGTACTCGGAAATTCGACGTAATACTTTGAATGGTCCCTCGTAAGGTTGCTCCAATGATTTATTCGATCCACTCGCTTCGACGAAAACGTGTGAGCACGTATGAAGATTTTCATGTACGAAACTCGTACGTTTCGAGTGGTGAGCTGTTGGCGCGGAACGTACTTCCCTCATTATTTCTCGGAATTTCTCGACGAAAAACTGTGGGTCCGGCGCCGTCTCTTCGTGTATAAAGAATTCGCCTGGGAGCTTGAGAGTGGTACCGTACACTAGTTCCGCGGCTGAAGCTTTTATATCTTCCTTGTAGCACGTTCGGAGACCTTGCAACACCGTAGGTAAAATCTCTACCCAGTTCTTCGTTTGGTGACACATAATCGCAGCTTTCAGGCTTCTGTGCCAACGTTCGAGGATCCCGTTTGAAGCTGGATGATATGCCGTCGTTCACGTGCGATCACTGCCGATGAGGTCCGCTAATGCTTGAAATAATCGGGACTCGAATTGAGACCCGCGATCAGTCGTTATGGTGGTCGGAACGCCAAAACGCGCGACCCACGAGTTGAAAAACGCGGAAACGATTGTCTCGGCTGTTATATCTTTTAGGGGAATGGCTTCCGGCCATCGCGAAAATCGATCCAATATCGTGAGGCAATATCTGTATCCTTGACACTCCGGGAGCGGACCAACGATGTCGAGGTGGATATGTGAAAAACGTGTACCCCGAATCTCGATATGTTGTGGGATATTCTTCGTACGTCGATGGATTTTGCTTCGTTGGCACGGTAAGCACGTGCGAGCCCAGTGTTGAATATCCTTGCCCATTCCCGGCCATACGAAACGCTGATGAATTATCTTCTTCGTTGCTCTACCGCTCGGATGCGATAGGTTATGGACATTATCGAAGATTCGCTTACGGAGGTCCTTTGGGAGGTACGGGCGCACGTCATGCGATGAGACGTCGCAATAAATAGTTTGCTCCGTACCGTCGACTCGTAGTTTTTTCAATTTTAGCGATGTTTCGGAATTGAGTAGCTGTGCGAGCTCTTCGTCGTTCTCTTGCGTGGTAGCGATATCGGTGGTACTTACGATGACGGGCATATCTACGGACTCGAGTCTCGAGAAGGCGTCGGCCACCGTGTTCTCGGTTCCCGCAACGTGAATGATGGTAGTTGTAAACTGTCCAATAAAATCGAGTTGACGAGTCTGTCGTGGCGAGGCTTTTGCTGATTTTTGTTGAAATGCGAAGGTAATTGGCTTGTGGTCGGTCTTTACGACCAATCGGCGCCCTTCGATCATGAAACGGAAATATTTTATGCTCTCGTGAATGGCCAGGAGCTCTCTGTCATAAGTGCTGTAATTTTTCTGTGCGTCGTTCAGTTTTTTTGAATAAAAACCCAAGGGCTCCCAGGAATCTTCGTGAAATTGTTGCAGTACGGCACCCATCGCGGTGTCCGATGCGTCGGTCCAAAGACAAAATGGTGCTCCTTCCAGAGGATGCGCGAGAAGAGACGCTTCCCCGAGGGACTGTCTGCATCGTTCGAACGCTTGTTCCGTCTCTGGAGTCCACGTAACAGGCCGTTTGTCTCTCTTCTTTGCTCCGACGAGTAGAGCGTTCAACGGGGCTTGGATCTCCGCGGCGTTTTTGAGATGTTTCCGGTAGAAATTTACAACCGCGAGAAAACGACGGAGTTGCGCGATCGTTTTTGGCCTCGTGTATTGGAGAATTGCTTCGATCCGATCCGGGAGAGGTTTCGTGCCTCCGGCGTCGATGAGGTACCCGAGGTATCTGACTGACGGTTGCCCGAACACGCATTTCGCTGTGTTTACCGTTACTCCGTATTGTCGTAGCCGTTCAAAAACCTGGCGTAGATGCTGAACGTGTTCTAACGGATCTCTGGACGCGATTAAAATGTCATCGATATAAACAAAACAACAATCGATTCCTCGTAGCGCCGTATCCATGAAACGTTGAAACGACTGTGCGGCGTTGCACAACCCGAATGTCATTACCGAGAACTCGAAAAGGCCGAACGGGGTGATAACCGCTGTTTTCGGCTGATCCTCGGGTGCGACAGGGATTTGGTGGTAGGCCCGAACCAAATCGATCGTTGAAAAAACGGTGCATCCTCGAAGTCGGTGCGAACAATCGTGAATATGCGGAATTGGATACTTATCTGGCACCGTGACGCTGTTTAGTCTCCTGTAGTCGCCGCATGGCCGCCAATCGCCGTTCGGTTTTGTGACCATATGGAGCGGACTGGCCCATGGACTTTTCGAAGGCTTGCAAATACCCTGGGCGATCATGAACTCGAACTCCGCTCGAGCTGCTGTTTGCTTCTCGCAGGTAAGTCACCGCGCGGGTTCCGCGAGGGGAGGACCCTTTGTCACAATGTGATGTACAACGTCGTTTTTAGCGCTATCGATACGCCGAGAAGGGATTGTGATATCGTTGAACTCTCGAAGGAGCTGTTGATACGGATTTTCGCCTCGAACCGTTTGAATCGACGGCGAGCTCACGTGTACCGTTTCTCCCAGTGCGTAAAGGTTGGTTATGCCATCGATGAGTCTCTTCCTTTTCAGGTCGATCCATAAACCGTAATGACGAATGAAATCGGCACCTAAAATGGCTCGAGAGACGTCCGCAACGATGAAAAGCCATGGGAACGGTCGGCGTAATTGTAAATCGACGTTGAGGAGCGTCGTTCCGTACGTCGCGATGACTGAATCGTGGGCTGCGTATAACTGAAAATCAGACGGTTTGTTAGTCCAGTCCGATAGCGACGAACGTGGTAGTACCGAAACGACTGCACCTGAGTCCACTAAAAGTGTCAATCCGGTGACTCCGTCGTGTACTAGAAGGCGGATTTCCGTCGTTGGAGCGTCGCCGCCGACCGCCTGTATATCTGACGACGCGACTAGTTTTCCGACGGTTCTGACTGAACGTATCGAGCGAATAATTGTTGCCACTGACACCCGTTTTCACATTTTTTGGATTTTTTGCCGAAACGCAAATGATAATAACAAACCAACTGAGGGCTGTCGTCGTTGGCGTTGTCGTTATCGACTCGGCCTCGCGGGTGAGGCGATTTCGATCGATTTTGGCTTCTACGTCGAAATTTTGTAGTTTTGTCGAGTCGAGTCGTAAGAGCTTCGATGCGTTGAAGAAGCTCAACGTTCGTCGGCGCGGATGACGACGACACCGATGGTGATGATTCTGTTGAGGCGTTGCTTTTGTCCTGACCGACGGAGAGAATTTGCCCAGCCCGCTGGTACTCCATGAGGATATCGGCAATCGCAGCAAGTTTTGTCAAATCCGTCTCCGGGTTCGCAGCGATATTGAGTTTAACTTGGCTCGGTAACTGCGAAAGAAGCAAACCTTTTAGAAATTCGTCTGTACACTGGCCCGACGACAAACTTCTCAGATGTTGCAAGAAATGACTCGGTTTTCGGTCACCCAGTCTCTCGCCTTGGAGAAGGCGACGCAGTTTGCTGCCTCTTGTCTCGGCAAAGGCGGAGAGAATTCTTTGCTTCATTGTCTCGTATTTGTCGTGCGCCGGAGGAGTACGCATCAAGTCTGCCACGAAGGGCAAGACACTCGAATCGAGATTTGTTACGAGGTATAAATACTTCGTCTCGTCGACGGTGATTCGTGCTATCTCGAACGAGGCTTCGACCTGTACGAACCATAACTCGGGATCGTCTCGCCAGAATGCCGGGAGCTTGGCGATTCGGGACGTTAAAATTTCGGGCTGATTTCCCGCATTTAATGCTGCGTTGTCTACGTTGTCGGGCATTTCGTCTTCGTAAAACTCGTCGTCGGAAACGCTCATGCACTTTGTCCGTTATTAATCGCAAAAATACTCGGAGGGCTCGAGCGATAAACACAGGATATGGAAATCGCCGTACGAACACGATTTTACCGTGAATTGACTTCCACTCGAAACGTATAACGTACGCGATTGTCTTTTTTTTTTTTTTGCGACGGAGATTGAACTCGAACGTCGGTGTTTGGCGGGAAGACGCGCGTCGCGTATTTTTGAGGTTAGAAAAACTGTCGTTCGTATTTTCTCGCGAACCCGGGGTAGCCGATCACGTCGGGGTCACCAATTATGTAGGGAAGTAATGAGTGGTTATCCCTAACAAATAAACGTGAAGACGGCTCGAATAATTATACAAAACTTTATTTATTTAATAGACGATATTTTTGGACTTTAGTGCGTATAGAATATTCTCGTAGACCGCATAGCGTATCTTTCTTTTTTCGCCTCCGTGCTTCGCCACCAGGCGTGGGGAGGAAATCACAGTAGTTACTTTTTGCTTTGTTACTGGATATATATGGCGCGACATTTGAATCGCGGACGGACTCAGCGAGTTGGGCATCGCGCGCTCAATAGTGATCGCTATAAAACAATCCCCTTCGCCGCACTACGCCTCGCAAAATAGTGAGGGTGAATGAGCAACCTTTATAGTTTACTATTCTCGGGTTTTTCGTGGTGTTTCTTCCGCAACATAACCTCCAAAACGTGCTTATGAGAATTTGCTGGCAGGGCTACAATAGATAAAATGGTATTCCGTGATCGGTGTTGCAATCCATTCTGATTGAAAAATCATATGAAACGATCGAGTTTGAGATTGGCCTCGACTTCACAAGTAAAAAAGATGAGATGTGTTGAAAAACTTAAATTATGTGCTTACTGCAGAGGCAAATTTCTAAACTATAAGCCTACAGTAACTTCGGTTAATACTCTAAGCCCACGATGCATACCAACACTCGATGGCACTTCAACTTCTACCAATTCCGTTAAACCAGTGTCACTATTAGATGAAGTCGAAGCGGGATTTTGGTGCAGTCAAGCAACTGTAAGTAGCCAAGAAATTCTTACCGGTCAGCCTATAATCAGTAGCCAATCTACGTTTGGTAGTCTAAACAGTGATGTGTCGTTTTATCCTTCGGAACAAGAGGACACGCATGCTCCCAATAAGCCATGTGTGCAAACGCATAGAGGGAGAAATATTTTCTAGAAACATGTTTCCTGCAATTAGGTTTCACGTTGCGAGAAACCAATTTCTAGTAGAATCGATGCGTTCAATGTCACCGCAATCCGTTGGAAACAGTTTCCGTCGAAAATTTTATTCAATATACTGTTATATATTTCCTCTCACGATTTCCACAACTTGTAGTCAGAATAAAAACATTTTTTTTTCAGGTATTTCTATCAATACATAGTAAAATATTTCCGGGAGCATTTTTGTTGTATAGCTGTCAAATTGAAGAAGACTATTTTCGATTAAGAGTTTTCGTGTTATTTACACCAACTGTCAACATAATCTCAGTTCCATGATTGCGCAATCAACGATAATGCCCATATTTTTCCGCATACGCGGAATTTGTATAACATATATATAGTGCAAGTCACGTATACAGTACATTTTCAGTATTGGCAGTTAATTTCGGAATAGTCCATCAGTCAAATGGTGAATCTCTGTGCATTTTGAGTAGGTAACGATTTTTTTTTTTCATTTCGTAGGGGGGTCGGCCATGAATGTAAAATTCAGTTTCCGCGATTGTAGGTGAAGAACGGCCGCCATCTTGAAATTAGGGGTGTAAGTAGTTTTTTTCATTTATCTGCGTAACCGTGAAGCTGACAAAAATTTTGTGAATAGCTTTTTTGTAGCTGATAGAATTATCTACAACTTTTTAAATAACTTTTTACGCTAATATTAATAATAAAAAAGTTATAAGCAAAAAAAAGATGAAAAATGAGAGGGTAAAAAACTTTGAGGCCAGATAATTAATTAATTAAAAATCTTACAATAACAATACCTCTTACCTTTTTTATGCAGCATTTCATATGATATGCAATTTTACCGATTTAATTTTTTTATTTTGTTTGTTTTAAAACAAACAAAACAAACAAAATAATAAAATTAAAACAAAATAAAAAAAATTAAACCGGTATAATTGTTTATTATATGAAATGCTGCATAAAGAAGGTAAGAAGTATTTTTATTGTAAGATTTTTAATTAATTAATTATCTGGCGTCAAAGTTTTTTACCCTCTCATTTTTTATCTTTTTTTGTTTATAACTTTTTTTATTATTAACGTTAGCGTAAAAAATTATTTAAAAAGTTGTAGATAATTTTATCAGCTACAAAAAAGCTATTTACAAAATTTTTGTCAGCTTCACGGTTACGGAGATAAATTTAAAAAAACTACTTACACCCTTACTTTTGAAAGTAAGGGTGTAAGTAGTTTTTTTGATTGTTTTTTGATTGATTGAGATCTTGAGATGGCGGCCGTTCCTCACCTTCTACGAACCCGGAAACTGCATTTTACACTCATGGCCGACCCCTCTACGAAATGAAAAAAAAAATCGCTACCTACCCAAAATGCACAGAGGACCCCTTTTGAGGCACCATCTGACTGGACTACTATGAATCTTTGGATCGATGTATGGAACGTGCCTTCCCAACCAAAAGTGACTTTCGTCGACAATATTGCATACTTATTCATTATAAGATATATCTTATATTTTTATAAAAATCGGAAAAAATTCAACCACGATAAAGACGATAAAAAGATTACTTTTTAATAATAATAACGCCCAAAAGTTATCAATAAATTTTTATCTAATTTTTAGGGAATTTTTCTTTTTGTCATGTGAAATGAATTCGTTGATTTTTCTGACTACACATGAATTTAAAAAAAAATTTCTTATCATTTTGAAATTTTGGTTTTCGGAAATTTGTAAAGGTTGTATTTAAGAAACTATTCGTTCAATGCGCTGGAAACTTCTTAATTGTAATACACAACGTTTTTACGAAAACATATCCAAAATTCACGATTTTTCCTTCATTTTTCTAAATTAAAAAATTTTCGAAAACCGAAATTTCAAAATGATAAGAAAATTTTTTAAAAATTCATGCGTAGTCAGAAAAATCAACAAATTCATTTTGAATCACAAGAGGGAATTCCATCCGACAGATGGCGGTCTGTGTACAATAACACAAAAGTATGCAGTACCGCGAGCGCCCTCTTCAATTGAGGTGTCGAAAGAAAGTGGTGATCAGGCACACGAAAATTGCTGATGCGCATATAATACATTTTATTGTGTGCATTAATCCTGGATGAGTGTAGTGTGTGCTCTTTTTACGAAAATCCTTCAACTATAAAGTGAGTAATACATTTTTTTTGCGTCGTATAGAATTTTCACATCCTATATTTTCTTGCACAAATTCGATCTTGCAACAAAATAGACAACGTAACCTCACTTTTTATTTTCATGCGCATGTTCTGTTCTCAGATTTTACTGCATCAACGTAAAAAAGCTTTTTCGCATTGCATGCACAATTTTATTTCGATTATGCACATTTCAATATTATGTTTTATTCTAAAAATTTCAAACTGTGTTGTACACCTTCTCATGCTACATTAAATAATCAATAAATGTTGGTCCTCTACTTGTCGAGCACATTGTTTTTATTATTACGTTCGAATATATGATGTGACTATACATTTTTAATTCTTTATTCCACACAGAACACATTTTTCCGCACAACTACAAAAAATCGTGATGTTAAGCGCTAATCGGATAATTGTGGAAACGTAAGTATATCGCAGAAAACTCATGCCAATAATATGAAAAAGTAGTTTTTCCAAGCTGCTTTCTGCTTTTTGCTCTTTGTGAATTCCTTGTTTGAAAAAAAAAATCTATGAAGTCTAATATTAGCATTTCAAAACATCGACAATTAATAATAAGTTGAGAAATTATCTCCTCATAATTCTATTAATTTTTTCTTTCAAGAACATTCGAAAATGTATGCATTTTTTCTAATTTTAAGATGTTTTTAAAGATTCATTATTTGAATATTTTAAACATTCATTGATGTATTTGTAATTCGAATTTATTAGATATATTCTATATCTTCAGAGTTTCAAAATATTATCGATATTTCTTCTTTTTCACAATTTCAGAGAATATTGATTCTTTAAAAATTTTGACAGTTATAAGAATATTTGAATTATTTTTTTCAATATGATATAAATTCAATTATCAGAAAATACTACGTATTTTAATATGGAAGATTTAATTTGTTGATGTTTTTCAATTTTAAATTTTCGATGAATCCAACAAATTTCCTTTAACACTTTGATCTAATTTTTTGAAAGCTTTTAAAATTGATTCTCAGAAATGTTGGTAATAATCAATCCATATGTTCGAATTTTGGTATTCTCAGTATTTTATGAAAATCAGATGAAAAAAAACGATTTTTAAATGATTATTCACTTAGAACATGAATGTAATGAATGCAAATTTTGTCACCATTAATGAGATATATTTCAGTTTTGAAATTCTCCATAATTAGTATTTACAATTTCATAAAACTTTTAGGATATTTTCCGCTTTCTATAATAAGTTTGAAAGATTAATATTCAAAAAATCTATATATTACTTGAAAGGTATATTTTAATGTGGGAATTCTCATCCTTCGATAAATTGATGATTGGATACATTAATAGTCCTCAGGCTTTTTAAAACTTTGCTGACTTGCCTCTACTTTAAGTAACAAGGAGAGTATCAGGCCTCCGGGTCATCGATTCTGATCAAACTTCTAGATGTGTTTCGTTGTAGTCCTAAGAATAAAGCCTCTCATTCGTAGTTACATCCTATAGGTCTTTTGTCACTCGCTTCATGACAAAATACCATTCTTAGCCAATTTATCGGTCCTTCGCTACTGCTCTTTACCGATCCAGTTAACTTGGATATCTTATTATTGAAACTTTGTCAGCCGATTATAAACATGAATATTCCACGTGTTAATTTACCGTATTCAATGTTGGTCCCTGCCGCTAGGCCGATACACACTATGCGCAAGCGAAGAAAAGCGAAGCGAAGATTTATATTACAAGTCGTCTAATGGGAATAAGCATAGTATTCATGCTTGGAAATACTACGCGTATTTCCATAAGACGAATTGTAATATAAATCTTCGCTTCAATTTGCATAGCTTCGCTTTTCTTTGCTTGCATATATAGTGTGTATTGGTCTAGCCACAGTGACCAACATTGAATATTCAATGTTGGTGGCTGCGGCTAGACCAATATACACTACGCATAAGCGAAGAAAAGCGAAGCAAACCAAAGCGAAGATTTATATCACAATTCGTCTTATGGAAATACGCATAGTATTTCCAAGCATGAGTACTATGCGTATTCCCATGAGACGGATTGTAATATTAATCTTTGCTTCGTTTTTCTTCGCTTGCGCATAGTGTGTATCGGCCTAGCGGCAGGGACCAACATTGAATACGGTAAATTAACACGTGGAATATTCATGTTTATGATCGGCTGACAAAGTTACAATAACATATCCAAGTTTGAAATGGCATTTTATGTCACGAAGCGAGCGACAAAAAGCCTATGGGATAGAATTACGGATGAGAGGCTCGATTGTTAGCGCTAACGAAACACATCTGCGTGCTGGAGAAGAATCCATGACCTGGAGGC
Organism: Rhorus exstirpatorius; assembly: GCA_963564615.1. Lineage (NCBI taxonomy): Eukaryota > Metazoa > Arthropoda > Insecta > Hymenoptera > Ichneumonidae > Rhorus > Rhorus exstirpatorius. The sequence continues at coordinate 3,509,988 of OY751317.1, read as the reverse complement.
CTGATACTCTCCTTGTAAGTATCTAGCTCTTCCTATGCTATCTCGAAATTTATAATACTTATTTTTGGCAATCAACCTTTTGCGTGCTCCTATTTGTGGATCTATTTTACATCTATACTCCAGGGAGTAACAATATTGTTTATGATTCTCTGTGTTTCTTTTACATCTACATTGAAATTTTCCATATTTTCATATATTAAAAAAAAATTGAATCTAAGCTACCTACGATACATCAGTGAAAAGAAATTGTAAAATGGCCAAAATTAATTTGCAGTATATCTCATAGAGTTTACTGCAAGAAAGTGCCATGAAGTCGAGACTGCAGTTAAAAGTTCAACCAAGTTGCTCTCGCAAGCCGCTTCATTCTCTTTCAAAACAACGCCAGAGAACGCGCTTGAAACAACAGCTGCGTATTAAAAAAAAAAAGACTCCTTGATCAAACACCCTTGGGATATAAAAATAATGAAGAAGAACCCTCTACAAGTCATGTGCCGAACTTTCGAGATGTCGACTTCGACGTTCCTCATTCTCACATTCAAAATGTTTTCAATGTCGAGGAAAATGAAATTGCTCATATTCGATCTCATCACCGAAGTGAAGAGATTTTGCCAAATCCCATAAATATCTCGGAAAATCCGAATGTTACAGTCGACAATGTTACTTTCGAAAAGAATCTCTGTGATTTATTACTCGACGTAACTCATAATACAGGCAACCGAATTTTAAAACTTTTGAGAAGCCACGCATGTTTTCATAATTTACCGAAAGATATTCGAACATTACTTAAAACACCGCGGTTTTCTCCTGTTATGCACAAAGTTGAACCTGGCGAGTACGTACATTTCGGATTTTGTGACGCTCTCATAAACATTTTAGATGCTTTCCCCTCATCTGAGATACCAGAAAATCTCCTGGTTGATTTCAGTACTGATGGTGCGATACTGAGTAAAACTAGTAAAAGTAATACAATTTGGCCGATTCAATGTAAAATAGTCAATTTGAAAACATCTAGGACTGGTACTATCAGTATACACAGAGGGAAACGCAAACCAAAATGTGCTTTTAAATTTTTCGAGTTGTTCATATCAGATATTCTAAAAATCTATGAAGATGGCGGCATAAATTATCGAAACAAAATTCTACCGGTAGATCTTCGGTGTTTTGTAGCGGACGCACCAGCTAGAGCTTTTATATTGGGACACAAAGGCCACCGTGCATTCGAGCCATGTTCAAAGTGTCGAATAGAAGGATATTCGCTCGGCAAGTACGTAGTTCTAGAACAGATTAATACTATACCTAGAACTCATGAAGAGTATGTTCAAAAATTAGACGAAGATCACCATAAAGACGGGACTCCGCTTTCTCAGATACCAAATTTCAATGTAGTCGATAATGTAGTTTTCGAGTATATGCATTTGTGTTGTTTGGGAGTTACGAAAAAGATAATCTACGCGTGGTTGACTGGAAAATATTCGAAAACTACTAAATTGTCTTCACATCAAATCGCTGTGATATCTAAACGTATGGAAATACTTTCTCGTTATTGCCCGCGAGAATTCAATCGTTGGGTCCAATCATTTGAACATAACGATCAGTTCAAAGCAACCCAATGGCGTCAAATTTTGTTGTACATCGGGGTCATAGTTTTTAAAAATAACGTCAAAAATTATATTTACGATCACTTCTTGCTTCTTCATACTTCCATGCGCGTTGTCGCGTCATCAACTATCCAATCCGATGATGTTTTGAATTTTGCCGGGGAAATGATAAAGAGATTCGTTACGCTATCTGGGGACATCTATAGCAAAGCCATATTGTCGTACAATTTCTATGGCTTATTACATATTGTAGAAGATGTCCGTAGGTTCGGTCCTTGTGATAGTTTCTCAGCATTTGCTTATGAAAATAATATGAAAGTCTACAGGCAAATGTGTAAAAAGCCAGGTTCATCTTTGCAACAAATTCATAATCGACGCATAGAAATATAAAAAAGTCGAATGAAAAAAGAAATTCAGAAAAGTACATTCAAATTATGGGGCGAGCATCAGCGTGGACCGCTACCGGGAGATCGTGTTGCGAACGGATATGAGCAATATCGTTTTTTGCAATGGAATTCCATGACAATAGGCACCAACTTGCGTGAAAATTGTGTTATTCTATCCGACTCTACCGTATGTCTCGTGCAAAATATTTTGAAAAATAACGAAATGGTATATTTAGTAGTCTGTGAATTCCGAAAAATGGAAGATTTTTACAACGTTGGCATTACGTCATCAGAAGTAGAGGTTTTCAAATGTTCGGCTTTGAGCAGTGAAAATATAATGATTCTGTGACGAACCGAGGTATCGCTACCTGCGGTCATTGCAACACAACAGAGTCATCAGATTCCAGAGAGTACGCCGACTCTTGCGACAGTCACTCTCTGGAAACTCGAGCAAACCGCGCGTCAGCAGATTCCTCTTTTCGTCCTTGGACTCTTGCTACCTTACCAAATGACCTAGATTATTCGATCCCTTGCATCACTTACAACCTGGATTATTGGATCCCTTGCATAACCAGATTTCGTAAATTATCGAGGCCTACATCCATCGATGATTTCTCAATCCACCCCCACGAGACCCTTGTAGCCGGGCGCCCAAAGCTAACGAGGGTTCTCTCGACATATTATCAAATTAGTCTTAATACGACGCTCTTAGCAATCGGTCGAGAGATCCCGTTCCTTAGCGGCAAGTCCGTTCGCGTACTTAGGTTCTCGCGGGCGTGATTGACGTGATCTTCTCAAACCCTTGTTGTTGACAAGTGTATAAGAACTCTTTAAGTGAAGGAACACCTTAGCGGCGCTTCACTTCCTCTATGATATAATTGTTCGTGCCAATTACCTTAGCGGCATTGCGCGTCAGTGTATCATAGAGTATAACATTCAACCTTTGTAACAACTCAAACTATTATTGTAAAAGTGACTGATCGATCTGTGTTCTTGAATAAATACATTCGTGTGAAACCACCTGTACTCTTTCATTGCATCACAGCTCATCCGATCATCACCAACTACAGATATATACAAGGTGAGGTGCTACCCAGCTTAAATAGGACAGAGAATCCATTCGCCGGGGCCGTTGACTTCAGCGAATAAAATAATAATAATAATAAGTTACCACGGGATAAATAACCCGTGTGTAACAATTCCATTGAAACGCATATAATCGAAATGCTTCAGAATGCCATTTGAAATATGTGTCTTCGATGATCTTGATGTCCATTCTGACTTTGATGATGTTTCTGTGGTCATGGCCTTGCTTTAAGAAACTTGTAGTGAAATAAAATTTTGATTTGTGATTTTTCCAAACTGCCGTATCATTAATAAGTGTACCACTTTAACAATTATTGTCTATAAGGGAGTCATTCGCATACACGATTGTGAGTTAGACAAAATCCTGTTTTATATTCAAAGATTGTCTGTTCAGAACGCAGTTTAGTATTTCATTTGTCCTTTGTAAGACGATTTTCATCCATTACCGTCTTCAAGGTTAACCCTTAACTGGCACGATTCCGCGTTCGAACGTAAATGGCACAACGGGTCTGCTGGACTCGATGTATTCGAACGTATATTATTGTACAGCCGGTATTGAATATTTTTGCTCAATAATTTTATCTAAGGTAGCTTGAGATGTATTTTTTAAAAATGTAATTGGTTTTACAGAGATTAATTTATTTTAAGTTAGTTAAAAAAAATTGTGAAAGAAAAATTTAGTACAATTAATTCGAGCTCGAAAAAACGCTCGGGTCTACTGGACCCATACTGCCGGTTAACGGTTAAGTTAGGATTGTAATATTGATATAGATAATTTACATTTGTAACATTAATATTTACATTTGTGGAAGTTATCATCAACTCTTAAAAAGTTTTTCAACTCTTAAAAAGTTCATGGGTGACGATATTATATCGAAATATCGAAGTTTCGATGCTTTCGTTGCTCGGACTGAAGCCGTTTTATTCGTGCTGTGATTGGTCAGGTTTTCAGTCGATCATCAAAACTAGATTGGAGCGCTGCAGCGCTGTCAGAAAACCGGTCGCGCGCGTGATGGATCCTAGTTATATAGAATTTCGACCATTTCGACAAAAAAATACGAGACATAGAATATTTCACATTTCTTTTGTTATCTTTAGACCGGCGAGTAGTTCTAGGACAAACGGTCGCCCGAAACGAAAAATTGTAAAACCAAAGAGATTGAGAAACACTTCAAGTGAAGATATAAAAACTGCAAAGCGAAAACGGGTCAATGAGGTTTCGCTTAGGAACAGCGTTTTACAATCGCTTCGACATTTGCGTGAGTTAAAAAAGGCACAACTTCCCCAAGAAAAAAAGCGAAAGTCAACAGAAAATAAGTCACCAAAAGAAATGGGACAGACCGAGCAAGCATCGAATGGTAAGAGTTGATAGAATAAGAATACAAGTATATTACTAACAGATCACCTTAATCACAAAATAAATAAATGAATTGATATAAGCACAAAATCTGTTGAATTGTTTTATGACGTTTGTTGCGTGTCTCAATTTTACACAAGTTAACTTTTTACGTGCACCAAATAATTAGAGAGAACAATTCAAATACAAACATTTTCAAAATATCCACAGAAATCAATGAGTTTATATCGGAGATATATACATAATTCAATTTCTGATAAACGACTATTAATGAGGTTGGTCATCTTACACAGAATGATAAGAATTGGTTCAAATTTATTAAGGATACTCGCGAATAGGTATAACGACTCTGTGCAAAATTTCAAGTCATTCCTCTGCATAGTTTCCCTGTAATTGATTGTTGCAGTTATACTCTTATACATGGGCGACCACAGCTAAATCGTGCGTATCTCATGAAATACTTCATAACAACGTTGAAAATGATAGGAATTTAATGAAAATGGATCCAGATAATCATCACATCTTTGGGAAGAAGTTCGCAAAGAGCGAAATGCTTCATGTACATAGTTATTAAGAAATTCTAAAAATAAAACAGCTTTCATTGTATTGCAATGTTCGCTCGGGAACTTGTGACGCGGACCTCTCTTTCGCACGCTGCCTGCCCGGCAACCCGCGCACTGGCGGCCGTTCCCCGATTTTCCCTTCCCGCACGGAGGTGACCAACCTCCTTAAGAACGTCTAGCTACCGCAGCCCTTACAAAATACTCTGATAATTGATACAGAAAACAATGGTACGGACGACGATGACGAAGATTTCCTATTGAGCGGGCTGTCCGAATCAGAAAGCGAGAGTACACTAAACGATAATTCGCAAGACGAGAATTTGCAAGAGTCTGAGATTGAATCAACCGACGATGAAGCAAGAATTCGATATTCCAACCGTCGCCAAAATGTCGATCATCACGAACAAGTCCAGGTTCCCGAGCAAGTCGTTAACCAACAGCACATGGTTAACCCTCAGAATTTCAACAATAACCAGGGTGTCAACAATGTCCACCCAAACAACGGACTTCCTGCTCAAAATGCTGAAAATGGACTTCCTGCTCAAGATGCTGAAAATCAACCACCTGCTTGGAATGCGGAGCAAATTCCGAAAATTCCTGCTGCGGCGGCAGACTTTCCGATAAGGAACCCAAGTATCACGGATGTGTATAACACTATATTCGATTTGAAAAATATGTTGCGGTTAGTTTCAACTAACCACTTAGTCTTGACTCAACTCAAAGTTGATTAAAATTCTAGCTCTTGATTAGGGAAGTTTAACTACTGCTATGTAGACATACATCATTCATGATTCACAACTGGAAATTGGCTATTTACTAACAAGGAAGGTATCCCAGGTCGATGTCTCCGATTTTGATCTAACTCATATATGTTGTAGTACATTTGAAACTAAGCGACACGTATTTTTTTAAATCTGCCATTAAACACTTTAAGGGGGTGAAACCACCCTCCAAAGTAAGGCATGTCAAGGGGCCATTTGGCAGTTTCACCCACAAGGACATAATATTTTTTAACCAATCCAACTGCAAAAGTTTTCTCATAATGAGAAGCGAATAATGTAATTTTCTCGATAAAAAAAAAAAAAACAAGTGGGTGAGCCACCCCTAAATATTATTACATTAATGCCAAAAATGGGCAAATTCAAGTAAAAAAATCTGAAAAAAATATATATTACGTATGAACACAAAATAAAATTGACGTGTTTTTGGATTTTCCCGAAAAAAAAAAATTGGCCGGGGTAACTACCCCTGAATGCTGTTTATCTTGCGTGTTTCGAAAAATCGTCAAATTCAAGTTTAAAAATCTGAAAAAATGTATATTGCGTATAAACACGAAATAATATTGCCTTGTTTTGGATCTTCCCGAAAAAAAAATATTGGCCGGGGTAACTACCCCTAAACGCTGTTTATCTTGCCTGTACGTGAAAAATGGTCAAATTCAAGTCTAAAAATCTGAAAAAATGTATATTGCATATGAACACGAAAGAATATTGCCTTGTTTTGGATCTTCCCGAAAAAAAAATATTGGCCGGGGTAACTACCCCTGAACGCTGTTTATCTTGCGTGTATGCGAAAAATGGTCTAATTCAAGTCTAAAAATCTCAAAAAATGTATATTGCGTATAAACACGAAATAATATTGACTTGTTTTGGATTTTCCCGAAAAAAAATATTGGCCGGGGTAACTACCCCTGAACGATGTTTATCTCGCGTGTATGCGAAAAATAGTCAAATCAACTCTAAATATCTGAAAAAAAATATATATATATATATGTATTGCGTATGAACCCAAAGGAAATTCGACGTGTCTTTGGTTTTTCCCGAAAAAAAATATTAGCCTGTGTAACTACCCCTAAATGCATTGAATTGTTAACGTTTTTTTTTGTTTTCTCACGATATCATCAAATGCTTAAAAAAAAAATCATTGGGAACAAAGACAAGGTAATTTTTCGAATGAAGTTTAATACGTTTTATTGGTATAACTCATCGTTACGAAAATGATAAACCAAAAATTATAAACTTTCGAATATTGAACAATAATGATAGTCGTCGAAAAAGTATTTAAAGCAGAAGGATTTTTTACACCATGAATATCGAATAACAGCAACGTTTGTGCAGCCTTCGATTTCGCAATGGGTCTTACAAGAATCTCCGAAACTGAAATCAACTGGATTTTCGAATTCTTCTGGTTTTTCATCGATGTATCCAGATTTATACCAAGAGTATTTAAAAAGATTAATGTATCGTGGAGAAGATAACTGATTGTGGACCAGAGATTGCAGTTTTATAATGTTATTTCTTGCATGAAGATTGATTTCGTGATTCATCAGGATGGCGCTGTCTGAACAGTGTCGCACAAAATTTTTCCAAATTCTAAAACCGTATACATCCAGAGGTTGGATTTTTCCTGTTGTCCCTGCTGGTATTAATTTCAGAATAATATTTTTATTTCGGGGTGTAGTTTCTGCTACTACTGCAGGACAATGGCCACTCCATGAATCAATTAATAATACGCTGCTTTGTCCTACATTTGGAAAATATATTTCCGTCAACCAAGTTTTAAAGTGATCTGAAATAAACAAAAATAAATCAATGCGGCTTAAGGTATTTTTTTTTAAATTAAAATGTTAAATAAAAGTAATGTTATATCTATACCTGAAGTAAGTTTTCCAGATTTTGATGCCGCTATATAAATATTAACAGTTCTGAATAAATTTGCTTCTACAACCGGCCCAAACTTGCCACTTTGTTCTTTCAAAACCAAAAAGAGAGGTAATAAAAGTTTTCCTTCAGCTGATATCAGCGGTTGTATTGTGTAACTATAGGTAGTAGATGTAACCGACTGGACAAGGCACTGTACTTGTTTCTCTCCTTCGACAGCCAATGTTCTTCCTGAATGCATCTCTAGCTGGAATCCGCTTTGATCGGAATTGTACACATTCTGAATTCCCATATTTGCTATATCTTGTTTAACATGAGCCACAAATTTATCTGCCTTCACTTTTAACCGTTCAGCATCTTCTAAAGTTTTCCTAGTGACAAATTTACTGATCTTCCTAGATACGATTCTGTGTGCCTGCTTGAATCGGGTTAGCCATTTTTTTGAAGCTGAAAACCGGAAATCTTCATGGCCTATTTCTCTCTGGGCTTGTAGGGCCTATTTGCGTAAATCATTATCGTGAACAATGAAACCGGCGTCGATTGCTGCTTTAAAATTATTCAACGTAAAATCGCAAATTCTAGCGATTTTTTCTCTGTAAGTGCCACCTTTATTCAATGCATGAGCCCATCGTCGCAGTTGACTTACAGATTTTACTTTTCTAAAATTTCTTCTTACAGTTTCAATGCCTAAATTTTTCTTTTTTCCGCTTCGCCAGAAATCTACGGCTCTTGATTTATAATCATACGACACATCTTCTTCGTCTTCCATACACTCATTTGTAGGTGGCACAGGCTGGACAGGTAAAGTATGCATAATGTCATCTTCTATTATTTGGGCGTTAATATCTTTATATTGTTCGTGAAAATCTAAGGATTCCTCAATCGTCATTTCAACGCCATTAAATTCATTCATCGTGGCCAATAAAATAGCTTCGATGTGCCTTTTTAATTCAATTTCCCTTCCATTTATCGGAGTCTCTATTATATTTAGCGTTTGGAATACGCCAAGTAAAAGATTGATAACATTTATAGGATTTACTTTCATCTTCAGTATTGCTGAAAAAAATTGTTGTAATTACTATGATAATATTCCTTTTCTTTATAAATGTTGATACGTAAGGGAGTTGGAAAAAGCGACAAGGGCAGACAAGAGACAATAAAAATTCAATTTATTTTCACGCGTTAGAATCTTGATACTGTTATTCAACATTTATAATGCAATTAATTTAATAATAAGTTGGCCACCATGTTGTTTTATTTATTAAACACAAATTCACACTTCATCAGAAAAATGACATTTATATCCCACACTTTTTAAATATTAATTTATAATTAACCGAGAAACATTTTTGTTTACTTGTTAAAGATAAGAAAAATAATGTATATGTCAAAAAAGTATAATATAATAATAATACGATCGGAACTTGATTTTCCGTTAATAATAGTGAACAAGAAATATTATTTCAATTCGGCTCTTCAACCAACTCATTTCTATACGAGAAATCCTTAGAGAAACTTTAAAATGATGAAAAACTCACGAAATCTCTAACTGTATACCAGGAGGGAGTACATCAATGCCTGAAGGAGAGTATGAAGAAACAAGTTATCGCCAAGTACACGTGGTGGGGAGATGTGGCAAAGAATAAACTATGTTTTTTTGAAACTACTTTGTGCCGAGCAATTTATCGTGAGTTCTTTCAATATGTATATCTGAAGAATATGGTAAATAGTGATAGCCTTTGTTGTGCCCGCGAATTTCGTCACGTGGAGATGAAATCGTCGAGGACGGGTTTGTGGGTGATTGTCAAGGTTGAGTAAATCTCCAACTCCAGTATTACAAAAAAACGGTCTAGCTCATTCGTGATGATGAAGTATTATTCGTTACAAAATATTTCTTTATTATTTGCCTTGAGACCGACTTATATGTAACCAATTATAGCTTTCGCTCGGAACAGCTCGTAATAGTTGACAGCCCCGTTACCAACAGAAGACTGCGTTTTTATATTATTACCGAACAAAGAATTCAATGGCCTTTTGCTTAATTTCCGAAAAGACGGAATCGTACGATGTTCACTGGACGACGTGTGTGTCGCAAAAGTCACCTTCAAACTGCTACGTTTGCATAGTTGCTGAATCGTGGTTCATTCCTCTTTGCCAATCGCTGGCTAAATCAAATATAACTCTAAATGATGAAATCTGGGGCACAACACCTTTTACACTATATTGTTCTGTATACTGAATTTTTTAACATAAAACGAGATATGCGCATTTTTTGTTTACAACTCAAAAAAATTATATGATAGAATAATTTTAGTTGCTTGATATCATTATTATTGACTTTTTTACTTTATTAATTAATTGTTTTTATGCGAACTCGTTATCTATCGTGGGATAGATCATTTTTGTTCCTTTCCGCCAGGCGCCCGAAATGGCGTTTTCGGCGCGGGTATGAAAGAAAAGTTGTATATTCTGATCATGCACAGCATTAATGAATATTTTAAATGTGAGTGTTACAGAAGCTGACGCAGTTACTACGAACTACAATATACCCACTCGTCGAGAATTCCAGGAGTGCGTCACTAACTCGATAAAATCGATGAAGCAACAACTAATCAACCAAAGAGGAAGGCATGCGGGAATTGCTGGTAACCGCCGGACACTTGAAGATCATGCTGACGATTTGTATGGAGCTTAAAAACGCTTGGTATTTCTTAATAAAATTTAGTAAATTTAGAAGTGGTGTTCTTCAATTTTTATCCAAGAGTGGATACAGGTTTCAAATATACATGCATAATGTATAAAAATGAAGCGATTACATAGAATTACGGTTAATTCAGTCCATTTTGATTTTTCTGACGGATATTAGACATAAAATACTAACAAAATATTCCGAATAGAAGTGATTCTAATTTAATACTTTCTTAAATTTTACTTTGGATTCAACCGCTAAAATAAATTGCGTAAACAAAATATACGGGGCATTCCAAGTCAATTCGCGTGGTCATCGCATCGGCCTGAATCCTCGGATTCAGTTGACGAATTTTTTTTGGGCATATTTTGGTTGAAAAAAAGGTTATTTTTGTTCAGTTTTTTCATCACTTGTATTACCCCATAAAATAATTTTTTTTTTCCGTAACTTTTTAATAAAAATAAATTTGGCCCAGGCGTGAAATTCTGAAAATTTTCCCACAGAATATAGGAATAAAAAAAGTATTTTTATCGCAGTCACGGAGTGGGTCAACAATAATTTCTTTTTTTTTTTTAATGAAAGAAAAAAAAAATTATTTTCAAAACTTTGAAAAATTAAAAATGTCAATGATGCATGGTTTATCGTAGAAAAAAAAAAATAAATAAAATGTCTCATGGTGTGATGGGCGAACGGGTTAAGTGAGATAGAAATGAAGTTAAACTCGAGATATTTTAGCTTGATGATTTATTGGTAAGTTAGAATGTTTGGGAGTGCACGTCTGGATTGATTGAAGGTTGATGAAGAACTGAAGTGCTAATGAGCTGGAGGAAGGAGAGGACTTAGTGCGAGTGGAGGGGATGTCGCTAAGACGGAGGGACAAGGCCTGTGGGACCAAGGGCAAACTGAAGCTAAGGTGCTGACGATTATGACTGACCGGAAAGAAGTATTGGGTTTAGCTGATATGTGGGATTTGAGCGTGAGAGTGGACTGATGGCGAGAGTGAAGTTGATGAGTTTGCGTGGGAAAGGAAAAGAGTTTTTTAGGCTATGGGACGGGGCCGTTACACTCCCCCTCTTACAAAACGATGCTCCGCATCGTGATATACAATAATTCGTTTACCATAATATTTTAATGTTCTGATTCTATATAATGAAAGTTGATTCTATATAATGAAATGGGAAAGAACGTGTTCGTTAAATTTTCGTGAATGGTTTCTGTTTGTGAGTAAGTATTTTTTTTCTTCTTCTGTCGGATGGCTTCAGGTCGTGGTTTGGTCATTATCGTGTGGATTTTCCTCTTGCCCAATGATTTATATCGCATCCGTGGGTATGTTTATCTGCTCGACTATGGATTTCCCTGAGTTTTCCTAAGTGCTGGGATCTGAAACTGGCTAAGTTCGTTAGCTTTCGTGTTAGTAGTGGGTGGTTTGTTATGTTGGGAAAGGGGTGGTCTGTAGGGCATTCATAAAAATAGTCGTATGTGTTGTGCAAAAATAACTGCTCATGATTCCTTTCTGCCTTTGTTTCCTTCTGTGTTAAAGTTTTTCTGTTTAATTGTTATGGTACTTCCGATTTTTAATTATCGTTGCTTGTCGTTCATTTAGTTGATGATTTTCCTGAAACAGTCTAATTTCTGGTTAGCTTTAGGGTTAGTGGTGTGAGGGGTATGTTAGCCGGGATCCAGGTGATTTGGTTTTTTTGGTCCTTGCAACGATTGAGCAGTACACCCTTTTTGTATGGTAATGTTTTGATTTAATTATTATATTTTTCGTACTTGTTTATAATAACGGGGGAAGAAAAAAAAAATGTGTGTGTTAGTTACGCTAACGGCGTATTTGTATAACCTTATCCCTATGTTAGTTGCGATATTTACTTCTATGATTACATATATAAGTGTGCGTGTATCTATTTATTTGCGGATTTCTTTGTTATGGGTGAAGCGGACAGCAAAGCGTGTGTGTCTTCGTGTTGTCGTGTGTGTTCCGTTTCTGTACCTGTCCGTTATTCTAGTAGTCGTTCCGGTGGGTGTAGTTCTTTGAAAATCATGTGCTCTATGTCAAGTCTCAGTTCCTGGAGTTTTTCGAGGTCGTACGTCATGATTCTGTTCAGTACGTCCCTGTCTATCTGTTGTTCTGTCCGTGGTTCCGTCTGGGTATATCTCGTCACGTGTTTTCCGTCGCCGATTGTGAGGAGGTGCGTTCTGATTGATTTCCATGGTATTTGTGTCAGTTCTTTCGCTCCGTCTGCTGTTGTTGCAGAAGGTTTTTTCGAGATTGCTCCCTGTCTTTTCTGCTGTTCTGTGTAGGAGTCCGGTGTCTTGCTTTCGTCTCTTGTCTTCCTGTCCTCGTCTTCGATGTTCTCGTTAATTGGCAACAGGTTGCTCTTTGTCGGTGTCGTCATTTTTTTTCCGTGTCGTCGTCGTGTTGGTGTTGTCAGCGTCTTTGTTTTTCTTGTCGGTGTTTGCGTCTGTGGTCGGGTCGGGGGGGGGTTTCCGTTGCGGTTTTTGTGGTGCTTATCGTCACGTCCTGGTCGTCTTCGTCTTCCGAGTCGTCGTAGGGGACCAGGGTCAGAGTCTTTATTTTTTCGGTCATTGTTGTTTCTGTGGTGTGCGTGTTTGTTGTTTTTGTGGTGTTTGATGACGTTGTTGTTATCGTTGTTGTTGTTTTGTGATTTATGCGAAGCAAGCGTGTCATGCGATTAAAAGATAAACCGTACGGTGTTATGGTATAGCGTGGTTGTGATATGGGTGTATATGTATGTGTTATTAGGGTTTCTTTTACGGTAGGGCTCGTCTATGGTATGTAATGGCGCGGGGTGATCTAGGCTCCATTTCTGAGAGTTCTTCTGTTGAGACTGTCATTTCGCGACGAGGGCCTGCTTGTATAGGGATGGTTTCGATAAATTGTATGGGTTGTCGATAGGTTTGTACGGGGTATTCTTGCATTTGGTTATTCATCTGACGTGGGGTCGCGTTATTTGTTTGATTGGCTACACATTATATCAGTTTATGTAATTTCGATATTTTTCCGAACATTGAGAATTTCCAACCGATCGCTGCGAACAGGAGAGCTGAACCGGTCGAGATGGCCAAATATTTTAGTATGTTCTCTAGGACTGATAATCTGTTGTTTATGTAGTGTGTTTTTGTTATTTCCTGAGCTTTTGCAATAACGGTTTTCAATGCTATTTCATTCTTTTCTAAATCATTATCGATGTTGTTTGGTTCTACTAGTTGCGTGAACTTTCCTGTTTCTATTAGTACTTCTGTAATGTTCCAGAGTTCGAATGCTTTTATTGATTTTACGATCATTTCGGTAATATTGAGTACTAGTGTGTGCGTTTGGTTGACCTGTGTATACGACGTTATTTCGCTTGATGATATCAGCTTTACTGTTTTTGTTTTCGCTTGGCATGTTGGGTTCAGTTGAACGATACCCGAATTCTCTATTGTTTTTATCTGTGTCTCGTGATTGTCGCAGATGACGTATAGGCTCTCGATCTCGGGAGCCGCGTATAGCTACCTATTAGTGTTGCGAATTCTGGACCAGTAGGTTCGTCTCAGTGTTTTGAGTTTAATGTCGCAAATTTCGAGGTTACTGAATTGCGGGTTAGTTAGCATTTAAACCCCGCATCCGGCCTCATCGCCTACAAGTTCTATGGGATTGACCCGACCACATATATACCTCGAGACCGTCAAACTGCACTCCTCTATATCATTGAAACTGAAAAAATTTTCGAAATTCTCGGCAATAGCCGTGTACTGCACCGATGGTTTAATAAACGGGAAGCGCGAGGCTGACGCAGCCTGACGCACTGGGACAGGCAAATGTTGGTATAATTTTTAGTGTGTCAGATCTAATAGTGGGATTTTTATAACATAAATCAGTTTCTCTCCGTTGTGGAAGACTGCTAATTTCGTTAAGGTCATTAACTCGGAAATGTATTTTATCTCTAGTGGTATTGGAAATTCGGTATTTGGGGAAGATTTCGTGATGGTCTCCGCGCTGTGTAAGATTGTTTTTGCTGATAGTAATTGTGGGTGTATTTGTCCGGATTTTGCAAAACGGATTGCATTGATTAATTCCTCCGTATCGATTTCTAGTTTTGTAAGGGCTTCTTCAATTTCTGTTAAATAGAGTATGGTTTTTTGATCGTGTCGTATTATTTCTATAGCGCTTTGAATCTTGTTGATGTCAAAGTTAATGTTTCGTATTTCTTTGTCTAATGCTTTCGCTAGAGATGTTACTTGTTTGCGTGTCGTGTCGAGACCTGCTCTTACAATGTGTGTCTGATTATAAATTATTTCTGCTAGTTCTAACGAGTTGTTTGTGAGTGCTTCTATTTGTCCATTTATTCTATTCGCGTCGTCGATGTCCATTGTTCCAAAAAGTATTTTGTTAATTTTGCCGATGAATTCGAATGGTGCTCGTCTTTTGCGGCTGCTAGTGAGGTTCGATGATAGCATTAGCCCTTCTAACAATTGTCCGTTCTTTTGTACTTTTCCTAATCGGTTTTTTATTACTGCTAATTGTCCTTTGGCGAGGCACATTGTTTTGAGCGTGAGGCAGTATTTGAACATCTGGTCTAGGTTTTCTTTTATCTGTAGTCGTCTGGTTGATAGTCCGTCAGTAGTTATGAATGTGACGAGCTTCCAGGTTGTATGAGACGACCGGAGAGTGCCCAGTAGTTGCGAGTGCATTCCTGGGTTCTGTGAGAATTGCGTGACTCTTACGGTGTCGCCGTCGCTTGAGGCGCGAGCTTGGCATCTGCAACATATGCCGGTTTTATTTTATCTACGTGTACTATTTTTGTTTTGCTATCGTCTATTTGTAATTGGACATTATTATTTTCAGTGATTTCTAAGATTTTAAATGGTCCGCTGTAGTTTGCGTCGAGCTTTCCTTTTTTTGGTTCCTTTATCAAAAATGCTAGTTGTCCTACTTGAAATTTTGGTGTTTTTGTTTTCCTGTCGTAGTACCGTTTAGTTCGTTCTTTAATTTTTTGTTGTTTCCGCAAGGCCAACTGTTGGACGTCCTTTAAGTTTTTATTCAGTGTAGTCATGTAGTCGTCGAATGTCACTAATGTTTCCTTTGGCGGGAATTCCGATGGTAAGGTAGCCGGGTGTCCGAAAACTAGTTCGTAAGGTGTGTAACCCGTACTTTCGTGGACGCTGGTGTTGTATGGTAGTGTCGCGAATGATATTAGGTCTTCCCAATCGCGTTCATTGTTTCGGAAATGTTTTATGTATTCCACTAGACCTTGATGACTACGTTCTAATGCACCATTTGACTGTGGGTGATATGCTGAAGTTCTGTACTGTTTAATTTGGAAAAGGTTTGCAAATTTCCTGAAAACGTCTGACATAAAGTTTGCGCCTTGATCTGACAAGATTGCGCGTGGGGCACCGAATATCGTGATGAAATCTTTACACAATGCTTTGGCAATATCTAACGATGTTATTTGTATTAGCGGTATAGCGACACTGAACCTGCTGAATAAGTCGATAATTGTTAGTATGTATTCATGTCCTTTCTTTGTCTTTGGTAGTGGTCCAACTATGTCAATCGCGATTTTATCGAATGCTTTGGCTGGGGAATCTGTGATGATCATGGGGGCTCGATCTTTAACACGAACCAGCTTGTTCTTTTGGCAGTCATAACAATATTTGATTGCCTCTTGGATGTCGTTTTTCATGATTTTCCAATAGTACTGGGAACGTATTCGCTGTTGGGTTTTTGCGATTCCCTTGTGTCCGCCGATTGTTGAGGCGTGGAATTCTTTGATGATGGATTGTCTATTGGCTAGTGGTGGAACAGAGATGAGCCCTTCACAGAGAGTGATTGTTATTTTTAAGCCATGCGTGTGTGTCTTTAAGAATGTTTTTATATTGGTCCACATGAATGTGTCGATAATTCCGGGGTCTTTCGAGAGTGCGCAGGAGTCTATATTGTTTCTGTGTAATGTCTGTAAGAGTGTTTTTAGACATTTCTGAATCGTGTGTAATTTAGAGTCGTCTGTTGATCTTTCTTTGCAGATCATAGAAATATAATAGTTTTCTCCCTGCTTTGTAATGACGATTTCTCCAACTCGTGGTTTACTTTTCTGAAGTTCTTCCTGTTTGATTTTTCCTTTCTCGATTAATATTTTCGAAACCATGGTGTTTATGGCGCAATCAGCTGCTAAGAAGAACGCTATGTTTTCTTTTTGTGACAAGATGTTTTGTTGTTTTATTATAATGTTCTCCTTCGCAGTTGTGCTCTCGTTTTGCAAAGACTGTTCGTCCTGATGTCCTAGTGGTCTGTCGCCAGGCTCGCTGTTACGTTTATTTTTACTAGGCGTTGGTATATTTATTTCAGACCGTGGTTCCGTTCGTTTTCCCTGCTCTTGGTGGGGAAACCCGTTTACGTCGGCTGGTTGCCTTGACCCTTTAGGTGGGAGGGCAGGCAATTCCTCCACTTGTGCTACGACATGTGATGTTTCATTCTGGTTTTGATCGGGAAGTTCGTCGTAGTCAGTGGCGTCTGTTTGTTCTGATGCCAAGTCGGGTTCCGTTGTTACTTCTTCCCTTATTGCTCTGCTTCTAGTTGTTCGTTGTGGGCCAGTTATCGTCAACCAATTTCTGTGATATTGAGGTGGTATGAACGTTGTGTCAGTTTCGCGGTCATCGGGATCGCTATCGGTTGAGGACGGTGTGTCCGGATGTATGGGACTTTTCCGTGTTACTGGCTCAGCCGGTGGATTTTTCCGCGGTCTGCCTGGTCTGCGTTTGGCAACTCGTGATGGTAATGAAAAAAGGTGGTTTTTTTCGTGGTCTACCGGGCTTGCGTATTATGACCGGTGATGATAGTTGCGAAGGAGGTTTCTTCCGTGGTCTACCTGGTCTGCGTTCGGTGGTTGGTGTTGGGACCGTTTGTATCTCCGATGGAGATCGGAAGGTTGGTTCGATGTCCTCGTATTTAGCCTGTTTCGACGTACTTGGTTCCGGTTCCCATGAAGAAGTTGGACGTGTGGAGTACGATGTTTGAGGTTCCGATTGGAGCCGTTTTTCCACATTAGCTGGTGATGTCCGTTCCTCTTCTTCTTTCAGGTCCCTTGGTGGTGGTGGTGACCTGAAGTTGGCTGGCGCGTCCGGTTGCTTCGCGCATTTTCCGTCGCTTTCGTGATTTGTTGGTGATCGAAAGTTTGGGACAACCTCCTGTTTTGCGACCTCTTCCTCTTTCGTTGCCGTCTCGTGTTCGGTTTTGTTTGCCAATTCATCGTATGGTTCACTGTTTCTCACGACTCCGGGTCCTCCGTGAGTATTGTGAGTATCAGTGTTATCGTTGCTTGTGGCTCTGGGTCTTCCAAAGCGGTCACTAGCGTCGATGGGGATCCGGGGTGGCGGCTCGGGGCTCGCATCTTTTATTTCCTGCTGCGTTGAGCTTTTATCGTTTTCTTCTCGTTGCTGTGTTGAGCTTTTTGTGTTTTCTTCTTGCTGCGTTGAGCTTTCTATGTTTTCTTCTTTATCTTTTTTTCCGTAGAACTTTGTTGCATCTTCTTCCACTTTGTTTTCCTGTGGGTTATCCTTTGAAGTTTGCCGGGTCGGTTCCTGTTCAATTTTTATGGTTTCGATTGGTTCTTCTTCTGACATTGACGAATCGTAGTTGTTGTCGTCGATTTTTTGATTGATTTTGGGTCATGCACTCCCTTCAATCCGTTCTTGATTGTCTGATGTAATTTCTTGATCTGTGTCTGTGTCGATGTCTTCGGATTCTTCGGTTTCTTCCGGTAGGGATATTATCTTGTTCCGTGCTGGGTTGCCGGAGGACTGATCCGATGATGATCGATTACGTTTGTTTGAATCTTGCGATATTCTTGGCCTTTTTGTTTCGTTTTCCGATTCTTCCGATGATTGTTCTCGGGGTCTGACTGGGAGGATTTTTATTGGGTTCCGCGATAGTGCGTCAGCGACGACGTTAAGTTTCCCTGGTTTGCGGTGGATTTCGTAATCGTAATCGTTGAGGACTGCCTGCCAACGTTGTAGCTGTTGCGGCGGGTCTGGCTTTTTTACTAAATATGTGAGTGCTCTGTTATCTGTTACTAAGATGAAGTGATGTCCGTATAAAAAACGTCTAAAGTGTTGAATTGCGTTGACTGCCGCTAAGAGTTCTTTACGCATTGCGTCGTATACTATTTCCGTTTTTGAGAGGGTTCGGGAGTAAAATGCAACAGGGTGGTCAAATTTTTCGTGTTCTTGACTGAGGACGGCACCAATTGCAAAGTCTGATGCGTCCGTTGTGAGTTTGAATTGTTTTTTGTGATCTGGGTAACGCAAAATGGGTTGCTCTGTTAATTTTTGTTTGAGGCAGTCGAATGCTTGTTGGCATTCTTCTGTCCATTTGAATTTCTCCGATGGCTTTAATTGTTTGGTTAACGGGATCGCAATTGTTGCGAAATCTTTTATAAAACGTCTGTAATAATTCGCTAGTGCATGAAACTGTGTGATATTCTTTTTATTACTTGGGACAGGGAAGTCTTTTATTGCTTGAATTAATCCTGGTCTGGGTTGTGAGCCTTTTTCGCTGATGACGTGCCCTAAATATTCAACCTGCTTTTGTAGAAATAAACATTTGTCTGTCTGTAGTGTGAGTCCTGCGTACGTCAATCTTTTTGCCAGTCTACGGAATTTCCGTTCGTGTGCTTCCAGATCGGTAGTGTAAATGACTATGTCATCGAGATATACAAAAAGATCAGTACCCTGGAGTCCCGATAACGCTATGTCCATTAACCTTTGAAAGGTTGCCGGCGCATTTTTCAGTCTAAACGGCATTCGGTTAGACTCGTAATGACCGTTCGGCGTGGAAAAAGCCGTTTTTGGTTTGTCTCGCGGGTGCATTTCAATTTGATGAAAGCCGGATGCCAAATCCAATACCGAATAATAACGGGATTTTCCCAGTTGATCGATGATGTCGATAATATTCGGTAACGGGTACGCGTCTGGTGTCGTTTTGTCGTTAAGCTTCCTAAAATCGATAACCATACGCCATCGCTTGTTTCCGTCGTGATCGGCTTTCTTAGGCACGATCCAGACTGGGGAGTTATATGGTGATAATGATGGTTGTATTATGTCTTTTTTTAGGAGATCGTTTACTTGTTTCTGTATTTCGTCTTTATGTACTTGTGGGAATCGATATTGTTTCGTGTTGATTGGTTTATCATCGGTTGTAAAAATTTCGTGTTTTGCCATTGTCGTGTGACCTAACCGTTCTCCTGGTAAGCAAAATAAGTGAGAGTATTCTGAAGCTAGACGGAGCACGTGGGCTTCTTCGTCGTTACTTAAGCCTTCCAAATGTAAGAGTGGTCTAAGCTGGTTAAATCTGTTTTCCTCACTTACTACTGCTGCACCAATTGATGCGCGTTTTTCGTCGTGTAAATTGTGTTCTCTGAGAGCGATCGGTGGCTCCGATATTCCGTCGATCGGTTGTAACTCTACTGTCGAAACCCTAAAGTGTATTTTGCGTTCGTTTGTATTTATCGCTCTTAGGTACGCGATACCTTTGTTATTTGTCACTAGTGCGTCGCCGATAAATAAACCTTCTCCTGCGTCCATTGACAGAAATTGTTGATTTTGATCGAGCTGGTATCGTTACGGTTTCATAAGTTTCGAAGGGTATTGTGATATCTCCGAATGATATGCATGATTTTGTATATAAAATGTCGGCTGGGGTTTTTTGAAAGAATTTGTCGCCCAAAACGGCGTCCTCTGCAATTGGTACTTCGTTACCGATTATGTGGAATTTAACTGAGATGTTTTTTATTCTAATAATGCACATACCGGTTGTAAAAATCGTATTTTTCGTGATTCCCGTCAATTCGTATATAATGAGAGGGTTTACGTTCGTGTTATTTCCCACTGCTTTTTGTTTAATTAAATTTATCTCTGCAACGGTGTCAACAAGGAATCGAGCTGAATATTCGTGTGTAACGTCCTGGGTCGAAAAAACACCGATAAATTCTAAAATTTCACTTCATATACCATTTATCAAACATAAAACCGGATCCGTACAGATCCGCAGTAGAAATATTTAATCTCTCATTTATTCACGGGAAAAACACGAATGACCAGGGGTGACCCTCATTGCCGGAGTTCTCCCGCCAAGCACGAAGTATGCCTGCGAGCATGCAACCCGCTACGCGTGAGGCATGCCTGCAGGCATGCAACCCGCCAAGCGCGAAGTATGCCTGCGAGCATGCAACACACCTAACACACGAAATTTCAGCCTTTAACGAACGAAGCTCATCGCGGGGAGAAGGCGCGTGAGTGACGAACCGGCGTATGTCGCGCGTTATCACCAAGCTCCCACAGATGTTGGAAGCCGGTGAGAATCAGCGTCTCGCCGGCTCGCACAAAATGGCCGCGCTTATCGCCTAGGGACGAGCCTCAACATAAACAATAAGTTGCGCCTTGAGAGTATCGATGTCCTGGCGCTGACAATAGTCAGAATTCCGTCTGGAGAATATCGATGTCTCGACGCTGATTTTTCATATCATCAGCCGCCATAATTGGAAAAGCGTCTGGAAATTATCGTCAGCAAAATGTCGAGGTGTGAGAGAAACTCTTCCCTCACGCGCCGACATCTCCCACCTTATGCGACAATAGAATAAGGGCCTATATAATGACCAGCAATTAATTAAGGACAGTCAGTCGAACTTCGAGCCTGGTCCCCCGAGATCACTCAGGCATTATAGCCGTCGCGAAATATTCAATTTTTTCTCTAAGTAAAACCTACTGTACTTTTTGACCATAAAAATCGGTAGCACGGTAGCCCCGGCAAAACCAGTGTAAGAAAAACATCGAAAATAAATAAATAATCAGAACTAAGAAAAAAATATAAAACGCATTCACGTTTCATTTGCGCACCAGCGACATTAAATAGAAGGGGGAAATTGAACAAAACCGAACTTCGAGCTGTCTGTATTCTCGAGCAGAACTCCCATAGAAATTCACGTGTTCCCAACACCGTTTCATAACTGCGGTACCGTGCGCTAGACGCACGTGCTTAAGTAGTACAGTACCGTGCGCTAGACGCACGTGCGTAAGTAGTTAATTTTCTCACCTTCTCTAACTACATTACTGTGCGCTAGACGTACGTGCTTAAGTAGTTAAATTCTCTGACTACCGTACTGTGCGCTAGACGCACGTTCTTAAGTAGTACAGTACCGTGCGCTAGACGCACGTGCTTAAGTAGTTACTTTTCTCACCTTCTCTGACTACAGTACTGTGCGCTAGACGCACGTGCTTAAGTAGTACAGTACTGTGCGCTAGACGCACGTGCTTAGGTAATTACTTATTCCTCCCTCCGAGTACAGTCCCGTGCGCCAGACGCACGCTCTGTACTCTAACCAGCCAACCACAACTCCGTGCGCTAGACGCACGCACTGTGGTGGAGGTTTCAACCCTACCATATGAGAGTTCTGCCCGAGAGTCAGGACTCACTCGAAGAGGGATCATCAATTTTGTTATTTAGATTTACATGGGTAGACGCCGCAGTGGCAAGGGGGAAAAATTGAAACGTCTCAATCGTGGCGAGCTTCACTTCGTAAAGGGGAGTAACACACCGACTCAACAAAACAGCGAATTACGGGATGCCGAAACGGTGGCAAAAGTTGTGGCCCAACCCTTACCAGGCCCTTCAACACGACCGATAGTTTCTTTCGGATCACCAAGTGTTAAGGAGCGCCCTGTGGGGGTAGCCACGATATTCCGAGTTCCCGAGGGGACAGCCCCGTACGTTCTCCCCGACCCGATTCTCCCGGGACCCGTTCACCGGCCCCATAGACATAGTCTCAGCGACGTGTCAACGTTAGGCGCAGACTCCGACAGCACAGACTCCAACGACCCCGAGGAAATTATTACATTGGAATAATAACCCGCTACGCCCAAAAAGTAAGTGAATAATATTTTACCAATCCCATTACCGCAAGCCTCTATCCCCGACCGGCGCATTCCGGCCGAAACAAGAGGTTTCCTTGTGACTGTAAATCGTGCATCACGGGCGGGACGTATTAATCCTCGCCCAGGACGTAATACGTGTAAGTCGATAGAGTTTATTATTATCGTCGGTGGTCGACGTTTTTCCGCTTTTCCGAGTGATATTATTGCATTACGTTTTTCTGGGGTTTTATTGTTTACTGGTTCTGTATTGGGCGCTCTTGCGGCTCGCTCCGCGTCGCGCTGTCCCGCGGAGTTGAACTCGCGTTTTTTGACTGTTGTAATTCTGCTAAGGCTCTTGCGAGTTCGTGAATGTGGTCAGTAAATCTGTCTTTGCTTTCGCTACGTCGCCTTTGTGAGTTGTTGCTATACCTGTCGCAAGAGTTGTCGTGGGATCTGCTTCCTGGGTTACTTTGGTAATCGTATGCGTCGTCTCGTAAGCTATTGTATTATCTGTCGCGCGAGTTGTTTCGGAAGTAATTTTGTTGTCTATCGCGTGAATCGCTGCGATATCTGTTCTGAAAATTCTGTCCGTCACGTGAGTTGTCGCGATATCTATTTTGGAAATTTTGTCTGTCACGTGAGTTGTCGCGATATCTATTTTGAAAATTTTGTTGACGGTCGCGCGAGTCACTGCGGTACCTGTTCTGGAAATTTTGTTGACGGTCGTGCGAGTCGCTGCGATATTTATTTTGAAAATTTTGTTGGCGGTCGCGCGAGTCGCTGCGATACCTGTTTTGAAAGTTTGGTGAATTTTGGCCAAATGAGTCTCTGGGTCTTCTGCTATGACTTTCCCTTATTTATTTTATCGTGAAACATTCTGCGGTGGAATGACCGTTTGTTTGGTGGAATTCGCAGTATTTTTGAGTGGTTTCCTGTTGGGTTTCGACGAAGTGTACTTTCGCTGTCTCGGTGTATTCGGTTTGGGTATTTTCGCGAGTGGCTCGATTTTGATTTACTGTCTTTCGTTTTAAGAGTTCTTGCTCGATGTTGCTTGCTTCTTTTATCGCTTGTTCGAGAGATTGGATGTTTTGATTCATCAAAAAGCTTCCTATCTTGTCAAAAAGGCCTGTTACGAAGGCTCGTGTCACTGATTTTTTTAATTCTGCTATTCTACTCGTGAGATATTCTTTTTCACTTTTTCGAGTGTAAGATTCCTCTAACCTTTCTATTATCCGTTTTAAAATTACTCGCGTTCTTGTTGCGTATTCTGGAACTAATTCGTTATAATTTTGCGAGATTACTTTTAATTCCAATTCGAGGTCAAGTAATTCGATTGGGGCGCTAAAATTGTCCCTAAGATCGTTAAGGAATTCTGTCAATGTTTCATGAGTTTTTGTTTCTGCAAAATCGAGGGCTGTTCCGTTTAATTTATATTGTATCATAATGAGTAATCTCTCGTGTTCGCTTTCCGGCAATACTTTTGCTGCTCTCTTGCATGCTTTAATGAAATGGTCAACTGGTATATTTTTGCCGTCGAATATCAGGATTGCGTTATATACATCGCGAAGGGTAACACCGCTGTTTGCCATCGCGTCTGATTCTTTATTATCGGTATTAAGATTAAAAATGTATTTGTCAAATTTTTGACGTAAACTCTTACGTCGTGGCGGGCGAGTTGGATCAATTTTGTAAAAAAAAGATTTTCCTTTATATGAAATAAAAAAAATTTCCTTTTTAATTAGTTGTGAGAGGGAGCAAAAGGGGGAAGAAAAAAATATAAATGAATATGGACAAATGGGAAGAGAGAATTTTTTTTTTTTTTTTAAATACGAGCAATGGAAAATAAATAATAATAGAAAATGTGGGTTTTATTAAATTTGTTTGAATTAAATTACTTATTTGTATTACCTTAATTCAGGTGGTAAACGAAGGGAACAAAATTTTGAATTAAAATAAAATATTTTGTACGTTGAAATAGGCTGAAGGAAAATTTTTTTTTGTATTGAATGATTCGACGTAATTAAGGGTTCCAAAGAAAATTATGAATTGGGAAAGCGGTTAATAACTGGGTTTCTGGAACGAGTACAATGGTTAAAAATATCTGTTGGAGTTGAGCGGTGGGTCTTTGTTGCCCAGTGAGAGCGAGAATGGTCAAGCGTTGGTGTTAGAGCGAGAGCGCGATAAAGAAAAGAATGAATGGAGTGACTGTGTCGCTCGAGAATATGCGTGTTTGAGCCGTATCGGTGTGACAAAGGCTAGCGGTATACGCTCATGCGTCACAAGGGCTCGCTGAGGCACAAAAAAAAATAATTTTTCACGCGTTCGTGGGAATTTTATATTATAATGGATTTTGAAATATTTAATGTTACTTACATTGCCACTATTAGAAGAATGGCGATTTTCATTAGATTTTAGAAGTTTTACGTGATCGGTATTTTCTCTTCCTTCCTTCCTTCCTTCTTTTCAGTTATTTCCTTTTTGTATTTTTCAAATATCGTTGGATGTACCGTGTCGTATGCCTCAGTTGTCGTTCGATGTTTCCGGGTATTATTTTTCTTTTTTTTTTCACTTCCACGTTCCGTAAATTCACTTCCGATTATTTTCGATGGATTTTCGGTGATAATAAAAAAAAAAAAATTTTGGGTTGTGCGCGTTGATGGGTCGGACTTCTGACACCAATTTGTGATGGGCGAACGGGTTAAGTGAGATAGAAATGAAGTTAAACTCGCGATATTTTAGCTTGATGATTTATTGGTAATTTAGAATGTTTGGGAGTACACGTCTGGATTGATTGAAGGTTGATGAAGAACTGAAGTGCTAATGAGCTGGAGGAAGGAGAGGACTTAGTGAGAGTGGAGAGGATGTCGCTAAGACGGAGGGACAAGGCCCGTGGGACCAAGGGCAAACTGAAGCTAAGGTGCTGACGATTATGACTGACCGGAAAGAAGTATTGGGTTTAGCTGATATGTGGGATTTGAGCGTGAGAGTAGACTGATGGCGAGAGTGAAGTTGATGAGTTTGCGTGGGAAAGGAAAAGAGTTTTTTAGGTTATGGGACAGGGCCGTTACACATGGAACAAATTTTTTTTTCTCATATTTTGATAGTAAAACGCTGAAAATTCGCCCAATAATTTTATTTTATTTTAATTATTGAGTAAAAATTAATTAGGCCTAAGTTTAAAGATCTGAAACTTTTTCTAGGAATGAAAAAAAGTATTTTATCGCAGTTAGAGAATGGGCCGACAATAATTTATATATTTTTTTAATTTAAGAAAAAAATTATTTTTTAAATTTCGAAAAATTAAAAATGTGAAAGATAGTTTATTGCAAAGAAAAAAAATTTTAAATTAAATTTCTCTTGGTAAAAATTTTTTTTTCATATTTTGATGGTAAAACGCTGAAAATTCGCCCAATAAATGAAATAAAATTGAATTGTTGGGCGAAGTTTCAGCGTTTTACCATCAAAATATGGAAAAAAAAAATTTTACCAAGAGTCATTTTATTTATTTTTTTTTCTCTGCAATAAACTATCATTGACATTTTTAATTTTTCAAAATTTGGAAAATAATTTTTTTTCTTTAATTAAAAAAATTTATAGATTACTGTCCGCCCACTCTCTAACTGCGATAAAAATACTTTTTTTAATTCTTAGATTCTATGGAAAAAGTTTCAGATATTTAAACCTGGGCCTAATTAATTTTTACTCAAAAATTATGGGAAAAAAAAGTATTTTATGGGGCAAAACGACTGATAAAAATCTGAAAAAAATTACCTTTTTTTAACCAAAATATGCCCAAACAAATTCGTCAACTGAACTCGAGGAGGTCAGGCCAACGACCACGTGAATTAACGTGGAATGCCCCATATACTAATGACTCTGGGTTTCTTTTTCCAATATAATAATGTTTACAAAAAAGTTCAGTATGAGAATTTATTGTCAAAAAAATAACTGTAACTTGCACTCAACGTACGTTGTTGAATCATGCAAGTGACTGGAAAACGGTAAGAATATTAACATTTTTAAGATAATACTGTAATAATATCCTTAAAAATAAATCAGTAATGGTACAAATTTACCTCAATAATAATAATAATAAATATTTAACTTAATAATAATTTATGTACTTAAATTCGTTAACTTCAAAGAAAGTGCCTGTAAAATTTGACTTCAGTCGAAATCAATTGCCAGTGTCAACCAATGAGACATGAATATTTACATTTGGCAATCATTATTTACCGTTCACCAAAAGTTTTTACATGTCCGTAAAATGTATGTCAACGTTCTGGACTAGATGTCGGAAATGTGCAGGAAACGATTTCGTACAACAATTTGTTTCCGTTATGTTTGTTGCAAGTTTCCGATACGTATTTATGACTTGGTAAACGTTTCTGTTACATTTCCTACACGTTTCTATATTTCATATTCGACCTGGAAACTGCTTCCGTCACATTTCCTTTAAGTTTCCAACACAAATGTTTTGTTGTCGGAATCAGATTCCGCCGGATTGCTCACAACTGTTGATGGTAAGCAATGCTAAAATATGCTTTCCTATGGCTCGCGTAAAGTCCTCATATATTGATGGAGACATTTCCGAGAATTTCGGGGAAATCTACCGGAAAATTACCAGAAACTGGCTTATTGGGTTACTCTCGACAAGGAGAATTTAGAATTAGCCCAAGCTGGAATAGCGGTGCTGACTGAGCTCAAGGAAAAGTTCATACAGTCAACTACAACGCAGTCTCAAAAAATCCGCATTCTTACTCTAACTCCCGGAAATTGGAACATCCGAAAAGCTGCTTGATTTTTTAATCCGTCTCGTTACATGGTACAAAAAGCCCTGAATTTAGCCAAATCGGAAGGTATTCTTGCGTCACCCAATCGTAGACAGGGGAAGAAATTAGATGATTCAATACTAAGAACTGTCGAGTCGTTTTATGAACACGTTGCAAGTAGCAGAGCAATGACAGGTAAAAAGGACTACATATCAGTAAAGCAACCAGATGGTACTCGCCAGCAAAAACGAAAATGAATCGTTTGTTGTAATCTTAAAGAGCTTTACACAGAGGCACACCCTGATCCACCGGTCAGTTTTTCGATGTTCGCTAGACTTCGTCCTCAGCACTGCATTTTTGCTGGGGCTAGTGGTACACATAGTGTGTGCGTTTGTGTGTACCATGAGAATATTAAGTTGCTGATAGACGCTGTCAACTTTCCGAGTATTGCGAAAGACTCATCGTTGCACCTCAAAACATACGAAGATTTCATAAATTTAATTGTTTGTGATACAACGAATGCGGCGTGTCATCTCGGAGTACGCAAGGATTGCGCAGGATCAGAACAATTGAGTAATCACCTGAGAAAATTATTCGACGAAAAATACATTGACACCGTACAATGCTCTAGCTGGATTGAAACGGACCGCGCATCGATGCAGACACGAGTGCTTTCTGGCGATGAATTTATCGATGATTTATGCGAAAAAGTTAAGAAGCTCAAGACTCACGCTTACATTGCTCGTCAACAGTCGCAATACCTCGATTACCGCAAAGCGAATCTCAAGGAAGGTGAATTTCTTATTCAATGCAACTTTGCCGAAAACTATGCTTTTGTAGCGCAGAACGCGATTCAAGGGTTCCACTGGAATAACGACCAGTGTACTATCCACACTGCAGTGTATTATTACAAAGACGGAGTAGAACTGAAGCATGGCTCAATGGCGATTCTCTCGGATGACTTGCAGCATAATACTGTGGCTGTGCACTAATTTCAACTCATTATTGTTGATTACCTCAAGGAGAACTTTACTCCGAAAAATCTAGTTTACTTCACGGATGGAGCTTGTCAACATTACAAGAATAGGTTTAGCTTCGTCAACCTTTTGAATCACGAAAAAGATTTCGGCTTGCCTGCAGAATGGCATTATTTTGGTACCGCTCACGGAAAAGAGCCCGGTGATGGAATTGATTGGAATTTAAAGAGACATGCTGCTCGTGCCAGTCTTCAAGCTATTGTTACGTCCTGACCCTCGATTTTTCTCATCTCGGCCAAGAAAAGCGCGGCTTTCCCTTTAACACGTTATTCGAGATAAAATCGGAATTGGCCAGGTTATTGCCCTGTTTTGAGCCTAACCTTGCGGAAAATTGCTCAGGATGGGCGGAGAGTGCATAATTTGGTAACAATGGCAAATTTAAATAAAATCTCACGAACAAAACTCTATAATTTTCGCGAGATACATCGGAAAAGACTAATAAATTGTAATTCGGCAAAATCGGACAAATAAACTCGTAATATAAAGGGACAAAAATTGTATGATCACATTAAATAAATTCTGAATAAAACGGGAACTAAACTGTTACTGACGCGGAAGAAAATAAACTACAGGGCCATCCTCAAGAAGCCTCCTGGGGTTTATCCGCGCAAACTGCAAGGACAAACGAAATTATCGCGAGCACTAAAAATGACCGCTACTACAACGATACCTATCTTTAATTGGAAAAGGTCCATGGTCGATTGACAACCCTCACAAAACAAAAATCAACACATAATTTACTCAACCACGACTCGATTAAATTTTAATTACTCAAAGAAATTCAAAAATCTCCAAAATGAATTTAACCACGGATGATGCATAAAATTTATATTAGAAATGAATATCAAGTGATAAACACAAAAAAACACTATTGATCCATTATTTTCCGGAACAAAACGTGAATGACTCAAATGAATTTAACTCGCAGATATTTCACTGAATTTACAAATATGAGCACTTCCTAGGAGAAAATAAATTCACACGAAAAATAATCCTACAATCGATTGAAACACGAACAGGTTTTTCAGAGCGATTTACTCAGAACATAGAAATAATCGAATTGCACAAACGAAAAAAATATAAAAATAATTTTAAAGGACACGAAATAAATTGGACAAAGAATTGAACTTAAACATGAGGAAGATAAAATTGGGAAAATAATTCTGATCAGACACTTTTCGCAAAACTGAAGTTAAACTGACATAACTCTTCACAAAACTGAATTTAACACAAAAATCTGAATTTCCATAAAACACAAAAACCTGAATCTTCATAAAACTGAATTTAACACGAAAATCTGAACTTCCATAAAACTGAATTTAACACAAAAATCGAAATCTAATACAAAACGGATAACGCGAAAAGGGAAAACAACGACGAAAATATTTCATAGACCTTCAACGGTGAGTAACCCGGTAGTTTCGGTTACGGGACTCGAGCCGTCATGGGGTGTCGACCGGGGTCGGAGACACCGCGCAACACGAACGAAAATACACTGACACATGCGAGAAAACATTTTGAGATACTTACTACTTCGATGATTATGAGAATAAAGCGAGGTGTAAGGCCGGCAAAAATTGAATGATGACGACGATGGAACGATTGACCACGAGGTTGAACGTAATGGTAAATTTGTGGTAGGGCGAAAACAGTGTCCAACAAAAACAAAATGTTCACACAAAAAAAATATATTGCTCTTTAAAACACAATGTCCAGCGAAAGGAAAATGAAATGTCTGTTCACAACAAAATAGGAATAAAAATATTGTCCGCAAAAATAAAATGGTTCGCAAAAATAAAGTTGTTCGGTATTGAAATCGGTTGAATAAAATAAAATAAAATAAACTTGAGATAATGTGTCAAAAATGATGAAAAGTATATAAAGAAAAATAATTGACGCGACGGACAGCGATTCTGCTTAAAATCTCTCCAGAGTTTCTGAACGTTCTGACATATCGCGACTTCAAACTAAGATCTACTCTGGCCTCCGACTGCCAGCGATTCGTTACTTAAAATTTTCTTCCGACTCTGATGAACATACCGCCTACTTAAGATTTCTCCCGATTCTAACGAACACACGCGCGCTCATTACCCGGTCTTATATAGGGTCCTCTAGGATGGCTTAGTTTCGGCGGTGGGGAGGTACGCCCTTAGACGCCTTAGACGCTCCAGGCTCCTCCGCCGCCTCCACCTCGCATCCCCGATGATCCCCTGGAATCTATATAATCGAAAATTTATACTTATGATTAACACGAATTCATCCTTATAATATAATATTCACTCCTGCATTCCTTCATAATAATTATTCCATTATTACCTAATAATCAGAAAACGAATTTCTCATACATACGCCGTCTTTTCATGAAGACGCTCACTCTGTCTCTCTCATACTTACATATTTCGTATTTACTTTCTCACTCACTCTATCTCTCGTTTTGTAGGTACCACACAGTGGAGGAGTAAACCCCTCTTCTTCATTCTGGTCACTCTCTCCTTCTCATCCCTCCATTCTTGCATTTGACTTCTCCTACGGGCCACGCGTTGACCCGTCATAGGCTCTCGATGTCACACACACATACATACACATCCATTCGTCTTTTCCCATTCGTACTCTCGTTCGGTGACAACTTCTCCTCTGTTTCTCTGTATCTTTCTCGCTCTGGATTTCGTTCGATCTTTCCTCTCATTCTATTCATTCCTATTTCTTTATAATTATTTACCATGCGGAGGTTCGGATGCAATGGTGTATGTCATGCTATTTCTTTTGGATTATAATTAATTCTTTCCAATAATTATACGAAAGAAAATTATTTTAGCGTATCCAAACTACTCAAAATTCTCATAATTATTAACCAGTTATTCAGATTCTACATTTGTTACAACAATTGAAATTTTATTTATATACTCCGGATCTTGTGCAATTTGATGATTCCGGCTTTATCATTTCTCTTACTTGTCATTACAGGAAAGATCTATCTTCATGGTCACGCAACTATCACACATACATTCATTCATCAAACTCGTAATTATTATAGGAAAAGGATTCGTTCACAATTTTCATTTCCACATAAACCTTTACCCATGCATTACGAAATCTCCTGAAATCTTTGAATTTGGTCGTTGTTAATTAAAAAGGAAAACGTAAATTAAATAATGCGCTTGCTACGCTTTTGGGGTCTTTGTTGGATGCGATGCCGAATTCTGGTGTCGCCCCTCCTTCATAGGCGAGAGCTTGGATTCGTATGCTGATGGGACATACGCCTTCTGAATCCCAAGACTTGGGACAAAGCGCTGCTTGCTCTCTTTCTTTGGCTATAGACTTGGCGTTCTCTTCGTGCAGCATAAACATTCAGTGCTCATTAAATTGGAGTCCAATAACAGTCCAAGCATAAACAGATATTCTCAAAAGTTTGTTTAATTTTGGTCGTCGATGATTGGGTGTTTCGCCGAAATCTTTCTTCCATCGAGTCTCCTCGACTCGACCAATGCGTTAATTTATCGATCACGTGCAGAGCTCATGTAGACCGCCCATGAGAATTATCCGATGACTTTTTCCAGACGCCGTTCCCAAAAAGTCGTAACAAGGCTAAAACCTCCCATAATTTCGGAGCAAGAAAAAAAGAAAAACAACAAAGATTCAAAGAAAAATTCACATCTCTTCGACCAATTTCGATTCATGGAAATCCCGACCTAGTTTAAAATAAAATTGAACATTTAAATGCAATTATCTATAATCTAACGCCACCTTTACCATCACCGATGACCTGACCCAGGTACCCATGCTCATTCTTGATTTTACATTTTTACATCCATTCACTCACGTACTTTCGGGAATTCAGTTCATAAAGTCTTCATTCGGGGATAAGGAAAAAGAGGATCACCGGTCACTTAGCTTTAGATGAGCCATACACGCTCTGTCTCTCCTGCTTTCCTTCTCACACACACCCAAAGAGACCGCCTGTGGTTCTCACGAAGGCAAAGACTTTGCACTCAGCCTGTATTAGTGTTCCATGCACATTGCTTTTCGTTGTGCACAAAGGCCCACCACTTCTGAGTAATCTGATGCCATGGCCAAAGATTTCTTCAGCATCAACGGATGTTTTCCTTCACGCCCCACGATGGAAGTTTTGTTATAAAGAGCTGCGATATCGACGCCGCCATGGCGTCACCTCTCGATAATTTATGCTCACTTGAGACCATATTCGTGTCGACGGCTTGATTTGAAGACAGCCCGAACTATCCGAGTTCTCCAGAGAAAAAAAAACGTTTCTCTCGTATGACCGGGTCCCTTTCCTCGTATTGAATTTTATTGAGAATTACAAGATATAAGTAATCTCAAATCGATGCAAAAGTCCCGAAAGTCGCGGGACGTAACACTATGACACCTGATTCGCAAATCCTCACGCCTTTGGCTTCGTTTAACTGGGCTAAGAAAAACATGACAAAAACTTTCATTGCCTTCAGTCCAAAGTGATCACATGTAACTGCCGGTGAACTTCTAGCCACGAGATTTCAAGAAGCGAAAGCTGTTCCTGGAATACTCAAATTTCATTCGGTTATACCCAACAACAAAGATCAGCTATTACTGAGAAGATATTCCTTCGCCGCTGAATTTACTACGTCCCTCCCACCCCCCAAAAAGAGGACTCTTGATCCACAGGGTGTAAAAGATAGTACGGCACCCGTACGAAAATCGAAACGGCAAAAATGTGATATGTAATTTCATAGCCATCAGAAAGGTATTCATTATTTTTACACATAACCATGAGAAGTTTTGAAAGTTAATAATCCGCTCAGTGCATTTTTACGCAGATATTATTTTTTTACTCCGAAACCGCTGGAGCTGCCATTCTGAATTTTTTTTTGCAGGTTCTGCCCACATTTACAAAGAGCCTGTAAAATTTTGAATGAAATCAAACGTTTTCATCTACCCAATAATAAATGGTTTTACAATTTTTTTGGCCAAAAACCGTGTTTAGTGATTAAATAAAATTTCAAAAAAATTGCATCGGAAAGTTCATAAAAAACTATGAACTTTTTGTACTGACATTTTTTTTATGCGAGCTCCCGTTCCCATGATATAGGGCATTGGAACGAGGAGGTCAACTCCGAAAAGGTGGGGTTTAAAAATCTAAAAAAAATCACAGAAGGTATTCTCAACTAGTACTAAAATCTGGCCAAAGATGAAAAAAATCCAGAGGGTCAACTGAAAAAGTAGCTGAAGTGACGTAGAATGCCCCATATATTTAAGGCCGCTTTTTGGTAGGTTTTTTACGGCACGTATCAGATTCAAACATAGACATGCCTTCTTAAAAATGGATACAATTTTCATGGGCCCAGCGATGACAGACATGGGATTGGATCCAATCCTCTTCGAAGGACTGGCCACAGAAAAAGTCATTTGTGTTCTCAGCTATTTTTTTATTTTTGGGCCTTCTGTTTCTTAGTTGACGGTAATGAATTTATGATCTTCTGTATGAGCTTTTTTTAACAATCAGTTTGTTGACTTTTCCTCAGTAATTGCTCATTTTCGTTCGATGATTTCGCGAGTTTCATTTGATTTTGTTTAGCAGCTCAGTATAATAAAGATGCGATGTTAGGATTGCACTTTTTTCACTTCGTCTCTTACGTGTTATTCATCTACGTTGACCACTATCTGGTAGAGATGCGATCTCTTGAAGAAGACACCGATAATCTTTCGGAGCACCCTTGTGCAGCGCAGATTCCTGCTAGCTTGTTCCAGAACTGCTTGCCCTTAGTTGTGTAAATGTTGATCCGGTATCAACATTAGTGGAGCATTCTTTGTAGAGACAGATGCTTCTGAATTACAAGCATTGTTCGACTCACCTAAGTGCGGTATTTCAGTGACTAGAGAGGCTGCAAAATCAGGGTCAGGGAAAATTTCTGGGTCAAATGGGTGTATACCTTGTAACAGGAATCTCGTGATTCGCGTTACCTTCAACCCATTTCACCATCCTCGACGCTGGGAGAGCCGTTGAGCGCCAGGTAATCTTTTTATTCAAGGGCGGGAATTACCAAACCTGCTAAACGTAATCTGAACGGAAGTTAACGGAAACAAAACGAAACAAAAAGGGACGCCGCCCAATGAACACAGTTATGTTGCAGCAATGTAACGGCTATGTTACCGATTGTAACAGGTAATATTACCTGGATGTTACATGTAACTTACATGTAAGTTACAATTTCCTACTCATCAGTATAACTATGTTATATAACGTGTTATGTACCCGGTATGTAACAGTTATATTGCAAGGTAATGTAACAAAAGTCATAACAGTTATATAACTGCAACATTCTAAAGTAATATGATAAAATAAAAGATTATTGTCACGTCCTGGGTGAGAACGATAGGGTATAAGTAGAAATAGGGGTGCCTATTGTTGGGACCGGAATGCGCCGGTCAGGGGTAGAGGCAAGAGTGCGTGATTGTGTGACGCTACTTACGTGAAACGTAGATTTTTCTTACTTTCTTTGGTAAAACGTGGTGTTTTACCGTGGTTTTTGTTAGATGATTTTTGTTTGGGCGTAGCGAGTGTTTAATTGATGAAGACGACGTTGTCGGTTGAGGTTTCGCTCGAGTTGTTGTTGCTGTGCTTGTACATTAAACAATTCTTCCCTGGAGCGAGTCGTTATTATTTTCGGAGTTACCACTTCGGCGTTTGCTCGTAAAAGTCTAAATGAAAAAGTTATCCTTCGAGTGTGTCCTATTTTCCGGTGGGACTTCCACACGATAGGGTTGGTACCTCCACCACGGTGCGTGCATCTAGCGCATGGATTTGTGGTTGGATGGTTAGAGTACAGAGCGTGCATCTGGCGCACGGGACTGTACCCGGAGAAGGAGAGGAAACTACAAGAGAACGTGCGTCTAGCGCACAGAACTGTAGTTAGAGATTAGAGTACAGAGCGTGCATCTAGCGCACAGGACTGCTGTACTTATTGTTAGAGTGAGAGAGGAAACTACGAGAGAACGTGCGTCTAGCGCACAGAACTGTATTTAGGAAGAGGTGTTGGGAACACGTGAGTTTTGGTGGGTGTCCCAATCGAAACTGAACAACTTGAAGTATCTTCGTACGTTTTATCTATTACTTTCCCGTATTTACCGGCTGAATCTATCCTCGTTGGATGAGCGGATGCAGGTGTAGCGGGTTATTTAAATGAGTTTGTCGAATCACTTTTTAATTTCAACAAATAAACTTCGGCGTTTATTCAAATAGTCCTCGACCAACCCCGTTGGGGAAATCGGACAAGAAGTTTTCACAATTTTTACAATTTTTAAGTTTTAAGCTGCTTTACACGCGGTCGGGTCCCCGAGGTAGACCCGCCGATTTTTCCGATGGTTATTTGTTAACCTGCTCAAGTGACTGAGTACTCTGACTCTTAAGCACTGACTGTTCTTTCCTCACTTCTCACTGACTGACTTGCGGACTGCCGGACATTATATAGTCCCTTATTTTATTGTCGTCAATGGTGGGAGATGTCGGCGCATGAGAGAAGGGTTTCTCTCACACCTCGACATCCTGCTGACGATAATCGCCAGACAGATTTCCAGTTATTATGGCTGGCGACTTTCCTGTCATCGATATTGTCCAGACTGATTTCTGACTACTGCCAGTGCCGGGATATCGATACTCACGAAGCGCACTTGTTTTTTATGCTGAGGCTCGTCCCTAGACGATAAGCGCGGCTATCGTGTGCGAGCCAGCAAGGCGTTGATTTTCACCAACTTCCAGCATCTGCGGGAGCTTGGTCATAACGTGCGACATACGCTGGTTCGTCACTCACGCGCCTTCCCCCCGTGACGAGCCTTGTTCGTAAAAGATTAAAGTTTTTGTGCGTAAGGTGGGTGAACTCCGGCAGTGAGGGTCACCTGTGGTCATTCATGTTTTCTCGTGATTTGAGTAGGAGAGTGAATATTCATTATTGTTACCGTGGATAATATTGATCCAGTTCTTAATTCGATATTAAAAGAACGTATATAAAAAATTTTAAATTTAGGTGGGTATTTCGACCCAGGACGTTACACATTATTATTAAACAATTTTTTTATTTCATCATATTATTTTGTCGTCGTTATAGGTCGTGGAAGGATTACACTGAAAAAAAAAAGAATCCTGCACGGATTTCTCGACAGGATTTTATTCTCCCTGACAGGGACTTAATCCTGCGACCTACCCATCTATCCTACCTATCTACCTAACACGCTACCCACTACGCTATCAACTGTTTATGAACTTTGGTGATTCACAACATGTATTTGACACGCCAGAGAATAGTTTATCAGTTGTATGTAGCGAGCTACTCAAAAGATGGTGGTGGTCCCGTCTTCCACCCTTTATTTAGTATAACCATGTCAGTTTTGGAAAAAAAATACAAAATTGATTGTGGCAAATCCAATATGGCAAAAACACTTTAGAAAACGTGCAGCCACTTCCCGAACATGTCTTTGCACACTCTATTTTCTCCGGGGTCACATTATTATAAGCGTGTTACGTAAGCGTTACAAAGTCATGTTACATTACTGTAATGTTACTACGTTACACCCCATAAACGTTACATAAATATCACCAAAGGTACATGTTGAGTATGTCGAGCGTGCTTGTAATATCCTGCCACATGCGCGCGCAGCCGACGAGCATGGAAGGAGCCAAGCTTCCTTTCACGAGCGTCCAAGCTTCCGGCTTCACCTGTAAGCGCTAGTCTGATATCGATCGCGACGCAAAATGTATGCGCGGATCGATACATCTCAATAAAGAGTTCATTATTATTCTATACAACGTTTCACGATAATTACCCTTCTCTCCTTTCTCCGATCTAGCAAGCGAGATAACCGGACTTAAAAATCCAACAGGTTATGGGCCCAGGCCACGTTTGGCTGCGAAAGAAAGGCTTGCTAGAGGAAATAGAGAGTTTCGGGCGGAAAAAGGAACGCGAGACGCGAGGCCAAGAGTCGGCCAATTTGGGTCGAGAGATTTTTCGTCTTGATTTGTCTGTATCGAAATAGGAACGCGAGAGAAAAATGTCGGACGCTTTTTCATTAGGACACGTGCCGAAATTCGATGGAGTTAACTTCCTCGGTCGGAAATTCCAAGTTCGGACGTCGTTGATTGGGCAGGGCATTTTCGATGTTGTAAGCGGCACGAGAGCGAAGCCAGTGATACCCGCGGCAAATGGCGCAGCGCAAAAAGAGTCGCTGAAAGCATGGATCAAAGACGACGCGAAAGCTATGTCATTTATCTCGAGAGCGCTTGAGTATCAGCATCTCGAACCGCTTCTAATTTGCGATTCCTCAAAAGCTATGTGGGACAAATTGGCGCGGATCCATGCTCAGAACTCAGAGTCGAACAAGCTCCTGCTGACGGAGAAATTCCACAAGTACCAAATGGGCGCGACGGACTCGGTAGTCCAACACGTGGCGAAGGTACAAAATATGGCGGCGCAGCTTACAGATCTCAGAGAAAACGTATCGGACAATCAAGTAATGGCGAAAATCTTGGCGGGTCTAACATCCCAGTTCAGCAACTTGCAGACAGCATGGGACAGCGTCGATCCTGGTCGACAAACCGTGGAGAATCTACAAGAACGTCTAATCAAAGAGGTAGGAAGACTAGATGCTGAAATGGGTGAGACAGCGGCATTTGCAGCAATAGGGAACATCAACGCGAAGGCTGGTGGGTCCAAGCAGGAAAAAGACTCGAAAAGCATGGACGAGAAGAAGGCTCGTCGCGAAAAGAAAATAAAAAATGTGGAGTGTTATACGTGCTCGGAAAAGGGGCATTACGCGCGCGATTGCCCGTTGCGAAAGAAAAAAATTGGCCGCGATAAGAGCGAATCACGAGAGTGCGCGTTCGTCGCCGAGAACTCTGAGAGTAACGGGAGAGAGTCGAGTCGGTACAGCGGGCCGCAAGCGGACTTGAAAAAACGGTGGCTGACTCTAGATAAGAAAGACGTTTGGTATACCGACAGCGGTGCCTCCAGGCACATTACGTTCAGACGCGAGTGGTTCTCTGAGTTCCGTCCGGGAAGTGGCGCGACGATATCGCTGGGCGATAACGCAGAGTACGAAGTTGCCGGTGAAGGAACTATAATGATCGAAAAACTCGTGGATGGGGAGTGGCGCGAAGCGCGCATCGACAACGTACTCTACGTACCGGCAGTGCGGAGCAACCTGTTCTCGGTCGGCGTGTGTACCTCGAAAGGATTCGAAGTGACATTCGTGGGTGACTGCGTACACATGATGGATGGCAACAAAACGATAGCGACTGGTGTCAAGCAGTCGAATGCGATCTATCGAATGTTCTTTCGCGTGAAAAGTGCACAAAATGTCAACGAAGTGAATGTGTCAACGACAAGTTTGAAGGTCTGGCACGAACGCTTGGGACATTTAAACAAACGTGCACTATGCGACTTGGTGAAGAACAAACTCGTGCAAGGAGTTAAAGTTGTCAACGAGAACGATTTTTTTTGTGACGCTTGTCAACTGGGCAAGGCGCATAGGTTGCCATTCGTGAAGGCTGAGAGAAAAACAAACACAAAACCGGGAGAGTTAATTCATAGTGACGTGTGCGCACCGATGTCCGAGACCTCGCCGGGAGGAGCGCGTTATTTTGTAACGTTTATCGATGACGCGTCAGGGTTCCGTCACGTTTACTTCCTGAAACAAAAATTGGACGTGTTCGAACGTTTTAAAGAGATCGAGAGAATAATCGCGAATAAGTTCGGCCAGACGATGAGAGCACTGCGTTCCGATAATGGCAGGGAATATTGCAACGAGAAAATGGCGAGTTATTTATCGATGCGTGGCATCAAGTTTGAACCGAGTGCACCATACACGCCGGAACAGAACGGTAAATCGGAACGAGATAACCGAACGATCGTGGAGTCCGCGCGTACGATGCTAAAGTCAAAGGATTTGCCGACGTCACTGTGGGCGGAAGCAGTAAACACCGCCGTATACATTTAAAATCGAGTGCTGTCATCGGAAAGAAGAGGAGGAAAAACGCCGTACGAAATCTGGGAAGGGGAAAAACCGGACTTAAGTCATGCGAGAGTGTTCGGGTCGGAGGCCTTCGTACACGTGCCCAAGCAATTCACGAAGAAGTTCGACGCGAGGTCGAAGAAAGTCTTGTTTGTGGGGTATGAAGGTGACTCGACGAACTACAGTGTCTACAACCCCGAGACGAGAAGCGTGAAGGTATCGAGAAACGTGGTATTCCACGAAGTACAAAAACAAATCGAAGAGTCGAAGAAAGAGTACGAGATCTGGTCTGTGCCGAATGAAGACGACAACAGGGAAGACGAAGAACCGCAGCAGGAAGAGCCGATACGAGAGGTACCTCGGAATCCCGCTGTTAACAACGAACCAGCAGTCGGCAATGCAGAAAACGAGAGACGATCGCCACCTATCGAACCTCGGCAACTCAGAGACCGAGCGTCACTGCGAAGGCCTGCGAGATACGAGGTAAACTTTGCCGAGTACGAGACTCCCACGAGTTTCAAAGAGGCCGTGAGCGGAAGAGATTCGTCGAAGTGGATCGAGGCAGTTCGAGAGGAACTTGAAGCACACGAGAAGAAAGATACGTGGACTATCATCCCAAAAGAAGACAAAAAGAAAACCATCGATTCCAAATGGGTTTTTAAGGTGCTACGAGACGCCGATGGACAAATCAATCGATATAAAGCTCGATTGTGCGCGAGGGGCTTTCAACAGCGAGAAGGAATTGACTACAAAGAGACGTTCTCACCGGTCGTGAGATACGACTCTCTACGCGTGCTGCTAGCACTCATCGCTCAAGAGGACCTGGAATTAGTACAGTTCGATATACGTACTGCGTTTCTATATGGCAATCTCGAGGAGGAGATACACATGCAGATTCCAGAGGGACTCGATGTCGAAGAAAGTGCGAAAAGTGACGCGAATGTAGTCTGTAAGCTAAACAAGTCTCTGTACGGCTTAAAACAGTCGCCTCGGTGTTGGAACCGAAAGTTTAACGAGTTTTTAAGACAATATAGTTTTAAGGAGACAAGTGCGGATAAATGCGTCTATACCGGAGAATACGAGGGCTATAAAGTCTATCTAGCTTTTTTTGCGGACGACGGTCTTATCGCAAGCAAATCAGGAGAAGTCCTGAGACAGATAACGACGTTGTTTAGCCGAGAATTCGAGATTACGCAGGGGGATGGAAGCTGTTTCGTCGGGCTGCAAATTTGTCGAGACAGAGCGAGAAAATCGGTGTTCGTTCACCAGAGTGCATACGTAAAGCGAATACTCGAGAAATTTCGAATGGACGAAGCAAAGGCAGTAAGCGTGCCTGCTGATCCTCATTGAGTATTATGTCCGGTGAGAGAGAAAAATGAATGTGTGAGTAGCGTTCCGTATCGCGAAGCCGTGGGGTCGCTCATGTTTGTCGCGATCGTTTCGAGACCCGATATCGCGTTCGCGGTAAACACGGCTAGTAAGTTTCTCAATAGTCATGATCTAAGTCATTGGCGGGCTGTGAAAAAGATTTTTGCATATCTAGTCGATACAGTAAGCGTAGGGATAGAGTACCGAAACGGCGGAAGCGATTCGAAGCTAGTAGGGTTCTCGGACGCGGACTACGCAGGCGATTTGGAAACCCGAAGATCGACGACGGGCTATCTGTACAGTCTTGCAAACGGGCCAGTCTCATGGTCGTCGCGTCGTCAAAAGATGGTGACCCGGGGCACAACAGAAGCGGAATATGTTGCTGCATCGGCAGCTGCGAAAGCGGCCGTTTGGTTACGATGCCTGTTAGATGAGATCGGACATTGTTGTGATGGAGCTACTATACTTAACGTAGATAATCAGAGCGCTATCAAACTAGCAAAAAACCCAGAGTTCCACGAAAGAACCAAACATATCGATGTCCGATACCATCATATTCGCGAGATGATTGAGAATGAGGAAATCGAAGTAGTATATGTCCCGTCGGAAATGCAAAAAGCGGACATATTAACCAAGGCGTTGCCAAAAGAAAGTTTCCGACGCTTACGCGAAAGTATGGGATTGCGTGTGCGCATGAATGTAAGCACTTAGACGGCGGAAGTGTTGAGTATGTCGAGCGTGCTTGTAATATCCCGCTGCATGCGCGCGCAGCCGACGAGCATGGAAGGAGCCAAGCTTCCTTCCACGAGCGTCCAAGCTTCCGGCTTCACCTGTAAGCGCTAGTCTGATATTGACCGCGGCGCAAAATGTATGCGCGGATCGATACATCTCAATAAGGAGTTGATTATTATCCTATACAACGTTTCACGATAATTACCCTTCTCTCCTTTCTCCGATCTAGCAAGCGAGATAACTGGACTTAAAAATCCAGCAGTACACTCACATTGTTACAAGCATGTTATGTAAACGTTACAGAGTCATGTGACATTACTGGAATGTTACTACGTTATACCCCATTAACGTTACATAAATATCACCAAAGATACACTCACATTGTGACAAGCATGTTATGTCAACGTTAGAGTCATGTTACATCACTGTAACGTTACTACGTTGCACCATATTAACGTTACATAAATATCACCAAAGGTACACTCACATTGTTACAAACATCCCAGGTAACAATTTAATCTTTTGACACAAATGTGACGTCTATACTGTGATGATCCTAATACGTTCATCTGCGAACGTATTCGTTACGTAATAAAGATGGAACTAACGTCTTTGAAACGTAACCTCCATGTAACGATAACTTGTCACAGTCATGTAAGCTTGTTACGTAAAGTATATGCGATGGTGTCACTGTGATAATGCTGTTCATAAAAATGATGTAAGCGATACGGAACCGTTTGTACGTAACGTGCATGGAGCAGTGCAACATATACTTAACGTAACGTGTATGGAGCAGTGTAACATATATGTAACGTGTATGGAGCAGTCTAACATATACGTAACGTGTATGGAGCAGTGTAACATATACGTAACGTGTATGGAGCAGTGTAACATAACGTGTATGGAGCAGTGTAATATAACGTGTATGGAGCAGTGCAACATAACGTGTATGGAGCAGTGTAACATAACGTGTATGGAGCTGTGTAACATATACTTTACATAATATTTGCGGATTGAAGTGTGACGTGTAACTAACATAACGTATGCGTGCTGTAACCGTAATCCATTGTATCCATGTTGCAGCGTAACTATTCTTGTGCCTTCCTCAAATATGACAGCACGGAAGCATAATTATCGAAATTATCACTTACAATAAAACTTATTCTTGTCGAGATTTTCGGTTTCTTAAATTTTTCGTTATTTTTATACAAATTCACTCCTTTGACCGAGTCATACCCTACTAAAAAAGTTCATGTGATATATCATGTAGAAAAGTACATGATAAATCACATAATAAATTGTATGAAGTTATGACCGATATCAGTGCACAATTTATTGTGTACTTTATTTTGTGATTTGTTACATGATTCATTGTATAGTTCGAATTCACATAGTTTATTATGTAATTTATCATATGATATCTCATATGGTCAGGGTTTATATCGGAGAAAAAATGAGGACTTCGTGCGGGATCGAACCCACGTCCGTCAGATTCTGAAGCAGCCTCGCTACCGCCTGGGCTACGCCGCTTCTTTATATAAGTTAACAGTTTGACGAACATGAAGTCCACAGATGACCGGAATTTATTTCATTTTCTCTCACCGAGCTTAGCTTTATTTTAATCTAACTATGATTTGTATGTAATAAATAGCGTGACCGAGGTGGTAGCGAGACTGCTTCAGGATCTGACGGACGATCCTGAAAGATCCTGAAAGATCCTGAAGGATCGTCCGTCAGATCCTGAAGCAGTCTCGCTAACACCTCGGCCACGCTATTTATTACATACAAATCATTGTTGGATTAAAATAAAGCTGAACTCGGTGAGAGAAAATATGAAATAAATTCCGGTCATATGTGGACTTCATATTCTTCAAACTGTTAACTTATATAAACAAGCGGCGTAGCCCAGGCGGTAGCGAGGCTGCTTCAGAATCTGACGGACGTGGGTTCGATCCCGCACGAAGTCCTCATTTTGTTTCTCCGATATAAACCCTGACCATATGAGAAATCATATGATAAATTACATAATAAATAATGTGAATTCGAACTAAACAATAAATCATGTAACAAACCACAAAATAAAGTACACAATAAATTGTGCACTGATATCGGTCATAACTTCATACAATTTATTATGTGATTTATCAGGTACTTTTCTACATGATATATCACATGAACTTTTTCAGTAGGGTAGTTAAGCTGACGACTCTGGGCTTGAATAAAAAAGATATCAACTTACCTAATATACGTAGAATTTGAAATTGGTATTGAAATCATAAATAAAACACACGACACGTGAGCATAATGCTGTATGCTTTACTCATAGGAACTTGCGGGCAGCAGGATTATGTTCGAGGTTATGTTTACATGCTGTCACTTTTAACCCTTTGTGGTTACATCTCTGTAGAATAACTTATTGGTCACACACGGGTAAAATTTACCCAGCCAAGTTTCAAATGTGAAAACTATCAGTCCGATCGGGATCGAAAAAATACTAAAAAATGAATAATCTAAAACATGTGCCAAAAGTTGGTATGTCAAAATTCAAATCACAAGGTGTTGAAAAAAAGTCGTAAATAGGTCAATTTGTCAAAAAATACACCATTCCTGCCAAAAGGCCTGGGTGAAATTTACCCAGTGTGACCAGGAAGGTTTAAGGATGGCACAATAGTCGATATGCTGCAATGTGGATGCGGCGGATTGAAGTTACAGCATGCATACATTATGTTAGTTACGTCACACTGGCATCCTCAAACATGTAAAGTATATGT
This sequence comes from Rhorus exstirpatorius, assembly GCA_963564615.1. Lineage (NCBI taxonomy): Eukaryota > Metazoa > Arthropoda > Insecta > Hymenoptera > Ichneumonidae > Rhorus > Rhorus exstirpatorius. The sequence goes on along the minus strand of OY751317.1, from coordinate 3,466,061 downwards.
TACACTGCTCGATCCATACACGTTATACCGTCGAAGTCGGACTCTATGCTTGGCGTGAAGACAAGTTTTTTCAGATATAAACGTTGTCTGAAGAGAGAGAGAGAGAGAGAGAGAGAGAGAGAGAGAGAGAGAGAGAGAGAGAGAGAGAGAGAGAGAGAGAGAGAGAGAGAGAGAGAGAGAGAGAGAGAGAGAGAGAGAGAGAGAGAGAGAGAGAGAGAGAGAGAGAGAGAGAGAGAGAGAGAGAGCTACATAGCGTCTTTCTCTATTTAAAGTATTGTATAGAAATAGAAGGGGCTCCAAGGCATAATGAGACTTGCGAATAAATGATGAGTACAGAAATTAGATATGGGATAATGAAACTCAAAATACCCAATATGAATCCCAAGCAGTGGCCCGCAATAACTCAATGCACTGTCGGCTCGCTTCGGTAAAACTGGACACACTGCCAACTCGGCATGGAAAAACTCAATGTATCATCAATTCAACATGCAAAAACTGCCAGGGCATTCCGACGCAGAGAATTCTCCCTTGGCGCAACTCGCCATGGCAAAACTCTTCCACGGCGCTGCTCGGCTCGCCCCGACTATACACGGTTGCATCTGTTGAGAGTGCGAGCGGATCAAGTTGCGCCGCATCAAAGTTTTCGCCGTGCGAAGCTGCACTATGGAAGAGTATTTGAGCCGTTCGCTCAAAGAATGACCTAAGTCACTTTAGGTCGTTTTTGGGATTTAGTTACCAGTGCGTAGGTATGAGTCCTAAAAGTATGTTTCATAAGTTTCGTAATATTTCGGCCATTATTGACCTTTTTGTGATTGGTTGAAACTACGCGTCTAGAGTATTGTCGTTGTTAGTCGTCACCGCGCGGCTGCGTCTCTAGTCTCGCGCTCCAGCTGTTGATGTGCGTTGTGGTACCCGCGCGGTACGTGATAATATCGTTTGCTCTCTTCTGTCACTAATAAGCTCGTGACAGAATTCGGAATTCGGAAACTTAAGATGGCGGATCCAATATGGCGGGCCAAAATTGCAAAAAGTCCTTTGACGGAAGTGAAAGTCGGTACTCAGGGGTTTCCAGGGTCGCTGATAACGAATCTGCACTCGCAATTGGGCAATTCAAGATGGCGGATCCGATATGGTGGACCGAAAATACAAAAAGTTGTCCAATGTCAGTGAAAGTTGGTATTCGGGGTACCTGATAACGAGTCAGTACTCAAAATTTGGAAATTGAAATAGTGGACGTAGAATGCAAAAAGTGGTTCGATAAAAGTAAAAGTTAGTACTCGGAGGTTGATGTAGTCCCTGACTACGAATTCACGGTCAGACTTCGAGAATGCAAGATGGTGGATCTAACATGGCGACTTGCATGCGAAAAACAAAATGCTTATCTAGCGTAAGATCAGTACATAGATATTTCTGGAGCCATTGATTGTAAATTGCATGTAACACGGCCATGCAGACCTGAGAAACCGTTTATTCAAGGTCAATTTTTCATACTAGAGTACGATATACAACCGTACTGCATATACGATTTAGGAAATGAAAACCTCAATTTTCTCCAAAAAGTACCGCTCTCAGTCAAATCCAGAGACACACGAACGAGGACATGTCGGTTGATGTCTCCATTTCTAATTTTTTTTTGAATTTTTTTATTTTTTGTCGTTTTAAAAATTTTTTTTTCGTTTTATGTTATTTTTTTATTTTTTTCTTCGTTTAAAAATTTTGTTTTTCGTTTTTTGTAATTTTTTTTTTTTCCAAATTTTGAGTGCATATTTGTTATTAGCGACCCCGAAAACCCCTGATTACCAACTTTTATTTTCGTCAAACGACCTTTTGCATTTTTGGTCCACCATATTGGATCTCCCATCTTGAATTTAAAAATTTTGAGTGCATATTCGTTATTAGCGACCCCGAAATCCCCTGATTACCAACTTTTATTTTCGTCAAACGACCTTTGGCATTTTTGGTCCACCATATTGGATCCGCCATCTTGAATTTTGAAATTTTGAGTGCATATTCGTTATTAGCGACCCCGAAATCCCCTGATTACCAACTTTTATTTTCGTCAAACGACCTTTGGCATTTTTGGTCCACCATATTGGATCCGCCATCTTGAATTTTAAAATTTTGAGTGCGGATTCGTTATCAGCGACCCCGAAAACCCCCGAGTACGAAGTTTCAAGTCGATTACACGTAAAGAAAAATGTGTGCTTGAAAGGGTTAAGTAGTTTGCCGAAAAAACGACCTAAATCATTTTGTATTGATTATACATTTCAGTGTTGTTAAAATGTATTTAACAACGATTTTATGGTCTTGAATCTTTATTTAGGAATGTGTCTTTGAAGTAAAATTCAAAAAATTATACATTTTTACACCTAACAATTTGCCATACAATGCTGAATCTTTAAATCGCTTTATCTCTGAACGACCAAATTGAACTTAGGTGATTCTTTGAGCGAACGGCTCATTTGTTTATCGAGATAGCCCATAGGAGTTTTTGCGCATCGAGTTGGTGACGGGTCAAATTTTTCTATGCCAAGTTAATGGTGTATCGAGTTTCATTCTAGCAAATTGATGGAGCAGTGAGTTCCTTTTTACCAAGTTGGTTATGGGCCAAGTTTTACCAGATTATGTCCCTCTATGGGAAAGTTTTTTGCGACGGCTTAGCAATGTGGCGAATTATTCTCCGTTTAGTTGATCACGTATACCACTTTTCTTTGTAGAATTGTGTGAGCTTGTCGGGTTTGCATTTTGACGGAATCTGTGGCAAGAAAGCAGTATAGCTGGGACTTTGTATGACGACGATTCGAATACTCGGAGTTGATTGCGTAGATCCATGCGAGGATGAAAAAAGTTTAGAGGAGCGCCGTCGTATTGGTACCAAGCAATGCTCGCGGAACCTTTTCAAGCCTTGATGTTCCTGTCGAAGGTCGAATTATCTTAGAACTATCAATGATATTTAGTGTGTACAAACTGCTTGATCTCACATACTCCCATACGAACACAATAAATTATAAATCGTACAATTTTGATTTTAAAAAATGCTGAATCGTGGAAAAAACAATACTACAGAATTTCACAATTTATTTTGTTTTAACGAAAAAATGATGAATCGTATTAAAAAAAAACAATTCCTTCTATTCATATACTCTCAACACTATTTGATAGCTGTTTAATCAGTATTTCGTATTAATTAGACGATTTTTATTTTTCGACAAAAAATGATGAATTGTGAAAAAATCATAATATTGATTTGACAAATTTTCGTTTTTTATTAAAAAAAAATGCTATATCGTGGGAAAAAACACAATTCTCTTTCATTCATATACTCTAAACACTATTTAATAGCTGTTTAATCAGTATTTCTTTCAAAATACACTAACATAACCTCTTGATCGAGGAGCGATACGGGGAAAAAACACAATATTAATTTGACGACTTTTCGTTTTTGATAAAAAAATGCTACATCGTGGAAAAAAACACAATTTTCTTTTATTCATACACTCTAAACACTATTTAATAGCTGTTTAATCAGTATTTATTTCGGAATACACTAACATAACCTCTTGATCGGGGAACGATACCACTATGAAGGCACACATATAAGGATATAATTGTTTTTTTTTCTCACCATTTCTGCCCCAAAAAGAGAAAACGGAACGAAATTATTCTAATAACACATTGAACGATAAAAATATTTATATAAGGATATAAATTTTTTCAAGATACACCGGTATATTCACGTCACTTCAGCCTTTCAGCTTGGTGTCAGAATTTGATGAAACCAACTTCAATGGTAGTCAATAGCGCAATAGGTAGCGTCCCGGGTTAGTAAGCAAACATTAGGTAAGAAACTTGTAGGTAGGCGGTTCAAATCCCGGCTCAAGCAGAAATTGTGTAACTGGTAAACATCGAAATATAAGTTTTTTTTTCTTGTTATATTTTTTTTCTCTTTTGACCCTCCATACTCCCAAAATTATATCAACTCTCGGAGAAAATTGGAGGCTTAAAAAAGGTTTCAAGGAGGGCTGAAATTTCGACTCGGGGTGTACCTGAAACATCCTACCCTTACGGGAAAAACTCTCAAAAAAACACTCAAAATAACACCCAAATGGACACTCAATTTGATGATCATTTCGTACTCCAAATTTGGGAGTTAACACTGAAATCGAGCGTTAACACTGGAATACAGGGTTAATCGTCAACTTGAGGGTCAACCCTCAACTCGAGGGTTAACCCTCAAGTTGAGAGTTAACTCCCATGTTTATAGGGTTAACTCTCATCTTGAGAATTAAGTTGAAAATTAACTGTCAACGTAAAACAAACTTAAATCTCCTAAATTTCAGGTATGAAGTATTTATTGCACGCAATTAATATATTTTTTTATTTAACACAGCTTTATAGTTTCTTGTTTAACATAGTTTTATATTTTTTTTTGTTTCACACAGTTTTGAAGTATATATAATACACTGTGATTTGAAAAAATTATTTTAAAGACTCCTGGTTTTTTTATACATAAAAATCAGCATGCAATGATCTGGGAGATGCGAGATCCTCCCGAGCGTAAGAATTAAAAGGTCGCATAAGTGAAACTATATTTCAAACCAGTTAAATTCAAACAAGAGTGTGAAAGTGCAATGAGTTACGCGACTGATGAATGAATTAAGCTCAAAGAATAATGAGTGAGAAGTAACTGACTAAATTAAAAATATTTCGGAAGGCTTATATGATCGCAGCACTCAAAGATTCAGGGTGCGCAATTGATAATAGAGTGAGATAACTTTCTATTATGTTGTAAATGAACACAGTGAATTAAAAGCCATTTCTTTATAACATCCGGTGGATCAAACCTAAATTGAAGTTATATAAGAGTGATGATCGCTTCTCAACATTTTGTGTTGATTCCCAACTTTGAAAATTAACACTTAGTATCTGAGTGTTTTTAGGGTCTGACACTCTATATGAAAGTGTTGACTCTCAATGTTCAAATAAATACTTGAAGTTGAAAGTCGATTCTCAACTTTTGGAGTTGATCCTTCGGTGTTGATCCTCAACATTGAGGTTTCACACTCAATAAGCAAGTGTTTACACTTAACGATTGAAGATTTACGCTGAATGTTAAGAGTTAACACTGAAAAAAATCCGAATCGATCGGAATTCCCACCCGATTGTGAGGATACACACTCAAACAACGAGTGTATACACTCACAAATCAATAATATTTACACCAGAAATGAAGTGTAAACGCTCGATTTTAAGGATATACACTCAAAAATAGAATGCGTATACACCCAAAAATCAATATTTTCACCCAAAATTTAGTGTAAGCGCTCAATTTTGAGGATATACCCTCAAAAATCGAGTGTTTTTTCCGTGAGGGTAGCGACATGGAGGCCATGTAATTTCGATTACGGAGTGATGCATGATTGCTACGTAACCTCAATGTAACATTGTGACTTCTCTGTTCTGTAAAATTTATGCATCAGCAACGTAACGGGCATGCAGCCATTCAACGCGATTGTTACGTAACTGTAGCTTCATATGTGGCGGACATTTTAGAGTGTCTGGACTGCCACATTCACGTTACATACGACATACTTGTTACATTTAAGGAACCGAGTGTAACATAATTGAAATGTGTTTGTTACGAAACTGTGTTGCCTGGGATTTACGTAATGGCTACAAAACTCTATTACATTACTGTAACGTCAAAACGTTACTTACCAGTTATGTAACCAGCATATAACAAATGGTACATAACATGTTACTTCCACGTTATATGAAAGCTATGTATCACAAGAATAACGTAGTAACATTACCTGTAACTTCCATGTTATATTGCCGCAATAAAACGTGTTCACTGAGCGGCGTGTCGGATGGCGAGATCGGTGTCAGTATACCCGATTCACTCATTGTGTAGGTTGTGGTGAGAGGGCGTGGACGGCTGGCTAACTTTCGTGCCTTCGAAACCCGAACGGAAATAATGAGTCAACGCAAAAATAATGTTGTATAGGCCTTGGTTCAGGCTATTTTATTCATGTTCTTTCAATAGCACGCAAATTATTCAAGAGCATTTTACAAGAGTAGACCCCCAAATTCGAAGAAATACAAAGACGAAAAATAAATAGACTCGGGACTCCAATAAATCAAATAATAACGCAAAGAGATCTATTCGATAACGGAAATGCAAACACGATAATTAAAGGGACTAGATTATGAAAGGAATCTCATTTTCGAAGACGATAGCTGAGGCGTAGAAAAAGATAAACAGGGCCGGTCTAGCCCAAGATCCCTACTACCGGCATTTGCCGACATTTTTAGCTCAGACACGAACCACTTAGCCGCGACACGAACCGGGGGGGGGGGGGGCTATCTCGAAGAGTCAGCATGCATTTGGACGATCTACCGGGAGGGGGTGGGGAGGGGGCTAGCCTTGAGGGTGGCATTAGAATGCCGCTATTTCTGAAAGCTGCAGTGCAGCTTGTCTCACATGCTGGCATTGGAATATCGCTATCTCTAACAGGTAAATAGCGGGCCGGAGCATTAGATCTTTCAACCACACACACGACACTACCCTCCTGGACCGGTGCATCTCTTGGTCGCAACCTTATCGCTAGTCATAAATCATATCTAGTTATTGTGCTGAGGGTCAGACCGCAGTCTGGAAAAGGCCAAACATGAGGTCATAAAATCTTAGAGGCGCCTATAATAGTGTCAGACTGGTCCTCAGCACCCGAAGGAAAAGCGTTGAAAATATCCCTAAAAGGTATTCTTCTGACCGCATTTATATAAGCGTTTCCCTATCACTGACTGGTGCATGAGCAGATGTAGCACAGGGTGTTGCGACAGATCTTCTTTCAAACCACGATGAAATTGGGACGAAGAGCAGATTAAAAATATGGAAAAGCACGTTCGATTCGATACTCGAGTGCAAATGCATGTGATGTATGCATGGGATTATGCGTACAGAGCCGCTCGCCGAGGCCGGTGGCAAGAATTTGCACGTGATCGTGAGCGATTTACATTAAGAATTAAAAAATGCGGTAAACTGATTCAATCTGTATTGATGGAGAAAAAATTTAACGGAAAATGCAATACACGCTTGCGCCTGCACAATGTTTAAAAAGAAGCAGCAAGCTAGCACCAAGATGGGAAAAAGTTGCACGTGATCGTGAGCGATTTAGATTATGAATTTAAAAATGCGGCAAAATGATTGAATCTGTATTGATGGAGAAAAAAATTTAACAGAAAATGATATACTAATATGCGTCATCGACGTGTTTCAACGTGTTTCAAACCCTCGAGCCTTCGAGAACGGATAATGCCATATTGCATGTTTGAACACGCTTGAGCCTGCACAGTGTTTAGATATTTTGACAAACCGCCGAAAAATGAGGCTTTGATGTTCATGGAATGCCGCTATGACGCGCTTAGTCGTTTTCTTGCTATCAGCATGGATGGAGAAAGAAAAGCGTTCAAGTGTCCCTCACGGGTATTCTTCTGGCCGATATATATAAGCGTTTCCCCATCACTAGCTCACATTTTCTCCCGTGCATTCAAACAAATATTATCGGTCGGAAAAAAAAAACATGGATCCGAAAATGTGCAAGAAGACTGTCGCGCTTATGGAGGAGGCATATTCCATAATTAGGAGAAAATCTAGACCAGCCTCAGTGCAAAAGTGGATAAAGTTCAGTGATAAACATATGAAGATTTTGGGCAAAGTGTTACGTGCAAACGTTCCGACAATTGGTGAAAAAATTCGTATTCAGACAACAATAGCGGCATTGATGTCGCTGAGTGGACAACTGAAAAAATGCGGTGCTGGTACTGTGAAAAGTGACAAGGTGCGGTGGAGGGACATAGACACTGCATTTAAGAAAAGAATTAGGACTGGAGTCGTTATCAATCTACAGCACAAAGATGTACAAAGTTTTCTTGACGACACGAGACCTCTGATAATCTAAAAAATAACCGAGGTTTTGAGAAAAGCAGGCAACTTAAAAGTTAACGTTATTCTAGGCTGCCGTTTTCACATCACCAAACTCGATGAAATAATGGAAGATAATAAATTCTTTAATACGCAGAATCAAGCTATTTTACCCTCGACAGACATGAAAGAGTGGTTCAGAGTACATGTAAAGGATAAATTGTTGATGAAAATTGAGGAGTTTACGGAAAAGGAATCCGGCTGGTCCTCTCTTTCATAATTAATTTAGTCGTTAATATAAACAAATACATTCCTCTGCGCGGTGGGCTATCTACGTACACAAGTCTACCGAAAGAAATTCAATTAAAACGTGCAGTCGTCAATATTATGAATGACGATCCTTATTGTTTCTTATGGTCTGTGACGGCAGCTCTTTACCCTGCAGCTGAAAAATGTGAGCGAAAATCGTCGTACCCGCCGTTCAGTGAAGTGCTTCAGTACACTGGACTCAATTTTCCTATGAGTCTAAAGGACGTACCGAAATTTGAAAAAATGAATGGTTTGTCGATTAACGTATATGGCATAGAAGATCGTCGTCATGGAAAGCTTGAAATAGTGCCAGTATATTTGAGCGCTCAGAGGTCCGATAGACCTACCATACACCTACTCATGCAGGAAGCTGCGAGCGAAGAAGAAGAAGAAGAAGAAGAAGAAAGAGAAGAAAGAAATCCGATGCATCACTTTTCATGGATCAAAAATATTTCTCGGCTGATTAGCTCGCAAATTTCAAAAAATGCACACCATACTTGGCTGTGCGACAGATGTTTGTGTCACATAAAAACAGAAAATTCGCTAACAAAACACACAGATGACTGTGTGAAAATCAATAAATGTCGAACGGTCTTTCCGGAAGGTGAGGAGAGAATATTAAAATTCAAAAATTTCAAATTCAAAGAAGATGTGCCATTCGTCATGTATGCCGATCTCGAGTGCTTATTAGAGCCAATAACATCGGTACAGAAGAACACAATGGGATATCAAAACCATGTGCCCCACAGTATCGGTTATTATCTGCGCTCTAGTTATGACGATGCACTTTCCGAGTACAAATCATACCGTGGCAAAGACTGTATCCAGTGGTTTATGGTGGAGTTGAAAATCCTATCAAAATCGCTGCATTCGCGTCTGACACATATCACACCGATGGAGATCCTGAACACGGCACAAAATCATGAATTCACGACGTCTACAACCTGCCACATTTGCAAGAAAGAATTTCTTCCAAGTGATCTAAAGGTTCGAGACCACTGTCATTTTACGGGTCGTTATCGCGCTGCTGCACACCAAGATTGCAATTTAAATTTTAAGAATTCTCATGTAGTTCTCGTTGTATTCCACAATGTATCCGGATATGATTCTCATTTTTTACTAAGGTCATTAGCGACTGCATTCGAGGGCTCTTTATATCTTTTACCTATAAACAAGAAAAAATATATTTCATTCTCGAAAAGTGTCAAGGGGACAGTTGTAAATTACGGATTTATCGACTCATTCCGATTTATGCCGAGTAGCATCGACAAATTAGCCTCATATTTAAACAGTTATAACAAAATAATTACACGCGCAAATTGTAATAGCGAGGCTGAATGCAAACTATTGACACGAAAAGGTGTTTTCCCGTATGAGTATGTCAATAGTGGGGATATCCTCGATGAGATCGAATTGCCCTCGAAAGAAGATTTTTTTTCCAAGCTTAATAATACGGAGATTTCCGACAGCGAATATGCGCACGCGTCTAATGTTTGGAAAACATTCAAGATAAAAACTTTGGGTGAATATTCGGATTTATATTTAAAAACAGATGTTCTCCTTTTAGCTGACATTTTCTAAAATTTCCGACGAAATTGTTTAAATACGTATAATTTAGATCCGCTCCATTACTACACAGCCCCTGGTCTTTCATTCGATGCAATGCTCAAGTGCACACAAATTGAACTCGAACTCCTCACTGACCTGGATATGTTACTTTGTATTGAAAAAGGCATCCGAGGCGGAGTCGCGCAATGTTCCAACAGGTATGCGAAAGCAAACAATCGATTTATGCAAACCAATTTCGATCCAAACACCGCCGAGTCATATCTGATGTACTATGATGTCAATAACTTGTACGGTGCAGCTATGAGCGAGTCACTACCATGCAGCTCATTTGAATGGGAAGAAAATTTTACCGAAAATATTGAAAATATTCCCGAAGACTGACCAATTGGGTATATACTCGAGATCGATTTGCAGTATCCCAATGAGCTTCACAAACCTCACAAAGACTTACCGCTATTCCCAGAACACTATCGAGCTCCAGAATCTCAAAATTCAAAATTGATGACGACATAGCTCCCAAAGGAAAAATACATTATTCACTATCGCAATTTACAGGAGTCTTTGAGATTGGGTCTAAAAGTAACAAAAATTCATCGCGTGCTGAAATTCAAGCAATACCCGTGGTTGAAAAAAAACATTGATCTCAATACGAATTTGAGAAACCTCCTTCGTAGGCGAGAGCTTGGATTCGTATGTTGATGGGACATACGCCTTCCGAATCCCAGGACTTGGGACAAAGCGCTGCTTGCTCTCTTTCTTTGGCTATAGACTCGGCGTTCTCTTCGTGCAGCATAAACATTCAGTGCTCATTGAATTGGAGTCCAATGACAGTCCAAGCATAAACAGATATTCTCAAAAGTTTGTATAATTTTGGTCGTCGATGATTGGGTGCTTCGTCGAAATCTTTCTTCCATCGAGTCTCCTCGACTCGACCACTGCGTTAATTTATCGATCACGTGCAGAGCTCATGTAGACCGCCCATGAGAATTATCCGATTACTTTTTCCAGACGCCGTTCCCAAAAAGTCGTAACAAGGCTAAAATCTCCCATAATTTCGGAGCAAGAAAAAAAAAGAAAAACAACAAAGATTCAAAGAAGAATTCTCTTCTCTTCGACCAATTTCGATTCATGGAAATCCCGACCTAGTTTAAAATAAAATTGAACATTTAAATGCAATAATCTATAATCTAACGCCACCTTTACCATCACCGATGACCTGACCCAGGTACCCATGCTCATTCTTGATTTTACATTTTTACATCCGTTCACTCACGTACTTTCGGGAATTCAGTTCATAAAGTCTTCATTCGGGGATAAGGAAAAAGAGGATCACCGGTCACTTAGCTTTAGATGAGGCATACACGCTCTGTCTCTCCTGCTTTCCTTCTCACACACACCGAAAGAGACCGCCTGTGGTTCTCACGAAGGCAAAGACTTTGCACTCAGCCTGTATTAGTGTCCCATGCACATTGCTTTTCGTTGTGCACAAAGGCCCACCACTTCTGAGTAATCTGATGCCATGGCCAAAGATTTCTTCAGCATCGACGGATGTTTTTCTTCACGCCCGACGATGGACGTTTTGTTATAAAGAGCTGCGATATCGACGCCGCCATGGCGTCACCTCTCGATAATTTATGCTCACTTGAGACCATATTCGTGTCGACGGCTTGATTTGAAGACAGCCCAAACTATCCGAGTTCTCCAGAGAAAAAAAACGTTTCTCTCGTATGACCGGGTCCCTTTCCTCGTATTGAATTTTATTGAGAATTACAAGATATAAGTAATCTCAAATCGATGCAAAAGTCCCGAAAGTCGCGGGACGTAACACAGGTGACGTGAGCTAAAAGAACGATTGCTCTTGCTTTTAAAAAATATCAAAGAAGTAAAAAATCTTATACGTACGAGGTCTGATCTGAGCTTCATTATAAATACATTGAAGAATACATCAGTAAGTCGCAATTAATTTCACAAGTATCAACAAGGTGGGAAAAATGGTGGAATTTTTGCCAACAAAAAAATTGGCTGAACTCTCAGTTCAGACAGATCATCCGATCTCCGACCTGAGAATAGTCGAAACGAAATTCGGGAGGAGGATCGTGGCGGATATCACCAACGATTTCTCCGTATTCCTACCTGCAAGATTCGTGAAAGCGTTCGACGAGAACAAAGAAATATTCAAAGAGATGATTGACGCTGCGCATACAAATCAACTCTATATGAACTACTTCGGTGGGAAATATAACAGCGTAGAATTCAAACGCATCTGACGCTACCAAACCATCAATCCATCGCGCCTACTATGGGGCCGTGACTCTATGCGAAAGATGGTGGCACTGAAAAAAGTGTTTGAATCCATAAGTGCGCATGGTTGAAAAAGTAAAAAAAAACATTATAGGTGACGTGTGGTGCGAAATGTATAAGTTGGAATGAAACCAAATATGTCATACAATTTCCTATGGTTTATTTCAATAAAAAACACACATATATTTTTCGATAAAATGTTTTTATTTATTTCAAAAATCCTGCGTTTACACAATTCCTCATGTACCAGCTCCTTAATGATTTCACGTTCGCGTTGGCACAATTATATTTTGAGTCGTGGGGATGACGAGAACATCCTCTGTTGTTTGATATTTTCGATAATTTCTGCAATGATGGACAATCGAGAGTTTCCATACCGACAATATGTGCCGACGAATCCGTGAATTGCGCTAACCACGCCGTCTTCTCTAATCGCTTCACGTAGATGGTTCGGGCTTGTTTCAAGATAGCTCGAATTGTTGTTCCAGCAGCTTCGTACGGCGTGTCGCCAGAATTCCATCGTATTCCATGAAAATTTCGTTCTAGCCATGCATTCGTCGTTTTGTACTTCGCTGGTAGAGAGTTCCATGGCGTTGGAGGTTTGAAGAAAAACGTCAGGGGTTCGGTGTTATCAGAGATTTCCACAATTGCTATTTCTTTTAGCAAAAATTCGTTTATGGGTCTCCTGGAGCCTTGAATATCGACGATAAAGTCCATGGTGCTGACTGAAGAGAGTCGGTTCATCGTTGAAGGTTTTATACTAATTTTTTTACCCCGCCACTTATTGGATTGTACTCAACAATACGATCGTGTAGAATCAAGCAATACGCGGATGTATTGGCAGGAATATTATTTCTTGCTTCAAATTCAAGACGAATGTCAACGGGGCCTGACTTGAGAGAATCGTTCTGCTTTGAACAGTCGATGACGACTAAAGGGGCATACTTTAGAAACTCGGATTTTTTTAACCACGGCTCCGCTTCTCTGTTGTAATAAGTATTCTGGAAGTTTGCATACATCTCGTATAGTAGGGCGTACTGATTTTCCTGTATATTTAGGTTCAAATTTCCATATGGATAGCATTGCGAATTCAAATATAGTTTAACATCGGCGAGATTACAATGATCGAAGTTACTTGCGTTCTTCTTTTTCTTATTTTTCCGATCAGTCTGGAAAGCGAGAATGACATATCGCGGTTTTTCCAGCTGAGTAGAAGTCTTAACGGTCCAAACATGCTTCGAGGTTGCGGGGAGCAGCGGATATTCATACAGTTCCCACGTACGATAGCTCATGGAGATAGGCGCATCTCTACCGATAAACTTTAAAAGTTGTATTTTACGCTGATCGGAAACTGTCACGTACGGTACAAGCCATTCTATTTTTTGCAATACAAGTTTTAATTCCTCGTCAGCCGTCTGCACAATAGCATTATCATCAGTCTTCGATCTCGATAGGATCAGCTCATGCTTGGCATTTACGACGATTTTTCGATAATCTTCGGCAAAACCGAGCAGCATACTTAGCGGTATGCATACGTCAAAGTTGCCCGCTGCATCTATGATTTGCGTCGTTTCTTGAACATCAAGCCAGCCCGTGTTCTCGAGCATAGATCTCTTACCAGGGCTCAGAGATGAATATCCCTTTATTAGACTCGTAAGACCTACATTTTTGTTTCGATCAATTTCAATAGCGTTCAGCTCATATCGTACTTCTTCGAACAAAAAGCAAATAGCATTATTGACGAGGCTTGTGGAGGCAAGCGCTGCACCATCGGCTTTAGTCAGTTTTCCGCATATATGTATAAAACTTTTGCTTGGTAGAAGACATAGATCCTGATGTTGGATGGAAATACGTATCTCATCGCTGTTATTGAAAGTTGACGATGCATACGGCTTATGAGCATGAATCTCGCAGTGTATTATAGATTCATCGAAGACAATGGGACTTTGTATATTTACTATTTCCTCCTCCATTTCACACAGCAGATGCAGAGGGCACAGAATAAATAATACCTTATGCGCTTTTTCCGCGCACTGTCAGACCCAAATTGTTTAGAAGTATTACGTTCTGAGGTGTTAGCACTTTGAGTGTCGATCGGCGACTGGTCACGCTCATCCATGATGACTTGGTATTATGGGTTTTATTGAAGACTATACCCATGATTTTATATGCAATCGTATGGTTATGACTTCGCCGCGAAAATTTACTAAATCTCCGTCTTGGTCTACTATCCGAAGCTGGATGTTATCTATTGTCTTGCTCGTGATTGGCGGATAAATGACGTGCGATGGAACTTCAATGATTTTATATCCGGATGGTACGAACGGGAAAAACTCGTGAATTGTATGAGCTTTTCGCTCATTAATATAGGCACCGGCGGTAATGCTACACTCTATACGCATGGCGTTCACTTTCAGAATGGCTACTGGGAGATCAGATGTATGCCTTTTATTGGCTACAAGAATACGCGGTGTGAAACCCAAGAGAGAGCCGATGGAATCATTAGGCATAAAATTTATATCGCGATTACACTCGATTTCACTACGTAGAGTATTGTTATTGGGTTTAACCTTAATAGAAATATTCGGCAACTCTGCCTGCACGTACTTCTCAATATCATCTATTTCATAGCTACCCGTCGGTATGGTCAATATCTTGTCTCCCACATAAATTTTATTATTACCATCAGCTATATTAGGAATGGAATTGAAGGTTAGTAATTCAATGAGCCCTAAAGTGTAATTTTTGTGGGGTGAAAGTTCGATGGGGGGAAAATATTGAGCTTCAAGTGTAGATGAAGTCCCGGAAATAGTTAGTGTAAAACTATCATCCATGACGACGGCACATAGTCAACTGATTCTATATTCATCATTATGCACGTTTATATAGAGAATATTTTTCTTTGCCGCTCAATTGCTGGCAGAGAAACTTTAGGCATAAGTGCCCACATTCGACTGTACCATACTTCTGATATCCCTTATAATTATAATTCACGCTACCAACACCAAAATATTTCATCAACTCGACTGGAGGCTGAAGATTGCCGAAACTATCAAAGTACATGACATTCTCCCCCCTCTTTTTGTATGCAACCCAGTGTGTACCAGGTCCCATATCCTCATCTAAATTGATAATTGCTGATTCGCATTTTGCCGGTCCACTTTTCGGCAATTTATTTCTCATAAAAACTCCGCGAAAGTGTGGAATTTCCATGATTTTCGCATATTTGAGCAGATCAGCATCAGTTAAGGCTTGGGGAGGCAGCGTGACTTTCCGTTTTTTGAACCAAGACCCGTCCCCCTCTTGTACGGTTTTAGATGCAGACCTTTACCCAAAGCAGCAGCTTCCATCATCTTATTATGTCTCTTACTCTCATCCAATTCCCGCTTAGCAGCTTCAGCCGCATTTACAGCCTTAGCGATAGAAACAGCGCCACCTGACAGTGCTCCTGCAGCACTCAGACCGGCAAATATCGGCAGGAGGAGCGGCAAAAACCCCCCAATTTTACGAGGCGCTGGTAGAATGCGCAATTTACTTTTAGCCTTCTTGCTACCTGTCCGAGCACCCTTTCGGCCACGGCTTTTCTCATCAACGATTTTATTCTGTCCCATGCCCAATTTTGTTTCTTTCACGCAATGCCCCATGCCTAGTTTCGTTTTGGCCTTCATGATGTTTGCCACACCCCAAGCACTTGCTCTTTCGGCAATACCCGCGTCTTTGGCGTATACTCGTTTCCAAGCCTGCTCGGCCAGTAATTTATCGGCCAAAGTTCTCGCTTCGAGGCTAGTTTCTTTTGAATATGCAATATCGTGCTGCTTGCAGGCTGCATCCAATGGATTAATACCTCGATCACCTCGTGCAAGACGCTTAGATAACTTTGTACCAGGTCCGCAATACTGATACCCAGGTAGATGCAGCTCGACAGGGAGCTTGTCAATTAGACTATTGACCAAAGCACGACCGATCATATCGGGGATGACTGCTCGACTGGTGAATAATCCCTATAAAACCCTATTTATATTTTTTTCCCCCATTAGTCGTGCTCAGGATGAGGACGGATGAACTGCCTGTAATGAATTTCGATGAATTTATGCGGGGAGGTGAACCGCGCGAAAAAAGTCATGGCGATTTGTTGCCTGATAGCATTCGCGCAGTATTCTGTGGCCCCTCGAACTGTGGTAAAACGAACGCTTTACTCTCCCTCATAACACTTCCTAATGGTCTGAGATTCGAGAACGTTTACGTTTATTCTAAATCCCTCGATCAGCCAAAATATACATTGCTCGCACGATTACTCGAGCCCGTGAGCGGTGTTGAATATTTCCCATTCAATGAGCACGAACAAGTGGTGACACCCAGCGATGCACACCCCAACTCAATATTTATCTTCGATGACGTGGCATGTGAAAAACAGGATAACATTAGAGCCTTTTTCGCCATGGGACGACACAAAAATGTTGACTGTTTCTATCTTTGCCAGACCTATGCTCGTATTCCTAAACATCTCGTGCGTGACAATACGAATTTTGTGGTTCTATTTAAGCAAGATGAGATGAACCTTAAACATGTGTACAATGATCATGTCAATACTGATATGTCATATACACAGTTTAAAAATATGTGCTCAGAATGCTGGAATTGCGACAAGTATGGATTCATCACGATCGACAAGGATAGTCAAATTAATGAGGGTAGATATAGACGAGGGTTCGATTCTTTTCTCAGTCATAAGTAAACGTTCATTGGAGACAGTATCATCTCTGACTCGAGGGTAGGAACATGAATAAACTTTTGGAGGAGAAGAAAGACGTATTGCGTCAAATTGTCAAAGCGAGCGATGCAATCCGACGAAAACATCGGATGATAAAAATCGGCAAAGACAATGCTGAACAGGCAATGCAAAATGTCTTCAAGCCAATAGTCACGCCATTGGAAAAATTGGTGATGCGGAAAAACGAGACGCCAGAGATGAAACAGGAACTTAAGGAGGAAGTCAAAGATCGTATTGAAGTAGAACATATTGAGGATGACAACCATGAAGTTAAAGATGATCCAATGTTAGAAGATTTGTCTTTCCAGTCTGCATACGGTGATGAAGAGGGAGAGCAGGAGAAGGATACAGCTGTGAATGTTGATGAATTAATAAATGAGTATGTAGTATTGCTGCAGACAAATAGAAAATCAACCTTGGATGTCTCATACGGTATAGGAAACCTCGCTAACAATAAATTAATGATTGGAGATTCTCCAATATTGTTTGATTCTCAGCATATTCGTATACGAGATAAAAATTATCCAAAAACTGTTAGATTAGCGGAACTGTTGTTCAAAAAATTGCCCCACGTTGAGGATCTGACATCCAACGATTTGAAAAATTATGAGAACATTGTAATTGCCACGGATGCACATAAGAAATATTATAAAGCAGATGAAGCAATACGGACGGATAAAAATTTGAAATTCAAGACTTATATCGCGAAAATAGTTGATACGCACACGGGTAAAGGTATGCCAAAGTATAAAGTGGCTAGAAAAGACGCGAGATTCGATTATATTTATTGGGACGATCCCAATGAACTAGTGGACCACTCGAATGAAATCATATCGATTATCGAAGAATTGCGTGAGGCTCAAATCATTTATTAATACATTCATCATCGCAATTTCGCGCATTCACAAAATGAGTGTCGACGTGTTTGGACGGCAGCTGGATAATAAAAGTGCGCTCAATCGCGGTCCTCCGGGCATTGGATTCAAGATTACAAAAGACGGACATTACAATTTGGAGAACAAGCGACTCTGCAACGTTGGAATTCCCGAAGCGGACCACGACGCTATCAGCTCAAAGGTGCTGAATGCTAAAGCCCGAAACGTAACTAAGAACTTACGTGAGGAAATAAATGAAAGTAGAACGCTATTGGTTGAAGGTTTTGAAACTACTATAAAAGATAAATGCGACACGTTAAATACCGACTTACGGAATAAAATAGAGAGAATGAGTGCGCAAATAACTGGAAATCTTACAACCAAGATTAAAGAAATTCTCAAAACTCCGAATGCTGGTACGAAAAACCTACGAGTGTCCATGCTTAGCATGTTTTCCCAGATTGACGCTCGATTAAACATCCTTGAGAAAAAATGAGCGAGAAGAAGCGAGCGCTGGTGCAGGAACTACATAAGCCCGCACGCAGAAACTATCCACGTCAACATGTGGATATACGAGGCTTGGATGAGACTTGGCAAGCGGACCTTGTTGACATGTCGGCTTACGCGCGGCAAAACGGCAATCATAAATTTCTCCTAACCGTCATCGATGTCTTCTCCAAGTTTGCCTGGGCCGTGCCAATGACGAGCAAGAACGCTAAAGATACAACGAGCGCCATGAGATCTATACTTGCAAAGGGACGCATACCAGAGAACCTACATGTTGATCAAGGCAAAAAGTTTTATAATGCCGATTTTCAAACTCTCATGAAAAAGTATAATATTCATATGTACTCGACATACAGTAATTTGAAAGCATCAATTTGCGAGCGTTTTAATCGTACCTTGAAAAATAAAATGTGGATGCAATTTAGTCTTCGTGGAAGCTACAAGTGGACCGATATTCTCAAAAATTTGATTTCCGAATATAACAATAGTGTACATCGCACAATTAAAATGAAGCCGAAAGACGTGAACTCGGAGAATGAGAAGCAGCTGTTACAACGCGTTTTCACGACTCGAAAACCTTTGAAAAAAAAGCCGACGAAATTTCGACGCAGTGACAAAGTGAGAATAAGCAAATTTAAAAATATATTTGCCAAGGGTTATACTCCAAACTGGACAACGGAAATATTTACAATACATCAAGTGAAAAATACGAACCCTGTGACGTTCAGTCTGAAGGACTATCAAGATGAACCCATCGCCGGTGGTTTTTACGAGCAAGAGCTACTCAGAGTTGAAAATCCCGATATTTATCTGATTGAACGAGTATTGAAAACGCGTGGGAATGAAATGTTTGTAAAATGGTTGGGTTTCGACAATGCCCACAATAGTTGGATAAGGAAATCTGATGTATAATAAAATATTTTAACAAATGAACATTATTGATCTTTTCAATCGCCGCCTTCTATCCCATCTCTCACAGGATTATTTTGTTGGACAGGATATTAATTAAGAAAAAGTCGGTTTCAATATATTTTTTTTTAATGTATTTTTTCCTCCAGCGTATCAATTTTATTAATTCATACACAATGTATTCACAGTTTTCATGCCAATCATAGTTTACCACGCCAGCTTATCGCATTTTTAATTTTATTTATTTTTTAAACTACAAACATTCTTTCGTGTGGCGCTCATAACCCCAAGGTAGAGTATCAGTCGTATGAGCGGAGAGAACTCTTTTATCATCATTCCAGCTTAAAGCGACTTTTCTTTGTCTTACAGTTTGCACTACATGCTTCTTCGACTGAATTAAATTTTGTGTTTCAACAAGATTCTCATGCTGGAAAAGACAATGTTTATAACCATCGAATCTGATTCTTTTTAACGTAGATCCTCGAATACCTTTAGCACGCTTTTTTTTCTACGTCATCATCTCGAACCTTGTAAGCGTATAGTTTGGCGCGCAGGCCCACGAATTCTTCCATGATCTGTCCATTATTCTCATCCTTCATTAACCCTAACACCTTTTTATTCGCTAAAGGCATCCCATAAGGATTGTCAAGAGGATAATCGGAGGTATCAAATTTGTTTATGTCGAGCTTCATAACATCATATATATTAGGCACTGTAATATTATATATAAGACTATCAGTGTCGGTGTACATTAATTGAGCTTTTTGCCCAAACTGTTTTTTCATATACTCATAATGGGAATCATAAATATAAATTTTTGATAGGTCAAGGATTGAAGACCCCGCATACAATGGCTTATTAAATTTCACCTTTGCTCTGTTGAGCTCGATGATGACCATATCATCGTCGAATACGGTGCAGCTGTGGAACGTAGCCTTAGCGATTAGAGCTCGAGCTCCGTACCGACCACCCCACTCAGTAACAAGCTTTACTTCTCGATGCTTTCTCACATTCTCCATTGTTTTCCCGAAAACTGCATTATTGAGTAGTTTATACAAGTTTTCATGAAACGCATTGGTAGCTTTTTGTCTCAACCCAGTATTTAAATCAATGTATGGCTTCATCCATGGCTTCTGTTGGAATTTTAAAACTCTATGAATTTTCTTTAATTTCAAGCCCAAGTTGAGACACTGCTGCAAGTTTCGATAATGAATTATATATTTTTCTTTTGTCAATAGCGTTGTCATTAGTTTTATATTTTTGGAGGTGGGTGGCCTGTAATGCTGAGGACAAAGTGGCAAGTCTTTATGAGATTCGTGCAGCTCCTTGGGATATTCTAAATCAGCCTCGAATATGTATCCTGTTTGAGAATCGGTAGGGATATTGTCAATATCCAATTTATCAAAGTTTTCCACCCACTCGAATCCAGCGTATGGCAATGCCTGAACCATAGCTGCACCAGAAAGATTGTTTACGTCGAAATACATTAAGTACGATTCGAGCTTTGATGGGTCAAAGTCCTCCCCCATGTATCGATTATTTGCTTTTGCATAGCGATTTGAGCATTGAGCAAGACCTCCTCTGATACCCTTCTCAATAAACAATAGTATATCAACGTTGGTGATGAGTTCGAGTTCAATGCCTGTTAACTTGAGCATTGCATCGAAAGCGAGTCCAGGAGCAGTATAATAGTGCAACGGATCTAAATTATATGTTGATAGGCAGCTGCGTCGGAAATTTTCGAAAATGACAGCTAAAAGGAGAACATCGATTTTTAGATATAAATCTGAATATTCTCCTAACGTTGATATTTTAAAAGTTTGCCAAACATTCATGGCGTGAGCGTATGAATCTTCGGAAATTTCCTCATTATTTAGCCTAGAATAAAACTGCTCTTTGGATGGTAGCTCAGTTTCGTCAAGTTTCATCCAACAATCGGTATAATCATATGGGTAAAATCCCTTTCTAGTCAGAAGCTTGAATTCCGTTGCATTATTACAATACTTACGAGTTATTTGTTTTTCATCGCTTTCCAAGTACGATGCTAATTTTTCAATGCTACACGCCATAAATCTGTATGAATCTAAAAACCTGAACTCTACAAACGTGCGCTGGACTTGTTTTGTGAATGAAATATATTCCTCCTTATTAATTGGGAGAAGATAAACCGCACCTTCGAATGCTACGGCTAATGCTTTAATCAGAAAATAAGCGTCATATCCCGATAAATTATGAAAAATAACCGGCACCGCGTGAGAGTTTTTATAATTTAAATTACATCCAGTATGTGCGGGCCCGCGATACTTCCCTGTAAAATGACAATGATCTCGAACTCTCAACTCGTTATTTTCGAAAGGCTTCTCACAAATATGACAAATGGTTACAGATTCAAATGCGCTTTGCTGATCATCGCTGAGATGCTCCATTGGTATGATGTTCGTCAACCGAGTATTCACCAAGCTCGCGATATTCTTCCATTCCTCCATGAACCACCCAATACAATCCAAACCTCGATGAGATTTAAATTCCGAAATGGTATCATCGTACGAGAAGTGGAAGTAGTAGGCGATAGAGTGAGGCACATGCTTTTGGTAGCCCATAGTATTCGTCTCCTCCGCAGGCGCAATCGGCTCCAAGAGACAATCGAGATCAGCATATATCACGAACGGAACATTCTCTTTATGCTTATAGTTTCTAAACCTCATGAATTTCGCATCACCCTCGGGAAAATACACTCTGCACTGGTTCGTGCAGTCGAGGATATGCTTCTGCAGCACGATTTCGCTTTGAAAGTGACAGAGACATCTGTCACACAACCATTTTTTGCCATCATGTCTAGAAATCTGCGAGCTCACTAACCGTGAAATGTTTTTTATCCATGTAAAGTGATGGATAGGACTCGCAAGATCATCCTCATCAGAATCATTTCTGTCACTCTCGAGCATAAGAAGGTGAATTGTCGATTTAGGAGATGTTTGTTTACTGATATATATCGGCACTATTACACTGTTCTTCCTCTGATTATCAACACCATAAATGTTAATTTTGAGGTTATTCATTTTTTCAAATGTTGGCACTTTTTTTACAGTAATTGGAAAATCCAAACCTTTGTACTGTAAAACTTCACTGAAATGTCTGTAAGAGCTTGCTCGATTGCATTTTAGAACTGGCGGAGAAAGTGCAGCAGTGACTGCCCATAAAAAGCAAAATTCGTCATTGCTCTCTATGTTGACTACAGCACGCTTTCGTTGAATATCTTTCGGAATACTAACGTATGTACCTCCCCGGAGTGGTACGTATTTATTAAAATTCACAGTTAGGTTGGATACTTCGTGCAGTGACCAACCAGACTCTTTCCCATGAAATTCCTCAATTTTTTTCAACAACTGATCTTTTACATGCTCCTGGAACCACGTGTCGATGTTCGTAGAGGGAAGAATTGCCTCATTCCACGTGTTAAAAAATTTATCCTCCAACGCAGTTTCACCTATTTTTTTAAGTTGAAACTTGCACGCTAATATTACGTTAACCTATAAATTACCATACCGCTGAGATGCAGCTTCCAATTTGGCGAGGATCAAGGGTTTATAATCATCAAGAAAAGCATCGAGATCTTTGTGTTGAAGGTTGATGACTACGCCCGTTTGGATTCTTTTTTTGAACGCCGTCTCCATATCCTTCCATCGTACTTTATCAGCTGCTTCAGAACCAGCTCCTCTTTTCTTCAATTTTTCTATCACCGATAATACCGACGCAATTGTCGCTTGAATGCGCATTTTCTCATGCACTGAGGGACATTCGCGCCGAGAAATTTTCGTCAATAGTTTCACGTTTTTTTCCCCCTCCCTAATCCACCTTAGTGCTATAGCTGGTGATGATCTTTTTTGTGAAATTAAATAAGCGTTTTCCATAATGGAAATGAGCTTCTTACACTTATGAGTATCCATATTAGGAGAAAAAATAACCCGAGAAGAAGGAAAGACTGCCCAAATGTTAATGGAGGGCTAAATGATTGGAGCCAGCAATATATACTCTCACTCCTCCCCACCATTCTACGGACCATCAGCATCAGCAAGTATATCAGTTGCACGAGTACATCTTCGTTCGGGTCGTCGTAGAATAAACATAGGGCTCTAGGGGTAGCGTTGCGTGGCCACAAGATTTGACGCAACAGTCTAACTGCTAGACGACATTCCAATGCCATTGTAAAGATTACGCAAGATATCCGTCCATGTTGATAGCAAGAACGCGACTAAGCGTGTCATAGCGGCATTCCATGAAAATCGAAGCTTCATTTTCCGGCGGTTTGTCAAAATATGTAAACACTGTGCAGGCTCAAGCGTGTTCAGACATGCAAGATGGCATCATCCGCTCTCGAAGGTAATGGGAGGGCTCGAAACAGGTCGAAACACGTCGATGGCACATATCAGCCCAATTTCATCGCAGTTTGAAAAAAGATCTGCCGCAGCACCCTGCGCTACATTTACTCACGCACCAGTCAGTGATAGGGAAACGCTTATATAAATTCGGTCAGAAGAATACCTGTTAGGGATATTTTCCTTCGGGTGCCGAAGACCAGCCGGATCATAGGCGCCTCTAAGATTTTATGACCTCATGTTCGGCCTTTTCCAGACTGCGGTCTAACCCTTGGCACACGACCAGATATGATTTATGACCAGCGATAAGGTTGCGATAAACAGACGCACTGGCCCGGGAGGGTAGCGTCGTGTGTGGTTGAAAGGTCTAACGCTCTAGTCCGCTATTTACTTGTTAGAGATAATCACATTCCAATGCCAAGACAAGCTGCACTGCAGCTGCCGGATATACAGAATAGCTGCATTCTAATACCACCCTCAAAACTAGCCCCCCACCCCGCCCTACAGAGACGCCAGTCTAACTGATAATCATCAATCAAATGTCGCCATGAAAAATAAGGCGCCCCGCCGCTGCCAGAGATAGCGGCATTCCAATACCACCCTCAAAGCTAGCCCCCCCCCCCCCCAATGTCTCGACCCATAAGCGATTAGGTGCCCTCCAGTTGTTAGAGATCCCCCCCCCCCCCCCGATCGGCTCCGTGCATTCCGGCTCATCGAGATAGCCCCCCCCCCCCGGGTTTGTGTCTCGGCTAAGTGGTTCATGTCTGAGCTAAAAAATGTCGGTAAATGTCGGGGTAGGGATCTTGGGTTGGAACTGTCCTTGTAACACTACTTTCTTTGAATTTGAAATTTTCGAATTTTAATATTCTCTCCTCACCTTCCGGAAAGACCGTTCGACATTTATTGATTTTCACACAGTCATCTGTGTGTTTTGTTAGCGAATTTTCTGTTTTTATGTGACACAAACATCTGTCGCACAGCCAAGTATGGTGTGCATTTTTTGAAATTTGCGAGCTAATCAGCCGAGAAATATTTTTGATCCATGAAAAGTGATGCATCGGATTTCTTTCTTCTCTTTCTTCTTCTTCTTCTTCTTCTTCTTCGCTCGCAGCTTCCTGCATGAGTAGGTGTATGGTAGGTCTATCGGACCTCTGAGCGCTCAAATATACTGGCACTATTTCAAGCTTTCCACGACGACGATCTTCTATGCCATATACGTTAATTGACAAACCATTCATTTTTTCAAATTTCGGTACGTCCTTTAGACTCATAGGAAAATTGAGTCCAGTGTACTGAAGCACTTCACTGAACGGCGGGTACGACGATTTTCGCTCACATTTTTCAGCTGCAGGGTAAAGAGCTGCCGTCACAGACCATAAGAAACAATAAGGATCGTCATTCATAATATTGACGACTGCACGTTTTAATTGAATTTCTTTCGGTAGACTTGTGTACGTAGATAGCCCACCGCGCAGAGGAATGTATTTGTTTATATTAACGACTAAATTAATTATGAAAGAGAGGACCAGCCGGATTCCTTTTCCGTAAACTCCTCAATTTTCATCAACAATTTATCCTTTACATGTACTCTGAACCACTCTTTCATGTCTGTCGAGGGTAAAATAGCTTGATTCTGCGTATTAAAGAATTTATTATCTTCCATTATTTCATCGAGTTTGGTGATGTGAAAACGGCAGCCTAGAATAACGTTAACTTTTAAGTTGCCTGCTTTTCTCAAAACCTCGGTTATTTTTTAGATTATCAGAGGTCTCGTGTCGTCAAGAAAACTTTGTACATCTTTGTGCTGTAGATTGATAACGACTCCAGTCCTAATTCTTTTCTTAAATGCAGTGTCTATGTCCCTCCACCGCACCTTGTCACTTTTCACAGTACCAGCACCGCATTTTTTCAGTTGTCCACTCAGCGACATCAATGCCGCTATTGTTGTCTGAATACGAATTTTTTCACCAATTGTCGGAACGTTTGCACGTAACACTTTGCCCAAAATCTTCACATGTTTATCACTGAACTTTATCCACTTTTGCACTGAGGCTGGTCTAGATTTTCTCCTAATTATGGAATATGCCTCCTCCATAAGCGCGACAGTCTTCTTGCACATTTTCGGATCCATGTTTTTTTTTTCCGACCGATAATATTTGTTTGAATGCACGGGAGAAAATGTGAGCTAGTGATGGGGAAACGCTTATATATATCGGCCAGAAGAATACCCGTTAGGGACACTTGAACGCTTTTCTTTCTCCATCCATGCTGATAGCAAGAAAACGACTAAGCACGTCATAGCGGCATTCCATGAACATCAAAGCCTCATTTTTCGGCGGTTTGTCAAAATATCTAAACACTGTGCAGGCTCAAGCGTGTTCAAACATGCAATATGGCATCATCCGCTCTCGAAGGCTCGAGGGTTTGAAGCACGTTGAAACACGTCGATGACGCATATTGGTATATCATTTTCCGTTAAATTTTTTTCTCCATCAATACAGATTCAATCATTTTGCCGCATTTTTAAATTCTTAATCTAAATCGCTCACGATCACGTGCAACTTTTTCCCATCTTGGTGCTAGCTTACTACTTCTTTTTAAACATTGCGCAGGCACAAGCGTGTATTGCATTTTCCGTTAAATTTTCTCCATCAATACAGATCGAATCAGTTTACCGCATTTTTTAATTCTTTATGTAAATCGCTCACGATTACGTGCAACTTCTTCCCACCGGCCTCGGCGAGCGGCTCTGTACGCATAATCCCATGCATACATCACATGCATTTACACTCGAGTATCGAATCGAACGTGCTTTTTCATATTTTTAATCTGCTCTTCGTCCCAATTTTATCGCGGTTTGAAAAAAGATCTGTCGCAACACCCTGCGCTACATCTGCTCATGCACCAGTCAGTGATAGGGAAATGCTTATATAAATGCGGTCAGAAGAATACCTTTTAGGGATATTTTCAACGCTTTTCCTTCGGGTGCCGAGGAACAGCCTGACACTATCATAGACGCCTCTAAGATTTTATGACCTCATGTTTGGCCTTTTCCAAACTGCGGTCTGACCCTTAGCACAATAACCAGATATGATTTATGACTAGCGATAAGGTTGCAATCAAGAGATGCGCTATGGTCCAGGAGGGTGGTATCGTGTGTGTTGTTGAAAGATCTAATGCTCCGGCCCGCTATTTACCTGTTAGAGATAGCGATATTCCAATGCCATCATGAGAGACATGCTGCACTGCAGCTTAGCACATGCTATATTTACAGCTTATAGCACATGCTATATTTACAAACCCTACGATATCATAGTCAGAACTTTTTAATCCAGGCTTTTTTCTCATCCATAAGGCACAAGAATTTGAATATTCACCTTTGGATGGTTTCATAACAGTTCGATCAAGTCGCTGCAGCTTATGAGTTGTATGAAATGGAAAACTAAGCATGTGTACATAATGTCCCCGCGCCACAGTGGGGAATTTTCACGAAATCGTGGCCATTAATCACGGGATTATCAGAACTTTACCAAATTTGTTATAATAACGTTTTCGAAGTCGCTGATTACGAATTTGGAATTAAAATTTAAAAAAACAAAATGGTGGCTCCAATATCGCCGGTTGAAACAAGAATTTCGCTATAAATTCGATCAAAAATTCACTTTTCCGTTGTTTTCGAGGCCGCTGATTACGAATACAATTCCAAAATTCTTTTAAAAAATGGCGGCTCCAATATAACCGGTTGAAGCAAGAAGTTCGCTATAAATTGGATCAAAAATCCATTTTTCCGATGTTATCGCGGTCGCTGATTACGAATCTAATATCAAAATTTGGAAAGACAAAATACAGGACTCAACATTTGTTTGTTGAGTGGCTGCTAAGATAGTATATAAAATAGAATCGGAAAGTTTTATGAAAATAATTGTTCTCTAGTAATATGGTAAACAAAGTATTTATTTCTAAAAATTACAATACATATTTTAATCTGAATCCGGATGTAGTTTTTCCTTTGGCGCGGGCGTAGACTTAGGCCAGCTAGTAGCGCATAGCTTCTAGGGACAACAGCTTAAATTTCTTTTGCGGTAGTTCCCTCAAGTTTGTAATCAATGGGTCAGATGACACTAGCAGCCAATTCAAAACATCCTGCATGGTATTTTCACGCAATGAGTAACGAGAAAATCCGTTTAGAAATTTCTTTCTTGCTTCTTGAGCTTCCTTTGATAATTCGGATTTTAAGTCGATTTGGGTTATAATGCCATCGAGTGCAGCACACAAATTTGTTAACAGATTTTTTATCATTTTGCGAAATATCCCATATTTATAAAGTTATAACAGTTTTAAAATTCAGTCTGGTGACTGATTATTTGAACGCTCCGGAATTACCCGAGTTCACCCGAACTCGATGTGACGTCACGATCACGTTGCCGAAAGCACATAGTACGGGTAATACATGCTGTATGCTTGGTTTTTCTTTAAATATATTATTTAAAAAATGAACGTGAGCAGATCAAATAGTTATCGGTATTGTTTCGTGCCCATGTGCAAAAATACGACAAAAAGTGCACCCAGTAAAGTGTTTGTGACGGTTCCACGTGAAGAAGCGACAAGGAGGTTATGGTTTCGATTAGCCCGGCGTTTGGATGCACCAACAAACTCGCATTATTTTTGTTGCGAGGATCATTTTGTTGTAAGTGTTTTATATTGAGCTACTATTCCTATTAGTATTCAACTATATTTAAAATGTTTCAAGATTTACGAGAATAGTATCTATAAATATATATCATAAAATAAGGGGCTCGTTTCCGTGACACGATTTACAAATGAATTATTTCATTCGTGTTGATATTATTTTCCAGTTAAAAGACGACATGGATAATTATGTGCGTTTCTCTTTAATGGGTGGACCTATAAAAATGAAAGCTGGAGTTGTGCCGCACATTTTTAATTGTCAACCCGACAGAAAGCGAACAGCAAATTATCCCCTTCGACTTGTTTCTGAAAAGCGAAGACGCAAAGCAGAGATTACAGATATATTGGCTACTGCAGGATGCAGTTCCTCACCTGATACAACAATGAAAGAGAATATGACACCCAATATTTCTACAGCGAGTGTAAGACCTTAACAATTAAATTAGTCGAGAATTTTCGTAACATAAGTGCTGAAATTGACATGAAAAATTATTATTTAGGAAAGAACGGTTCAGTCTCCAGAGGTCCAAAATGAAAACGTAACTCATCATTCCAGTGTGTGTTTTGGCGGTGACACAACCCATAAGAATGTTCATCATAAAGGAGTACAAGTGAACGTACGCCCACATGTCCGCAGTAAAAGTCTATCGTGCAATATTGCAATTCCCGTGTCTGACGCAAGTTGTTCACCGATTAAGTTTGAGACTCCGAGAATAAAAATTCAACAGACGAGCGTTAACATTCCGGACAATAGCAAACAATCGAGTGGAGATGGGTTGTCGACTTCGGTATCATCTTCCTTACTTCCGACCTCGAGCGATTACGAGCCCCATTTGGAGGAAATACAAGAGTTTGAAAAAAGTAATAAAAAACAAATGCAATGTAATGCACTTTCGATTACAAACTATTTTATCAGTACTAATACTAAAAGCTACCTCGGTATTATGAACGAATGGTACTGGATTATAGACCTTTTACACGCACAGACTCAGATTTCTGCAGATTATATTAAATTAACTTTAATGAAAATAAAAGTCGATGACACCGTCCATAGACTTGGGGAGCAATTTGGAATATCATACGTTCAGGCGAGCAATATATTTGGCTCCACTGTTCCGCGCTTGGCTCATATGTTAAAAACTCTGATATATTTTCCAGACCCAATGAGTGTGAGAAAAGCTTTACCGATTCAATTTCGAGCAAATTACAGTAATGTACAATCGATCATCGATTGTTTCGAGATACAAATCCAAAAACCGACGAATTCTGTCCACCAAGCTCTTACTTGGTCAGAATATAAAAAATGCAACACCCTTAAATATCTAATATCTTCATCCCCGGATGGACTTATTAATTTTGTCTCGAATGCCTATGGAGGTAGGATAAGTGACACGCTAATTACCGAAAAATCTGGACTTTTAAATGTGCTACCGGAAGGATGCGGTGTTATGGCTGACAGGGGATTTAAACAAATTCAGACCATTCTCAATGAGAAAAAATGCATACTTATTCGTCCGCCCACTGTTTTATCGAATGTAAAACCATCTAAAGCTGACGTTCTAGAAACTAAACGTATTGCAAGTTTACGTATACACATTGAGGGTGTGATCAGACGATTGAGAGAATACGAAATGCTGAAACCTCATGCATGTACTCATCATAATTTGCTGCCACACATGGATTCGATAGTGACGATTGCATCGGCGTTAATCACTTTGCAGACGCCAATAATAAAAACTTAAAAAATAATGACGAATGACTTAAGAGTGAGCCTTACGCACCAACACATGTACACACGTACAAGTAATTTCGCGGGATGAATTCTCGAAGACGAGATAATATTTTAGGAATGTTTTGTGATGAAATGATTCCCTATCCAAAAATGTTGTGGGTGAAATATCAGCGACGGATCACAGTTTAATAGAAAGTAATGAAAAAATTGTTTTAAAATATTACTTTGTGCGCTGATATTTCACCCACAACATTTTTGGATAAGGAATCATTTCATTACAAAACATTCCTAAAATATTCTCTCGTCTTCGATAATTCATCCCGCGAAATTACTTGTACGTGTTCACATGTGTTAGTGCGTAAGGTTCACTCTTAAGAATGCAGGTTAAAAAAAAACACGTGGGTTAAAAAAAATATAGTAGCCGTTCAATCTTCCTTATGTATATTTTCATTTATTTCATTATCATATTGCCTACTTTACGATTTTTTTGGATAATGTATCATTTTAAGAAAAATATAATCTTTCCAAAAAACAACAGCGTGTTCTATTATTGATTTCGTGAAAACTTCATCATAATCTTCCCAAAGAACCGTTACCTGTCTTGAATCTTCAAAGTTCGGATCGGCGATACAAAAAAGGCCTTTTTTTTACCGGTAGCAAACATTTGCATATTCATTTGTGCTTTACATTTTTTATTGATTTCTCCTTGTGGCAAAAACTGATGGAACGTTTTTGAACTTGATGGACATTTGACTTCGACAATAAAATCATCGCCTAGCGCATCAGGCGATGCTCCTAATACTGGAAACGAAGGTAACAAGACCAGTCCACAGTCTTTGAAGGACAGTCCTGTAATTTTTTCGGCCTCAACCAAAACCTCTTTCTCCAATCGTTTGCCCCGCTGCATTGCTTCTGAATCGAATATTTTTGATGCCCCAATAATTTGGTGTACGAGACTTCCCTCAAACGTTTTGCACTGTGCTGCTTCGTATATTCTCGATGCTGTTACTCTACCGTACCGGAGTTCATGCCAAGTTAAAGTATCGCTTTGAGATCTGATACATTTTTCTGCCATACTACATAGATCCTCCGAAATTTCTGTACTGGCATATTCCAAAAAATCATCCGCAGAGGAACTTCCTTTTTCGCAAAAATTTAGCAACAATTGGTGTATTGACAAAGACATCAATTTTCGACTTTCTAATAGAAAATTATGCCTAGAGAGTTGACTGTCCAATTTTTTCTCTTTTGCTTTATCCAGTAGACTTTTTAAAAACGAAGAATTGTCTGGAAGTCGTTCATCCGCAATGTCAGTTTTTCCCAAATCCTTTAGTTCGATGTATTTTTTGGATGTGCCAACGGAAGCCAAAGAAGAGCGGCGCCAATAACATTCTACTTCGGTGATGGAAGGCTTCTCTGACTTCCTATGAATCCACATTAAAAAAGCAATTGCATGCTTGCAGCCCCCTATTATATAAATAATTTTTCTCAGATAAATCACAATAACCATATACCCCAAAATTATTATTTACATTTTATTTTTTATTTGTATGCTTACCGCTGGATGCCGCACAGTCATAGCATTCAACGTCAATCACCTTTTCTTCTTGCTCATCAATGATCAATGTAACCGAGTATCCTTTATTATGCACACGATGCTCAGGACATACCTTGCATTTTATAATACATGTTCCTGATGGTCCGTCTCTTTTGAGGCATACATAACCTATTGCCTGATCACCATATGATTCTCGTGATGACCTATAATAATTGTTGATAATTATGTTCATAATTTTATTTTAAAATTATTTGGAAAACAACGAGTAATAATCCAGTAATTATTGACAATTAGATGGACTTACATTGCGGCTTTTGCATTTCTAACCTCAGCAGCATTGAACTTGTCACTTTGTTTTACAAATTCGAACACCATAAAGATATCAACCTCAGGCAGATTTCTTGGATCAGCTTTAACAAAACCTGGCTCTAGAATATTTGACATACTTCGCACAATTTTTTTTCGAAAATTCGGCGACAAACACGATGTAAAAATGTTATGCGGCCAAGAACTCAAAGCGCGCGGAAACGAAGCGTGATCGTGACGTCATCCACTAGGGGGACCAATGGCATTGCGTTTTCATCAGTTTGAATTTCCATGAATTTTAAAAATTTATTATTAAATAAAGTTAAACAAATAAACTGATTATATTTTCATGAATCAGGTTTATAATGCCTATATTTCAATAAATGAAAAGAATTTACCGATACAAAAATTTATTTAAAAACCTAATTGTCCAATACGTAAAATAGCCGATGCTATTATCAAAGGACCATGGATAAAAATTTTGTGGACGATTGTTGGCATATAATACCACGAATAATCGTGTACGTACAGCTTCGCAGTTTTCAACGCGTATTCTGTGAATTTGTCCACTTTGATATTGTACCCACTCGAGACCACTTGTAGCATTACGTGAAATATTTTTATAAGTTCTTCGTCCAAGCCAGTTATCATTGATGTGATTTCGTGGTTTTCGAAAAAGCGTCGTGTTGTATTTCCATCGCTGGTGCTCCCATACCCAGGCTTTGGGCGAACCACTATTAACACCAGTTCAGGCTTCAAAGATTTTTAAATCTGCCTTTTGCATTGCCAACCAGCTTTTTCTCATCTGCAGTTCGTGACTGCCGCTTTTTCAGATCAATTTGATAGGATAGATGCAAACGGGACTCGGAAAATTGGATCCATGCATGTAACCTAGACATTCCGAATTTCGAGTTTTCTTAAGGGGGGACAGTACTAAAATTGGATTATTTTTGTTTGTATATGGATATTTTTTCAAATGTTGACAACTTTTATGAAACTTTTGAACCAGAAACTGACCAAAACTCAGGGTAGATAGGTCAAATATTTCGTGAGTTATGGCTATTTTTCTAATTCTAAAGTATACTTCTTCAAAACGTTCCCTGCGCATGCAGTGATATCGCAGAGGGTTGAAATTTGTTCCTCACACATATACTACCATAATCTGAAAATTTTTTGAAGGAATTGTTAAATAGACTTTATTTGGCTATTCAAGCTATTACCAATGCAGAGGTATTTTTTAAAATTATAATTTGTCGTACATTATGTACCAGAAAATGAGTTCTACTGACACTACGCTAAATTCCTTCCACAAGTTTGAAGATAATGTGCCCTAGAATATGTGTTTCAAAGGGGAAAGTGATCAGACCAAAACCAATGCGCCGGAGATTTTTTGAATACCCAAAAGTACAATTCCGAGATAAACGCGATTGAATGAATTTTTCTTGGAACAATTCCTAAGAAGCAAAAAGTGAACGGGAAAGGCTGAATTTTGTTCTGTGAAGATTCCTGACGAAAAGCAGTTGATATTGGAGTTTATTTATGGCCATTACAAGTTATCACCAGTGGAAAAATTCTACAACTCACAAGAAGAGAGGCGTAAGTAGTATATGGACCACTATAGAGACCCCCACTCCTATCCCCTCCACTTTCCCCCGCGCTGGAGCCTCTTTCCGAGCGTGATAGGGGTCGTGGTCGGGAGAGGTGGTGGGGGAAGAGTTCTGAGGGTTCGCCATAGTGGCCTGATTATTATTATTATTTAAATAATAATAACCTATACTTTTTCTCTTCATTTAATATTTTTAATATACATTTTCACTTAAATATTTTTTATACAATTATAAAAGTATTTATTCCTTATGGGTTTTAACGGCTTTAACGATGTGGTCCAAATGATGCATCAATAGATTGTCAATTAGCGCTGTTTTTGTACAAGTAGGTAATTCATTATATGAATTATTCGGTGTTGTTACTTTTTGGGCAGCTCTCTCTCGTATTTTGGCACGCTTTGCGCGAATATTACGGCGTATGCAGCTCGTTGTAAAAATTGATATTTCTGATGCGATTGCGTGTACAAGAGAGTCTCTGCAGACTGTCACCTCGTTGAAAACACGATGAAGCCACGAAATATTTCTGTTTATACTGGCTTATAATAATGCCAGTATAATGAATTGCTTTTTTGTGAAACACAATATCGGTAATAAGCGATATGCAGGGTCCACGCCCTCTGCTTCTTCCTCCTCTATGTTGAAATGGTTTTGAAAATCGTGCCAAGAAGAGCCATCCATAGTTAAACAACCATGGATATAACATTTGAAGCTAGTCACAGGCCGTATCGTACCACTCCGACAAATATCTATGCCCACCCACACAGATTTTGTCCCCAAATTATTTAGCTTGTATGCGAACGGTACCAGCAGCGATCGTATATTCTCGGCACGTTTCGCATACATCGCAGGTCTTAATAATTTTTTGACGGTTTGAATTCCAAATTATTGAATTTTGTGCCGCGATATTGCACCGCCAGATTATGTTCACGGGCCGCGGCTATCAGCTGTTGAAATAGTTGAGCGTCTTCTTCAAACAGCTTGACGAATCTGGCTGGTAGGAAACGAGCAAATGCGTTTTCTACGTCGATGACGATACGTGAACCCCATTTAGTTGGAACAGTTCTTATATCGCTGATATTGTAGTCTTTTTTGAGCTCGACCTTTGATAATTTTTTCACCGGTAGAAAGGCTGCCGTTTGACCCGCTTTTTTGATTCGTGCGAAATCCATCGTAAATATTGAGCTCGTCAAATTTTCGTGTTAAAGAGATAAATCGCGATCTCGCTTGTATCGCCGTTTTGATAGATGCAATGTCTTGTAAAAGCGCTTCGATTTGCCGTTTTAATTCGCGTCATTTTCTCTGCATACACCTCAACTAAGAGCAAATGAGAGTCTTTGAAGTTTTACCTCGATATCTGACTACGGTTCGATTGCGAATGATGGTCGTTCTCCAGGGTCTAGGTTATACTCTGCAGCCGCCCCCTCCACTAGACCCGCCCCACTATAAAGATAACTCATTTTCCTTAGACATAACAAAGACAAAAAGAAATCTGATCGTCTACATATGATACCCTATACAGACATAACAAAGACAAAAAGAAATTTGATCGTCTACATATGATACTCTATAAACATGACTCATTTTCATAGACATAAAGAAGCCAAAAAGAAATTTTTTCATACCGATTCGAAGAATCGATGGTTTGATGCACGTGCCGCTTGAAATATAATAGTCGCTAAGAGTGACTTTTGTACCCAAAGAATGCTGACTCCAAGGCGCGTGATCGCAGTTCAAGGATAGGTAGAAAAAATAAAGCGTGAAAAATTTCAATGTCAAATTTTATTTCTTATATTAAAATTAGATTCATTATTGCCGTACACGGGAACAACAGTTCTGTATACAGTGTGAGTTTTTATGATTAAAATTATTTGTACCACCGCCACCACCAACCGCAGAGTCCATATTGAAAACTTTGCCCCGAGGCTTACACTTTTCGCGTTTTTTTTATATACGCATTATAATAATCGTTCAATGTCTCATCGTTTCGGGATAAATCATCTGAAAATACGCTTCGAAACTTATTAATACTAAAGCCAGTAGACATATAATGAAGAAACATAATGCAATACTGTCCGCAACACTGCGAATGTGGACCCTGAAGCTGAGTAGCGTTGCATCGGAAAAGCTTGTAGTTTCTTCGGAGGTGGATGAGATGCTGCGGGACGATTAGAGGAATCCCGTAGCTGTCAAAGTATCGTCCTTCTCCAGTTCGATCGACGTACATGGCGACCCAGTGGGATCCGGGCAATTTGTGGCCATCGGTATTAACGACAAAAGCTGTCGGCCACGCCCACACCTTCCGGATACGATCGGCTGGGTATACGCCTATCGTGTGGTCTGGTATGTTCCGCAAGGCCTGCAGAATTTCCAGACTGTTCATAGCAGCCTGAAGCAGAAGGTTTCTTTTTCTTTTTCTCGCGAGGCCCGTCTAAGCTCCAGCTCGTGGTCGTTCTATATTCCCATAAGGAGGCGATGCGATCTTTATGACAAAAAGCCAATCTTTTATTTGTTTCGCATTATTCAGCGCACATTTGTACGTGAGATTGTTATGTAGCGATCCGTGGTATGTGCAACGAGTGTCGTCCTGATGAAGATAGCGAAATGAGGGAGCCACTTCCTCCTCCTCTAAAGTTATAATGAAGCAACCTGTGAGCTGTGCCAAGTACTCTGATTTTATTGAGCCCCTTGTGAATATTTGATCAGATTGTTCCACAATATTTTTCAAAATTGATTCCATATGTTGTGACGTTGTATCGCCCTCATGCCATTTTAAACCATGATGATTTCTAGTCAACCAGGAATTCTGACGCTTCAGCGTCGGTGATAGATCCTCATTATCGTGAGGTGAAGACACAAGCCAATGAGCGGTGTACGGCCCGTGTAGGCAAAGATCGCCACTTCTTTCGGCACAAAACGATTGTTTTTATCTCGCAAACCCTGTATATCGATTGCGATATTCATGATGCTTTCTCGTTGCTCTCTCTGATAATACTGTTCAGCTCTTTGTGTCACGGACACCTAGCTGGGCGGATACAAATTCTGCTGACTAACCAGAAAAGTCAACGATTACTTGTCTGGATGAGTCAATCTCCAACACATTATCATACTCGGCGTACACAATACAATTTAGCGTTGATGCGAGAGCCTTTTCGAATCGTACTTCTATTCTAACACTGCCGTGTTTTACCAAATTCCAATGAGTAATGCTGTTTGCCGATAAATCGGGCGTAAGATCAAACGCGAAAAGGCAATACCCTTCTGGGTAGGCCTCCCGTAAAATACAATTACCTTCATTGAGAAAGTGAATACCTGTTCCGGAGAACAGAGTATGATACGCGTCTACGTAAAGCTTCGATTTCGTAAAGTCGGGCTGCAGAGCCTTTGGCGGTATTTGCATACCATCCACATACAACAATAGATAATTGATTTGATAATTTTTAAAATTAAACGGGTTTTTATCGAGGCAGCCGTTGAACGCATTATTATCGACGAAGCCAATGATGATACGTTTTGGTAGCTGGCCGAGGATTACATTATCGAGAGTTTCGCCATGTACTCCGCTATGCATGGATATAGCCTTTACCTCCACGCGTGTCAGGGGGTATTTTGCCGTAGCTTTATGCAGAGTTCTTGCATGTGCTAAAAGTATACCAGGTGCTATCTTGGCGCGACGTACGAGAAGCGACGCTTCGACAATATGTATTTTATAGTCAGCCGTCCCGCCCATAAGGCAAAATAAATTATTTGTGCGTACGAGTCGCAGACGCATTTCAACACCGTTCAATAAGAATCTCTCTTGATTAAAGACATCGCAGTGAAGATGACCGAGGAGATCAATAGTTTTTCCACTGCTAAGAAGGTCTCTGCGTTTAACAAGCCCACCGTTGGCTGTATCCATATCTTCCATTTTTCCGGTGTATCGGCGAACCAGAGTACACTCGTAAGATGAGAGTTTTTTGCGCCGTCTTCATAATTTAGCAGTGTTTCAATGTATGCTCTGTATGTATACGCGTTATTCGGGGGCGATACAAGTTTCTGATCGAAAAACACATCTACTTGATTAAACATTGAATGCATCAGATTATTGACAAGGCTTATTTTAATCGCTGAATCAGGCTTCTCAGCCAGACACTGTATTTGAATGCGCATGCTTAGCATGGTGTGAGCAAGATCAATGTATCCATCACCCTGACCAGGTACCACAAACTCAATTGATGAATCATCCGTTAAAGATGAGATCGGTTTGTAGTACACTCATTGTGTTCCCTCGATGGTGGTTTGTGTAGGAGGCAGTGTAAATAGCTCGAGCTCTGACTTCAAACACTCGCAAGAGTGTGTGTGTAAGAAAGCTATATTTACCCTATCTCTCTCTCTCTTTCTCTCTCTCTATGCGAAAATATCTGCCACCGTCCGTAGATCCTTCTTCTTTGTTGTCCTTCTCTTATTTATCCACATCTTTGCCGTTGCCCGCTTTTTCGGTTTTCTCGACGAAGACTTGGCCTTCTTTCTTTTTTTCACACTATGGATACGTCGCACACCGCGGCCGGAAACGGAATGCCGAGATCGATTAATTTTTGCCATTTTATAGCCAGAACCCTTCATGAGCGTATCAATTTTTTCCTCTACCTTTCGCTTCAGATTTTCGCCAGACTCGCGTAGACGCGTTTTGAACGCTTCTCTTGGCCGTACACCATTGTCCATTATATCGGTGGCAACATTAACACCGGCATGCAGAGTCTCCTTGCCGACAGCCCGTGCACCATTATTCAAAAGGGGTATAATACGGCGGAAAAGGCCACCGAGAAAACTGCCAATCCCGTGGCCCCTTTGATTCAGTGAGCCTATGTACACGTTACTGATACCCCCATATCCGATCCGAGCATCGCCCGTCTGCATATCAAAGTATTCATCGTAATAAGTCATTGCGACGACTTCTCTAATCCGTACGCTTGAACTGTAATGTCACCGTCAGCGTCCCGTACTCAAATGGTATCCAAATGGCTGCCCAAACTCATCCCTTATATCGATATCGATCGATTGAAAGTTTGTATGAAGCAGAGGTACGTAGCGTGGTGGCGAGAAACCTCTAATCTTTACAGAGCCGTAATTGTTGCTATCCGCGGTATAAGATGGTACAACACGTAACAGAGGTGCATGCACATCGCCGGTAATGTAGGGTTCACAAATATCCGTATAAACGAATAACATATCGGGAACAGCATTAGTTAGGCCGGCAGGTCGTGCACCAGTGTAACTGACATCTCCGAATGCAGGCGGGAGCATCACGCTGCCAGGTGTGGTAAATCCTAAAATCTTGTTGATCCTTGGTAAGAAATGGGAAGCATGGATGAAATTTTCACAAGAATCGCAGATACGGGTCACCTGGACGTAGCCATTGCGAGCGCACTGAAATCGCAAATGACCGGCAACGCTCTGTAGTTTATTTATTCCCGTGCAGAAGTTTGGTAGGGATACCCCAAGTCCGACCATATCCCGATCGGGATTTTCCAGGGACTCCCCAAAACCGGTGTCCACATAGGAATCTATATGGTAACCGTTTCGTAAGCGGATCAGTGGACGTGAGAAAATTTGTAAGTTATGGCGCCACTTTCTTTCAGGGTGTACCGATTGGATCCCGGTTCGAAGCGCAACTGCGTCCCGAGCGTAGGCATAAATCCCAATCTTACGTTCGATTCTCGGATCTAGATCAGGATTTGTTGCGAGATCCTCAATACGAGTATCCTCCGACAATTATGTGGGATAATTAAAGAATTCTAAGTTGCAAAATACCCAGTGATATTCCCAATAAAGCTTGTTGACACATTATTGGATTGGCATAATAATCATAATAACAACAACAACAACAATAATAATAATAATGATGATAACAAGAGTATAATATCAATATTGTTACTGCTAATATTGTTGTTGTCATTTTTGTTACTATTTTTATTATTACGCAGCATTCCAGTAATGATATTAATTATAATGATAATAACAATAGTAATAAGAATAATATTAACAACAATAATATCATAATAAAGATGGTAATAATATCGTTACTGTTGTTTTTGCTATTATTGTCATTGTTATTATTATTATTGTTGTCATTATTATTACTTGACACAAAAATGGCACGACTTTTTTCCGCGCATATTCGCGCAAAATTAAGAAGTATTGTCATCGATCTTGAAATACGATGGCGTTTCATCTTTTGAGTGGATGGACTCTGTTATTTATTTGTTTGTTAATTAACAATGACTGCTGATAATTAAAATCTCACGCATGACGGGAAAACTCTGAAAAAATTAAGGAGTATTGTCATTCGATCCTGAAATACGATGGTGTTTCATCTTTTGAGTGTACGGATTCCGTTGTTTATTTTTTTGTTAATTAACAATGACTGCTGATAATTAAAATCGCACGCATGACGGACAAAATCTGAAAAAATTCAGGGGTATTGTCTATTGATCCTGGAACACGATTGCATTTC
This sequence comes from Rhorus exstirpatorius, assembly GCA_963564615.1. Taxonomy (NCBI): domain Eukaryota; kingdom Metazoa; phylum Arthropoda; class Insecta; order Hymenoptera; family Ichneumonidae; genus Rhorus; species Rhorus exstirpatorius. The sequence continues at coordinate 3,426,135 of OY751317.1, read as the reverse complement.
AACTTTTGAGTGGAGGGACTATGTTGTTTATTTGTTTGTTAATTAACAATGGCTGCTGATAATTAAAATTTCACGCATGACGGGAAAACTCTGAAAAGATTAAGGAGTATTGTCGTTTGATCCTGAAATACGATGGCGTTTCATCTTTTGAGTGTACGGACTCCGTTGTTTATTTGTTTGTTAATTAACAATAACTGCTGATAATTAAAATTGCACGCATGACGGACAAAATCTGAAAAAATTCAGGGGAATTGTCTATTGATCCTGGAACACGATTGCATTTCAACTTTTGAGTGGACGGACTATGTTGTTTATTTGTTTGTTAATTAACAATGGCTGCTGATAATTAAAATCGCACGCATGACGGCAACAATCTGAAAAAATTCAGGCGTATTCTTTATCGGTCTGGAATTTTTTCAGATTTTTACCGTCATGCGTGCGATTTTAATTATCAGGAGCCATTGTTAATTAACAAACAAATAAACAACATAGTCCCTCCACTCAAAAGTTGAAATGCGATCCTGTTCCAGGATCGATAGACAATACCCCTGAATTTTTTCAGATTTTGCCCGTCATGCGTGCGATTTTAATTATTAGCAGTTATTGTTAATTAACAAACAAATAAACAACGGAGTCCGCACACTCAAAAGTTGAAACGCCATCGTATTTCAGAATCGAACGACAATACTCCTTAATTTTTTCAGAGTTTTCCCGTCATGCGTGAGATTTTAATTTTCAGCAGCCGTTGTTAATTACCAAACAAATAAACAACGAAGTCCGTCAACTCGAAATTTGAAACACCATCGTGTTTCAGGATTAAATGACAATACTCCTTAATTTTTTCAGATTTTTCCCGTCGTACGTGCGCTTTTAATTACCAGTAGCCATTGTTAATTAAAAAACAAATAAACAATGGAGTCCGTCCACTCAAAAGTTGTAACGCCATCGTGTTACAAGATCGATAGACAATACTCCTGAATTTTGTCAGATTTTTCCCGTCATGCGTATTCTTTCCCAAATTTTGGCTACTCGCTAACCGCTGATGATAACTTCAGCCTCATGTTACAGTCTATAGAAGATATTTATGAAGTAAATGTATAAGCATTCGATAGCGTCGTGGTTAGAGCGTTAGTTCAGTAGGTAGGCAGATAGGTAGGTGGTTGTCCTTAAATCATTTTCCGGGTTAGCAAATAAATTTTCAACGACCGGAATCATCGTTGGATCAACAACAATCAATAAAAAATGTCAAAAACATTAATGTTAATATAATATAATTTTTTTTGTCATTTATTTCGGGTCCAAGGTGCAAACGAAGGCTAGTGAGACGTCGTAGGTTCAAACCCCGGTGCCGACGTTTTTTTTTTTTTTTTTGTTAAAAATTTTTCTATGGCTCAGGTAATAATAAACAATTGCCTATAACCTGAATTGTGGAAGATAAATATTTATTCGGGATTTTATATATATGCCAGATATAAATCACATTTTGATGGGGTTTTGACTGGAAACCATAATTGGAGTCCAGTCCGGGGTCCCTGTCGGATTCCAATGTGCAAATCTTTCATTCAATCATGGGATCTGATCCGATGTCCAGCCGGATCCCTATCAGAAAATAGGGATCCTTCTCAGAATCCAGCTGTATCCCGACCGAAATTTCTGCACGGGTTGTTTCGAGCAATGAGTCTATACTCTTATAAACACCGGGTGGAACATACACGCAGCTCTTTTCAAAGTCAATAGTAGAAGGGTGAATATCCGGTTGTACTTTATGCGGCGCGGTCTTGATGAAGTTCTGCTCGTCTTCCTGAGGTATATGCAGAATCGTCATGGGTATACGTATTTCTGTAAGTCCAACGGATCAATTGCCTTGCAAAGATACGCGCTGTGGCAATCGTGTGGTATAACGCGTTGTCGTATTTTCCGGGTAATATTTCATACTGCTGTTGCTCGGTAAAACGATATAAAACTTGTCTCTCATCGTGATTTTTTATTTTTTTCGGTAATAGTACGAACTCTCGATAACTCGGCCTCCTAAAATGTGCCGTCAATATCTTCGCCGTGAAGATCGCGTAAAAAGTACATCGTCGGCCAACTAGTCGTCGATATGCGATGAATTTTGAACAGTTCGCTGCTCTAGCCGCTCTCGTAACCTTTTGCAAAAGCCGCTTTTGCACTACTGATTCGTACGACATCGCCGACCCGGTATTTAGAATTGTGTTTTTGCTCCGAATCCTTGTAATAATGCATCAAATTAGTACGAGCTTGAGCTGCAGTGGCAAGAGTCACCGTTACCGGGGCCATTTTTATGCTGCTATGCCGGGCATTATTATATGCAGACACTATATTTTGCAACACATTGATGTATCGCTTCTCGCGAGTATACGTAAAGTATCGCCACATTCTTTCTTTTAATGTTCGATTAAATTTTTTTACAATTGCGGCTTTTATATCAGGATTCCGTGCAGCTTAAAACTGAATATCTTTCTTCTTTAGGAGCTCTTGAAATGCAGCACCCATGAATTCTTTGCCTCGATCCGATTGCAGGCATACGGGTGATCGGATATTAGTGGCTTTTTGCGTGAGTATCCGCGTAAAAACCGTAGCCACAGACGCAGCAGTCTTGTCGCGTAAAGGCTCGACCCATGCATATTTACTGAGCACATCTATGATTACGAGGAGATAGGTATGACCATCGTTGTAATCTTTGATCGAGCGAAGATCTACGAGATCAGCCTCCCAGACATCGTCAATGATTCGCACGCTGTAATGGCGTCGTGGAAATCGATGTTTTACAGGACGATGTTTCGTGTAAGCATCCTGTGTCTCCAACCACTGCACGGTCTTTTCGTTAGAAATTTTTTTTCGCGTTGCGCGTAATAATTTTGCAGCGCCCGAGAACGATGCTTCGTGGGAGGGATTATAGTACAGCTTTTCCAATGTTTTCATGATTTAGAGTTTCAGGTTAGCCCAAATTATACGATTCTTCTTCTTCTTTTTACACTGGCCGGTGCCGGTTTGCTCCCGCTCAGAGGTACTGAAGAGCTCATAAATACTGGGATCGGTGGATTCGTCGCTGCTGTGATTGGCTCCCGCGTCGCTCAGCGACAAGTCGTGGGAGCGCACATGTATTTTTCTTTTTTTCCGAAAAGGCATCGAGGTAGGACCTCCACAGATCCTCGTTTCCAACAAACTCGCGTGGAATTTTTTACGCTTTCAAAAATCCTGCAAATGCATGACGACCCGCCGGCGTTGAGATTTTCCTCGTGCGCATAGCATCGTTTATAAGATCGACAATATTGGAGTCCTTGATTTCTTTGCCGGCAATGGAGACGGTGCCTGTGGGATCCCAGCAAAACTCTGTTGCTGGTACAAGGCGGAAACGACGGAGCAAGAGTTTTGCTTTTTTGCGATATTTTGTCGGGACACTCTCAACGATCATAGAGTCGTTTATGCGTGGAACTTCAGCGCTTTTTCCACTATCTCCCTCCTCCTCTTCTATAGGTGTCGTAATGTAATCGTCATTTTTTGCGAGTGCACGATGCTGCTGCGCTTGTTCGTTATCGGCAAAATGGAGATAACGTTGCAACACCGCGAAATACGCCTATCACTTTTCCCTCTCATCTTTGTACGAATTAGAATTCAAAATATCGTTCATCTCAGTGTCCAATCTACTCAGTGTCGTACCAATAATTTGCACTGTTTGCTGCTGTTCTCGTTGAACAGATTCCATTTGTCGATTATTCTGCACGCCTATATGCTGAAGATTCTCCTCAGGCACGAGCACCATTTTTCTCGCATGCTCCATTATCCACTGCTACCGATTAAACGTGACAAGAGCGTACCCAGTACGGGAGCGAGCAGCAGCGGTAGAAACCCACCGTTTTGAACCACAAAACGTTTCTTGCTCTTCCAACTACCGCTTTTCGCAGCTAGTCGTCGAAGAATAGACGCGTGGTGACGTAACTTTTTTCTTTGTTCAGGCTTCAGAGGCACGATACCATGTAGAATGTTTAACGCACACTCACAAATGCAACGAATTATTCGTGTATCGGCTTTACGGAAAACGGCGTCTCGTTGCTCCTTGTTGAGATGCTGTAGTTCGTGCAATATTGCAACGTGCTTCTTGCAGAGAGAGGACCTGCTACCCGCCATCACAGCCGCAAGACTGGTACTTCTCCGGCTGTGTCGGTGCTTTTTAACTTTTTTCGCGGCACGTAAAGGAAATGCTGCGGATCATCAGGGAAAATACACTTACGAAATCTACAGTTATCGGGAGTCAATTTTTTTAAGTCCAAGAGCAAATAACCGTGTGGCTTGCTCGTCGCGCCGTAATAAACTTCCTGCAGAAATCGGAGATTTTCAGGGTAAACCTGACGTGCCAGGTGCTGTATTTGAGCGCGATCTCGTGGATTTTTGAAAACTACTATATAATTAGCGTTCAGCGATATATCCCGTTGCCCGTGACCCTGATGAAATAAATTTTGCGTTATACAAAACACGCTCAAATTCTTATGATGACTACCCTTGGTGAAGAGGTCGACAACGCTATTCTGCGATGCCTCGCGCATCAAATCGTCAATAATTATAAGTTTTGCACGCGGATCGTTTGCATAATCCGAGGATTGCGGCAAACCTTCGCGAAACTCTATCGAAGAACCGTACTCTATATACGCCTGTTGCCACTCGGAATAATAGAAAATAATTCGTTGAAACGGTTCACTATTCATTTGCGAAATGAATTTCAAAATTTTTTTCACAAAGTATGTTTTACCGCAGCCCGTGGGCCAACAAACCATCGCTGTCCAAGGATGTTTCCAACGCACATCCATTTTTACGAATGGGTACAATCTTCGTAGTAGCTGAAACATAAATAGGGTTCAAAAAGGCGAATATACGTAAGAACATAAAGTTTTATTTATATACATTATTTACAAAGTAGCGCGAGGTCTATATCTTGTCACGGCCTTTCGATCTTCAGCCGGACGATAACCAGGCGAACCCGAGCTTCGTATGGGGAAAAACTCAAGGAACTTTAAGGAATAAAAACGAGGTGAAATAGGAATAAAAAAATGACAATCTCCAATTTATTCGATAACGAAAATATAAATGATTTTGTTGGGCGCCAGCCGTCAGTACGACGACAATTCTTTTACTCAATACAAAAAGGGGTAATCGTGAAGAAAAAAAAAAGGAAAAAAAACTAATCTATTAAGCAGGGGAATCTCAGGGACGTGAACTTACCGGCTTGCAGGCCTCTTAATTATTACCCGTGTCGGGTTATCGGGAAAATGCGATATTAATCGGACTCAAATACCACGGAAAAAGAATACGCAATTAATAAAAAAGCTCGATCGGAATAAGGGATCGCGCTACGTCGCCACACGCATGAATTATACAATACAACGGGGAATAAGGCACGCGGCCAATATGGTGAACACGTGCTTTCGTGAAAACTTACTTAAATTGGAAAAAAGAACAATGAAGCTCAGAAATTGTACATTCACACGATCCAAATACTAAATAAAAGATAAGGTAATGGAACGAACTCACTTGAGATACTCGGGAACTCGATTGTGTCCTTGCTCGGCACGTTTGAATTCTCGGATACTCGATTTTTCGGAATGGCGTGGATCTCGCTCTTTCGCTCTTTATCTTTCACACAATACAATAACTCGCTCTATATGGGACTCGATATAATTCAACTTGATTAGTCGGGGGCTCTCGTCGAAGTGATTTTCTCCGTCGTCTCTTTGCTCGTGAGAAATTGAGAAGAAGGGTAATTTGGGGTAAAGGGCATGCGCGATGGGAAACTGAGTCAAGGAGGGATCGAGGATCGATAGATTATTGGTGGATTGGGAGCTGACGTCACGAGCGCATTGCGCAGGACCGCAGATCGATAATCGATGATCCGTGCTGTGCTGCCCTCGGCGACCCGCGACGCAACTCCCGCTCTCCTGGCTAATGATTGTACCCGGACGACGACGAGGCTTCTCTCTCCCGGCAATTATTGGCTGTTGGTGGCTCACAGGGCCGGCGATGCTTCAGATAATATATCCTGACACCACGATTCCTCGCCTCGCACGGGATAATTCGTAACGAGGGAGTGCACGGGTGCCAGGCGATGTTCCTGGTGACGGTTGAAGTGAGGGCCACGATCTCGCCCGAATCCGTCGTTGTTATCGAGGGTTCGTTTGACCACGTGGTGAATTCCTTCACCCACCGTCACCGTGCTGCTATTTCCTTTTCTTCCCTGTGGCCACGGCGATGTTGACGGTATGCCTCCTGGCTCGTCGACCGGGTCTCCGATAATGTATTTTTCCCGATCCTGGGACCGCTGTTCCGTGGCGAGGGGTTACGTGTGGCAGAGGGAATGGGGGAAGGGTATACGAGGGTCAATGGCATAGGAGAGGGATCAGCTGTGCTGGCTCGTAGGCTATGGATTGGGACGACGTTGGTGGTAGTGGAAGGGGCGGGGGGGGGGAGAGACGACGAGGGACGCCGGTAATACTTCGGCTCAGTATGATATCTTGTATTCTATATTATTCTTAAAAGTACTATACATGGGGATTTTCGTGTGGCGACGGACTTCGACGGGCTATTTCTAGCACGTCTTGTGACGCCGTGTCACAATCTATATACATTATTCTTTATAACCGCAAGGAAGAGTGCTATATTCGCCATCTCGTCTCCGTTTGACGCTCGATGGTTTGCATGATTTTGTTTCAGGACGTGTGACGACCTGATGAAACACCGTGCGCCGTATAGCGTCATACCTTAGCACAACAGGCTCGTCTCTCTCGCCGGTTATAAAGGAGCGCACTGAGTTGTAATTAATTAACCCCTTGTTCGCAAAATTAAGCGTTATCCCTTTTACTTTACATACTTCTTTTTCCTCTCTAGATCCAAGATGTCTGTCAGATCCCCTAAGAGCTGTCCCGTTGGAGGCTCGTACTCGTCTTTTTCTTCGTGCGATACGTAAATTACGGAATCGGTATCGCAGTACAAAGCACGACGACCCAACCGCTCTAGGTAACTATAAAGTTTCAGGCAGGCCTGGGCTGTGGTGTATGCTGCTACTACGGCGTTCGCTATGCTGGATAGTATAACAGCGTCACTGGTTTTCATGTAGCTTACATACAACATGTCGTTATTTACGGGTAAAATCCTCGTGATTTCGTACTCGGGGCTAGTCAATAGTTCCATAAGCTTTTTACGCGTCGAAACTATCTCTGTCTGCGGTAGATTTTCCCGCTGCCCGAACTTTCCCCAAAATGAGTTGAGGCACAGCTTTGCGACAGATCGCAGCCCCGGATTTTTAGCTATGTAGTCGCGATTTAGCTTGATTCCATCCGATCGTTCGAAATCGGCTATATAGAGGTCTTGCGCGGTATTATCTTCGGAGCAATTATCGGGCCACCCGCTGGCTTCTTGTTTGATTTTTAAAAACGTGTTAATGTATTCGACGAAATGGCCCCCTGTCTGTGTATCGCAATTGAACTGCGACGTTTCATATTGCCGGATTTCAGTCACGTCTATCACTCTATACCCACACGACACGGCTTTTCGCAACTCGTCGACAACCCATGTACCCTTGAACACGCGCTCTACAGGTTCTTCATGTGTGCATAGATCCTGATCCATAATCTCACAGCAGCTGCGGCATAGAGCTAATAATAAGCGGTTATGCATACGCACTGGTAATACGGGGTGGTAAAGATTACGAGGCGGCAATACGGTGCATTTTACGAGACCCTCAACGAGAGTGAGATCGGTGTTATCAGGGCCTCTCAATTCCATGCACTCGTTACCCACGTATACTTTCGGATATCCCACGGGGTATTACCGAATTCACAAATATATGGGTACAGAGAGCAAACGTCTACGTAACGTATTTTTTTCGTAGCGTCAACGTCATAGAGCGTAACCATGGTTTCTGTCCGTCCGCCGAAAAAAGCATCACGTGGATTGAGAGGTTCTGCTGTAGCTAAAGGGTTATCTTGCAGGAAAGTCCTCATCTCGCCTGTCGAATTGAATAAGCGGTCGTAATCACACTCCCAAATTTCCGTGAGCAAATTCCCTCCCGTTCAAATCCTCTCAGTTACAGCAGTAGTTCTCGCGAAACGCTCGTGCATGGATATTCCATCGCTTTGTCGGTTGTCTCTATTTGTGGGATAGCAACGTGGGCAACCGTGCCAGTAGCAACCGTGAAACTGCAATACATGTGCCCCGTTAGGAGTCTCGTAGTACCCGTCTACCAAGAGATTTTGAGGTATTCTGAATTCGCGTGTTCGGCCCGCATGAATAATACGAACACCCAGCGAGTGCTCTATCTACGACAGCCATGAAACCGCTTTTTTCGATTGATTTTGCGCCCATCCGTATCCCCCCGTGGGTATAATGCCTATTGAATTATCTTTCAAGAAGTTTTTTCGAAAAACTCTGAAGCAGGCTGATGCTATTGTTGTACTTTCATCAAACGGGCAGACGCGACCGCTGGTAATGAACATATTGCGAAAAGCCATACACGCACGTCGTAAAATCGTGACATCTGTCTTACAATAGCTGATGAGCTCTTCCGAAAAAACGAATACGTAATTTTTGTCTTTTGTTTCGCGATACCAAACGAGAAATTTTCGGCGCTCATCGGCGCGCATCGTGTCCGGAGAATAATGCTCGAGAGGAGGCAATTCACGTACGTAATTTTGATTTTCCGGTCGGTTGAACAAGTGCGGAAAAGTGCCTTTAACGATAGCACCGGTAAGCCCGAAGGCTTTCGGTAAACCGCTCAGAGGCATAAGGAAGTAATTTAGACTGTCGAGAAATACGAGCTTTCCGACGCGCATCGTAATAATTTTTGTACCGTTCATGATTAGTGTGAGGAGTTAAGTTTTTTTCTCTTCGATGAAATAACGCAGGATGAATTGAGCGTCGAAACCCCCTGCATTATGAGCGATACAGATGGTACGCGAAAAACCTTCGAGCGGTTGCATGTCTAATTCGACAAGCTGGGCTACGCCGCTGTGGCTAAACACAAATTCGTGTTCCCCGCAATGCTCGCACGGTTCGGTTATAGAGTCGTTAACACAGCAAAATGTGCAAACGCGCTGTGCCACGCAAAGATTTGGTTCGTGTACAAGAGTAGTCGCATCACCCTTCACAGGTGTGCTCTGCTGTGTTTCAAAATCATAAAAAGTGAATAGTATTTTTTTCAAGTATGGAGTACTACGAATCGGTTTCATGAAACACAAATGATTATTCGGTTGATTGGACTTGCACGTTTTGCAGTACCCTACTCCTCATTTATGCTTCTCTGATTTTTCCAAAGGCCTCATTGCTCGAAAGCAGTTGCGGCATCGTTTCAGAGCTTCACAAACGCTAGGCTTTTTACGCCTCATGGTCACGATCGGCACCTTATAGCTCTGAAAGCAGTCCTCTCCGAAAAAATCGCGATTGCACGCCTCACATCTGATTATATCGCGCAAGCGCGTATCGCACGTCTGCAGCCCCCAGCATCGAGGACATTTTTTCTTTAAACATCTATGCCCGAGTCGACGATAGGCCATATTACACGAGGAACAAAAATCTCTACTACCGACAGCTGCTCTGAGATTGAGAATAGGCTCGAAATGATGTGAACGCTCGTAATACAATATATACAGAGTGTGCTGAATTGTACCCGCGATGTCCAGAACACCCTGTCTCCCGTCAAACAGAGGCTCCTCCCCGCGACCCAGAGTTGAAAATTCGTAAACGACAATAGCAAGGCCGTCTCGTGCCAGATAATCCTGATAGCGCGCAATCTCGTATACACCACAGCCCTCTGCAGGTACGTGGACATCTGCTTCTCTTATAAGTTCGAGCGCTGCCTATTTTTGTACAGACCCGTTAATTTGCCTAATGCGTTGCCATTTATCATGAAGACTACCCGACCGTATTTCTCCTCGTTCTGCGTATGCTCGGGCTGCTACCTGCGAACGCGGTAAACACAGATTGTCGGTGTTTCGGATCGAGAGAATAGATTGTTTTGCGACAGCCTCGTGTGTGAGACCTTTCCGACCGCACCCTTCGACCCCCTTGACAGCGCACATTTTTATCGTGCACGAGTCATCAATGTTCAAAGATGATGCACTTTGTGCCACGCTGCTTATCAATTTCCAAATATCTTCGAATACATAATCGCGGGCCGGTCGGAAAGATAACCACACGGGCCCGTGCGGCAAGCTATTCGCTGTAAACGGAACGCCTACATAATCGCCGCCCTCGCAGGAGCTCATGATATGCGTTAAGAGGTCGCGAAACGCACCGTTGAGCCAGTCCACCACGCTAACTCCCGAGACTGGTTGACGAATTCGCAACGCCGTTTCACGCCCCCGTATTTTAAAGCGCTTGAAGTACCTCGTGTAATCACCGATGATCTCAAAATGCTTTCCCGGCGGGTGTATTTCATGGAGTGGTCCGCTCCTTGCTGCAGTACGCTGTCTGCCTGACCCACTTTGCAGCTCTGGAAAAAGAGGCATGTATTAGATTCTAGAGCTGATTACTATGAAATTATTAAATTTTATGAATATTTGTACCTCACGCGCATCATAGTACTGCTTAAATAGTTCGATATCACCACTTAAACAAAGATGCTGACGAATACCCTGTTACAAAAGGACCCACTTACTCACATGCTTAATTAATTTTTCATATGTAAGAAAAATTATTTACCAGAGTCGTCATCAGTCACGAGCATTTGAAGCCAATCATCAGCTCTTTGAAAGGCTATTTCCTCGTCTCTCTCGTTTTCGATCGGATATTCCCACAGCTGATTTTCGCGATGGTCAAAAACATCATCAGGGTCAGAGGCTGGGATTGCTCGTCGTCCAGAATGGCATAGACCTGATGGGCCTGGTACAGCAGCGTTTTCTTCGTCTGGTACCCTCTCCCGGTCTATGTGTTCTGGATACATTTTTTATTTTTTATTTTTTTATTAATCATTTTTTATTTTTTATTTTTTTGCACCTTAATTTCAATTTACGTTCGAAAATCGACGAATTAGTAAATATTTCCGAAGGATGCTCGATGCTGGAAACAGTACTCATAGGCTCATCATTCAGCTCGGTGCATGACAGGTGCTGACTCGTTACGCTCCTCTGCTGGCATGCTAATTTCACAGCACAAGACCCTTCTATAAGATCTGCTTCTTCATTTGGCGATGCATCCAAGAGCTGTTGATATACTATATTAGATGCACAACCATTAAAAATAATGCTCCTCTTTTAATAGAAGTACTGCTTTCAGCTCATAATTTTTTCCGGTAAACGAACCGTGTTAAAATTTCTTATAAATGTTTTTCTTACCATGATAATGTAAGGAGAGAGAGAGAGAGTGAGAGAGAAAGCTCTATATCAATTTAATAAGACAGAGAAAGAGGAGATTGGTGAATAAGAATACATTTTTTAAATATATCATGTTGAAATTCGTAAAATATTTTTCTAACGATAACAGGCTCTCTGTACCACTTTAATGAAAGAGAGAGACAGCGAGTAGTAGAGAGCACGGAACCACGCGAAGCATAGCACAAAGAGTACAGCTCGATAAATAACGATTATCTCTGCTTACGCAAACAGGTGCTCTGCATCGTGCTCATGAAAAAAGAGCGAGAGAGTGAGAGAATGGCAAATAATGCGGAACCACGCGAAGCATGGCACAAAGAGTAGAGCTCGATAAATAGGGTTTGACCATACTATCGTAATAGCCGTGAGTAGTATATGGACCACTCTGGCGCCCCCCACTCCTATCCCCACTCCTATCCCCTCCACTTTCCCCCCGCGTCGGAGCCTCTTTCCGAGCGTGGTGGGGGTTGTGGTGGGGAGAGGTGGTGGGGGGAAAGAGTTCTGAGGGCTCGCCATAGTGGTCCGATTATTATTATTATTATTATTATTATTATTATTATTATTATTATTTATTTTTATTATTTTCAATATTCTCTCTCTCTCTCTCTCTCGCTCCTGTCACTTGGGTAAAAACCTAAGTGAGAAAGAGAGAAAAATCTCTCTTTCTCCTTCTCTCGCACACACTCTCTCTGTTTTTCGCGCACATTTTGTCACTCTCTCACTATTCTCCCTCGTTATTTCGGTAACTAAAATTTATTCCGAATCCGTGAAAAAAAAATCACCGCACAGTAGAATTGCGAAGAAGTTTAAAAACACTCGTACTAGCACTCCAAAATTTTTTCCGATATTCCTACGAATAAGGTTTTGAGTGATCTACAGCAGGAATTATTTTGAAAAACGATAGAATGCAAACCCGCACAGATATATTCGTTATACTTATCTCCGTGAGTCCCGTCTTCGTGAAATATTTTTATTAGCACGAGCACACACGTTAATCCTGAGGGCATATAAATTATTTAAACGAATATTTTAACCGATTGGCATTGCGAAAACGTTTTCCCGATGTTACACGATTAAAAGAACGACGATTACTGAGCTCTATAGATGCTTGGAGGCAAGCTCCACGCGCCTTTAGGGATAATATGAAGACTTCTCGGCGCGCGCGAAATGCACCGTCAGCACCACGTGCATGTCTCATCGTCGCCCAAGCTTGCTCGAATTCGCTCATTTTTTTATTCGTATGGAGAATAATATATTTAAGGTATATAATGTGATCTGAAAATGCAACGCGAGTATACCTACAGACACAATAGGTATACGCTGCGAATATACATAGGTAAGCTAACCAGGTACCGTTCCGTAGCGCTCGAGAGTCAATAACTATGGGCATGCTCACGCGGTATCGTTCAGCAGCAGCAGTTCTTTTACATATAGGGCGAATAATGAATTAAAATTGTACAGATCACAGGCAGGCAGGGGCGCTTCAGCATCGAATGGCCCCTCTACAAGAGTATACCGATGACTGATACTGTTCTCCTTTGCGATTGTATTTTTCAAATTTGTTTGCACCCGGAGAGAAAAGTTGCATAGCTCTCGCCGCTACACATACACACTGGCGTGTATAAGAGGATGTCAGCTAATTTGCACGCGCCAAGGTTTACTTTGTTTTGACAAAAACAGAGTATCAATATCATGATGCTTTATATGAAAGCGATGTATAAGTCTGATTCGAGCTATGTAAGAAAAATTATAAATTAAAAATTTTTCTCTAGCCTTGAAATTATTTTCTTTATTGAACGAAAATTATTTTTTCGAAAAAAAAGTGCCGAGAGATGAGCTCGAGGCTCCAGAGGTCACGAACATGCATAGTTATTGAGCTCTCCTCTTTGGGTGAGTTATTCGCTAACTCTCTCTCTCTCTCTCTCTCTCTCTCTCTCTCTCTCTCTCTCTCTTTCTCTCTCTCTCTCTCTCTCTCTCTTTTCTGTATGCATATCTTTTTCCATGACTCGAATCTTTCTATCACAGCAATAGCGGGCTTTTTTCTTATATTTTTCGATGGATACCGAGTATTCAAGTATGAAACTACGAGATTTCTCGATTTTTCGAGGTGCGTGAAATGCATCATCAGCAGAGCAGCAGCCGGATACTGGCCGTCTTCGCTCAATGCTGCGAATATCTTCTCCTTATTTTTATATAATGTGTTTGTAGATATTTGTGTGCTTCATGCAACTTAGTAATATAATTTAATATATATTTCGCCCTCAAGATCGTTAAACCTTATAAAAATTATGCCACCCACTTATGTATTCAGTTTTAGAAGTATATTTTTATGAATCGAAAATTTCTCTTTTGCCTTGAAAACATTTTTCTTTATCGAACGAAATTTTTTTTTTTTCGAAAAAAGAGCCGAGAAGTGAACGCGAGGCTCAGCCGAGAGGTACGGCAGAGATCACGAGCATCGTTATTGAGCTCTCTCTCTCTCTCTCTCTCTCTCTCTCTCTCTCTCTCTCTCTCTGTCTCTCTGTCTCTCTCTCTCTCTCTCTTTTCTGTATGCATATCTTTTTCCATGACTCGAATCTTTCTATCACAGCAATAGCGGGCTTTTTTTTTAATATTTTTCGATGGATACCGAGCATACAAGTATGAAACTACGAGATTTCTCGATTTTTCGAGGTGCGTGAAATGCATCATCAGCAGAGCAGCAGCCGGATACTGGCCGTCTTCGCTCAATGCTGCGAATATCTTCTCCTTATTTTTATATAATGTGTTTGTAGATATTTGTGTGCTTCATGCAACTTAGTAATATAATTTAATATATATTTCGCCCTCAAGATCGTTAAACCTTATAAAAATTATGCCACCCACTTATGTATTCAATTTTAAAAGTATATTTTTATGAATCGAAAATTTCTCTTTTGCCTTGAAAACATTTTTCTTTATCGAACGAAATTTTTTTTTTTCGAAAAAAGAGCCGAGAAGTGAACGCGAGGCTCAGCCGAGAGGTACGGCAAAGATCACGAGCATAGTTATCGAGCTCTCTCTCTCTCTCTCTCTCTCTCTCTCTCTCTCTCTCTCTCTCTCTCTATCTGTCTCTCTGTCTCTCTGTCTCTCTGTCTCTCTGTCTCTCTGTCTCTCTGTCTCTCTGTCTCTCTGTCTCTCTGTCTCTCTCTCTCTCTCTCTCTCTCTCTCTCTCTCTCTCTCTCTCTCTCTCTCTCTCTCTCTCTCTCTCTCTCTCTCTCTCTCTCTGTCTCTCTTTCTGTATCCATATCTTTTTCCATGCTCGAGTCTTTCTATAGCAACAATAGGGGGCATTTTAAACATTTTTCGATGTACACCGAGTATGCAGGAATAGCACCGTGAGTTATGGCGATTTCTCGAGATGTCTAAAATTCATCAGTAACAGGGCAGCAACCGGTTACGTTGCCATCTTTGCTAAATGTTGCGAGGCTCTTCTCCTTATTTTTCGCTCAATGTGTGCTTATCTCTATCAATCCCCTCGTGTCTCTGAATATACATAACTGCCTTCATTTACGGGGGTTCGAACGCTACTACTTCTTTTGATACACATTTTTTCACGGGTCATGAATATTAAATGTTACTATTTTTTCTTTGAAAAAAATAAAAGCAACGGGGAATCGTTTGTCGATCGTTCGTTTATATCACTCGTATGAAAAATGTTTCCGAGAAAAATTATTTAAATTTCGAAAAATTTAAGAAAACATTGTTTTGAAACTCATTCGTTTCGTTCATTTGTATAGTTCGTTCGTATCGCCCCTATCGTAATGATTTCGTCGTAATAATTTTACATGAAAAAACTTTTTTCGAAGACGATGATTTTTATTATAAATTACATTAAATTGATTGGAAACTCGCTCTTGTCGTTTGTTCGTGCCGTTTGTTCGTTCGTTTCGTTAATTCGTACAATTTAAAAAAAAAAAAAAAAAAAAAAAAAAAACAATGTCCGAGAAACAAAAATGTTATTGGAAACCCTCTCTCGTCATTCGTTAGTATTGCCAAAATTTTTATTGGAAACTCGCTCTCGTCGTTCGTTATTATCACTCGTATCGTTCCTTTCGTAATAATTCTACTTGGGAAAACTATCTCAAAGAAAAAAACTGAGAAAAAAAATTTCGGAAAAAGATTTTTTATAATAAATTTAATTGAAATTGATTGGAAACTCTCGCTCTCGTCGTTTTCTTAGTTCATCCGTATCTCTCGCTCGCATCGTTCGTATTATTTGCTCCGATCGATCATGTTTTATTAATTTTTAGAATAAATGTTTGAGAAACGAGCAACTTTATTGGTAATTCGCTCTTGTCATTCGCGCGTATCGGCTTTTCGTATCGCTGGTATCGTTTGTGTCGCAATAATTTTACATTAATAAGCTTCAAACATATTTTTAAGAAACGAAACTTTCATTACAAACGCCCTCTCATCGTTCGCTCGATCGTTCGTTCATTCGTTCGTTTGTTCGTTCGTTCCTTCGTTCGTTCGTTAGTTCGTTCGTTCGTTCGTTCGTTCCTTCGTTCCTTCGATCGTTCGTTGCTTCGTTCGTTCGTTGATTCCTTCGTTCGTTCGGGAAATATTTTTAAAAAATTTTTTGAGAAATGAAAATTTTATTGAAAACATACTCTTGTCATTCGTTCGCATCGTTCTTTCCTATTGCTCGAGTCGTTCGTTCCGATCGTTCGTTCGTTCATTCATTGGTTCGTTCGGTAAATATTTTTGAAAATCTTTTTGAGAAACGAAAATTTTATTGAAAACACACTCGTGTCGTTCGTTCTTTCGTTTATTCGTATCGCTCGTGTCGTAATAATTTTACTTAAAAAAACTTGTTCGGAAACTTTTTTTTGAAAAATGTTTGGGAAATAAAATTTTTATTGGAAACCCACGCTGTCATTCGTATTGCTGGCTCGTATCGTTCGTGTTATAACAATTTTAGTGGAAGAACTTTTTTCGAAGAAAACCATTTTGATAATAATTAAATAAAATTAATTGGAAACGCACTATCGTCGTTCGTTCGTACCGCTCGTTCATTCGTTTCGTCAAAATTTCGAAAAAATTTTTGAGAAACAAAAAATTTATTGAAAACTCGTTCCCCTCGTTCGTTAGTACTGTTCGTATCGATCGTGTCATAATAATTCTACTTGAAAAAATTTTTTCAATGAAAAAACGACGTTGAGACAAAATTTATTTGTTTGGAAAAAATATTTTACTAATAAATTTAATTAATATTGATTGGACACTTGCTATTATCGTTCGTTTCGTTGATCCGTATCGCTCGTTCGTATTATTCGCACGTATCGTTCATATTATTTGCTCATATCGATCATGGTTTATTAATTTTTAGAAAAAATGTTTGAGTAACAAACAACTTTATTGGTAATTCGCTCTTGTTATTCGCACGTATCGGCTTTTCGTATCGCTGTTACCGTCTGTGTCACAATAACTTGAATTGAAAAATTTTCGAAAAAATGTTTGAGAAACGAAAATTTCATTAGAAACGCCCTCTCATCGTTCGTTCCTTCATTCCTTCGTTCGTTCGTTACTTCCTTCCTTCCTTCGCTCCTTCGTTCCTTTATTCCTTCATTCCTTCGTCCGTTCATTCGTTCGTTCGTTCGTTCGTTCGTTCATTCGTTCATTCGTTCCTTCCTTCCTTCGCTCCTTCGTTAATTCGTTCCTTCATTCGTTCGTTTGTTCGATCATTCGTTCGTCCGTTTGTTCGTTCCTTCCTTCGCTCCTTCGTCCCTCCATTCGCTCGTTCGTTCGTTCGTTCATTCGTTCGTTCGTTCGTTCGTTCGTTCGTTCGTTCGTTCGTTCGTTCGTTCGTTCGTTCGTTCGTTCGTTCGTTCGTTCGTTCGTTCCTTCCTTCCTTCCTTCGTTACTTCGTTCGTTCGTTCGTTACTTCCTTCCTTCCGTCGCTCCTTCGTTCCTTTATTCCTTCATTCGTTCGTTCGTTCGTTCGTTCGTTCCTTCCTTCCTTCCTTCCTTCCTTCGCTTCTTCGTTTCTTCATTCGTTCGTTCGTTCGTTCGTTCATTCGTTCATTCGTTCCTTCGTTCCTTCGTTCCTTCGTTCCTTCGTTACTTCGTTCTTTCGTTTGTTCGTTAGTTCGTTCCTTCCTTCCTTCGCTCCTTTGTTCCTTCATTCGTTCGTTCGTTCGTTCGTTCGTTCGTTCGTTCCTTCCTTCGCACCTTCGTTTCTTCATTCGTTCCTTCGTTCGTTCGTTCGTTCATTCGTTCATTCGCTCCTTCGTTCCTTCGTTCCTTCATTCCTTCGTTAGTTTGCATCATTCGTTTTGTCATTCGCTCGTATCGCACGTGTTGTAATAATGTTACTTTTGAAAAACTTGTTCCGGAAATATTTTTGAACAATTTTTGAGAAACGAAATTTTATTCGAAACTCACTCTTGTCGTTCATTCGCATCGTTCTTTCGTATCGCCTGTATCGTTCGTGTCGTGAAAATTTTACTTGAAAAAATTATATCGACAACTTGCTCTCGTCGTTCGTTCGTATCGTTCGTATCGTTTGTATCGTTTGTGCCATAACAATTTTACTTCGAAAAATTTTGGAAAGAATTTTTAAAAAATAGGTGTTTGAGAAAAATTTTATTGGAAACCCCACTCTTGTCGTTCGTTCATTCGTATCATTTGTTTTTTCGTTCATCCGTGCCGCCCCTTCCGTTTATTCGTGTCGTTCATTTGTATCGCTCACGTCGTAATAACTTTACTTGGAAAACTTGTTCAGAAAAATTTTGAAAAAGGTGTGAGAAACAAAAAATTTCAGTGGAAGCCGATTCTCGTCATTCGTTCGTTCGTATCGTTCGTTCATATCGCTCACATTATTTACTCGTATTGCTCGTGATTGAAGAAATTTATCGAATGAAATTTCGTAAAAGTGTTTAGGAAACAAAATTTTATTCATAACAAGTTATGAATAAAATTTTGCGAACGGCGACAGCTTGCAGTCGCCGTTCGTTCGTACCCTTCTTTCGTATTGCCCCGTATCGTTCATGTCGTAATGATTTTAATTCGAAAAATCTTTCAGCAGAAATGGCGGAAAAGAGTTTAAGAATCAGACATTTATTGCAAACTTGCTCTCGTCGTTCGTTCATATCGCTCGTATCGTTCATATCGTAATAATTTCACGAGGAAAACTGAATTTTAACTGCTGCCAGCTCCTTTACCATAAACTCATTAATAGGTTTCTTGAAACCTTGTACATCCAAAATTATTTCCATGTTAATGCCATTTTTCCGTGCATCGAGCCAGAGTAAACCGATTGATAATGACGAAAAAAATTCTATTTTATTCTATGAAAAATCCACGTAATAGTGACAAATCCTTGAAACAGGATGGTGTTCTGTACAGTTAATAATGAGCTTCTAGAAGCTTCGATGACGCCATTCTGTTTCAAGGATTTTTCACTATTACGTGGATTTTTCACTATTACATCGTAAATTTTAAAGAGTTTTATAGAAATGGTGATGTGAATCGTATAAAAGCTGATTTTTTTCGTCATTATCAATCGGTTTACTCTGGCTCGATGCACGGAAAAATGGCATTAACATGGAAATAATTTTGGATGTACAAGGTTTCAAGAAACCTATTAATGAGTTTATGGTAAAGGAGCTGGCAGCAGTTAAAATTCAGTTTTCCTCGTGAAATTATTACGATATGAACGATACGAGCGATATGAACGAACGACGAGAGCAAGTTTGCAATAAATGTCTGATTCTTAAACTCTTTTCCGCCATTTCTGCTGAAAGATTTTTCGAATTAAAA
The DNA here is from genome assembly GCA_963564615.1 of Rhorus exstirpatorius. Lineage (NCBI taxonomy): Eukaryota > Metazoa > Arthropoda > Insecta > Hymenoptera > Ichneumonidae > Rhorus > Rhorus exstirpatorius. The sequence continues at coordinate 3,406,978 of OY751317.1, read as the reverse complement.
TCATTACGACATGAACGATACGGGGCAATACGAAAGAAGGGTACGAACGAACGGCGACTGCAAGCTGTCGCCGTTCGCAAAATTTTATTCATAACTTGTTATGAATAAAATTTTGTTTCCTAAACACTTTTACGAAATTTCATTCGATAAATTTCTTCAATCACGAGCAATACGAGTAAATAATGTGAGCGATATGAACGAACGATACGAACGAACGAATGACGAGAATCGGCTTCCACTGAAATTTTTTGTTTCTCACACCTTTTTCAAAATTTTTCTGAACAAGTTTTCCAAGTAAAGTTATTACGACGTGAGCGATACAAATGAACGACACGAATAAACGGAAGGGGCGGCACGGATGAACGAAAAAACAAATGATACGAATGAACGAACGACAAGAGTGGGGTTTCCAATAAAATTTTTCTCAAACACCTATTTTTTAAAAATTCTTTCCAAAATTTTTCGAAGTAAAATTGTTATGGCACAAACGATACAAACGATACGAACGATACGAACGAACGACGAGAGCAAGTTGTCGATATAATTTTTTCAAGTAAAATTTTCACGACACGAACGATACAGGCGATACGAAAGAACGATGCGAATGAACGACAAGAGTGAGTTTCGAATAAAATTTCGTTTCTCAAAAATTGTTCAAAAATATTTCCGGAACAAGTTTTTCAAAAGTAACATTATTACAACACGTGCGATACGAGCGAATGACAAAACGAATGATGCAAACTAACGAAGGAATGAAGGAACGAAGGAACGAAGGAGCGAATGAACGAATGAACGAACGAACGAACGAAGGAACGAATGAAGAAACGAAGGTGCGAAGGAAGGAACGAACGAACGAACGAACGAACGAACGAACGAATGAAGGAACAAAGGAGCGAAGGAAGGAAGGAACGAACTAACGAACAAACGAAAGAACGAAGTAACGAAGGAACGAAGGAACGAAGGAACGAAGGAACGAATGAACGAATGAACGAACGAACGAACGAACGAATGAAGAAACGAAGAAGCGAAGGAAGGAAGGAAGGAAGGAAGGAACGAACGAACGAACGAACGAACGAATGAAGGAATAAAGGAACGAAGGAGCGACGGAAGGAAGGAAGTAACGAACGAACGAACGAAGTAACGAAGGAAGGAAGGAAGGAACGAACGAACGAACGAACGAACGAACGAACGAACGAACGAACGAACGAACGAACGAACGAACGAACGAACGAACGAACGAATGAACGAACGAACGAACGAGCGAATGGAGGGACGAAGGAGCGAAGGAAGGAACGAACAAACGGACGAACGAATGATCGAACAAACGAACGAATGAAGGAACGAATTAACGAAGGAGCGAAGGAAGGAAGGAACGAATGAACGAATGAACGAACGAACGAACGAACGAACGAATGAACGGACGAAGGAATGAAGGAATAAAGGAACGAAGGAGCGAAGGAAGGAAGGAAGTAACGAACGAACGAAGGAATGAAGGAACGAACGATGAGAGGGCGTTTCTAATGAAATTTTCGTTTCTCAAACATTTTTTCGAAAATTTTTCAATTCAAGTTATTGTGACACAGACGGTAACAGCGATACGAAAAGCCGATACGTGCGAATAACAAGAGCGAATTACCAATAAAGTTGTTTGTTACTCAAACATTTTTTCTAAAAATTAATAAACCATGATCGATATGAGCAAATAATATGAACGATACGTGCGAATAATACGAACGAGCGATACGGATCAACGAAACGAACGATAATAGCAAGTGTCCAATCAATATTAATTAAATTTATTAGTAAAATATTTTTTCCAAACAAATAAATTTTGTCTCAACGTCGTTTTTTCATTGAAAAAATTTTTTCAAGTAGAATTATTATGACACGATCGATACGAACAGTACTAACGAACGAGGGGAACGAGTTTTCAATAAATTTTTTGTTTCTCAAAAATTTTTTCGAAATTTTGACGAAACGAATGAACGAGCGGTACGAACGAACGACGATAGTGCGTTTCCAATTAATTTTATTTAATTATTATCAAAATGGTTTTCTTCGAAAAAAGTTCTTCCACTAAAATTGTTATAACACGAACGATACGAGCCAGCAATACGAATGACAGCGTGGGTTTCCAATAAAAATTTTATTTCCCAAACATTTTTCAAAAAAAAGTTTCCGAACAAGTTTTTTTAAGTAAAATTATTACGACACGAGCGATACGAATAAACGAAAGAACGAACGACACGAGTGTGTTTTCAATAAAATTTTCGTTTCTCAAAAAGATTTTCAAAAATATTTACCGAACGAACCAATGAATGAACGAACGAACGATCGGAACGAACGACTCGAGCAATAGGAAAGAACGATGCGAACGAATGACAAGAGTATGTTTTCAATAAAATTTTCATTTCTCAAAAAATTTTTTAAAAATATTTCCCGAACGAACGAAGGAATCAACGAACGAACGAAGCAACGAACGATCGAAGGAACGAAGGAACGAACGAACGAACGAACGAACTAACGAACGAACGAAGGAACGAACGAACAAACGAACGAATGAACGAACGATCGAGCGAACGATGAGAGGGCGTTTGTAATGAAAGTTTCGTTTCTTAAAAATATGTTTGAAGCTTATTAATGTAAAATTATTGCGACACAAACGATACCAGCGATACGAAAAGCCGATACGCGCGAATGACAAGAGCGAATTACCAATAAAGTTGCTCGTTTCTCAAACATTTATTCTAAAAATTAATAAAACATGATCGATCGGAGCAAATAATACGAACGATGCGAGCGAGAGATACGGATGAACTAAGAAAACGACGAGAGCGAGAGTTTCCAATCAATTTCAATTAAATTTATTATAAAAAATCTTTTTCCGAAATTTTTTTTCTCAGTTTTTTTCTTTGAGATAGTTTTCCCAAGTAGAATTATTACGAAAGGAACGATACGAGTGATAATAACGAACGACGAGAGCGAGTTTCCAATAAAAATTTTGGCAATACTAACGAATGACGAGAGAGGGTTTCCAATAACATTTTTGTTTCTCGGACATTGTTTTTTTTTTTTTTTTTTTTTTTTTTTAAATTGTACGAATTAACGAAACGAACGAACAAACGGCACGAACAAACGACAAGAGCGAGTTTCCAATCAATTTAATGTAATTTATAATAAAAATCATCGTCTTCGAAAAAAGTTTTTTCATGTAAAATTATTACGACGAAATCATTACGATAGGGGCGATACGAACGAACTATACAAATGAACGAAACGAATGAGTTTCAAAACAATGTTTTCTTAAATTTTTCGAAATTTAAATAATTTTTCTCGGAAACATTTTTCATACGAGTGATATAAACGAACGATCGACAAACGATTCCCCGTTGCTTTTATTTTTTTCAAAGAAAAAATAGTAACATTTAATATTCATGACCCGTGAAAAAATGTGTATCAAAAGAAGTAGTAGCGTTCGAACCCCCGTAAATGAAGGCAGTTATGTATATTCAGAGACACGAGGGGATTGATAGAGATAAGCACACATTGAGCGAAAAATAAGGAGAAGAGCCTCGCAACATTTAGCAAAGATGGCAACGTAACCGGTTGCTGCCCTGTTACTGATGAATTTTAGACATCTCGAGAAATCGCCATAACTCACGGTGCTATTCCTGCATACTCGGTGTACATCGAAAAATGTTTAAAATGCCCCCTATTGTTGCTATAGAAAGACTCGAGCATGGAAAAAGATATGGATACAGAAAGAGAGACAGAGAGAGAGAGAGAGAGAGAGAGAGAGAGAGAGAGAGAGAGAGAGAGAGAGAGAGAGAGAGACAGAGAGACAGAGAGACAGAGAGACAGAGAGACAGAGAGACAGAGAGACAGAGAGACAGAGAGACAGAGAGACAGATAGAGAGAGAGAGAGAGAGAGAGAGAGAGAGAGAGAGAGAGAGAGCTCGATAACTATGCTCGTGATCTTTGCCGTACCTCTCGGCTGAGCCTCGCGTTCACTTCTCGGCTCTTTTTTCGAAAAAAAAAAATTTCGTTCGATAAAGAAAAATGTTTTCAAGGCAAAAGAGAAATTTTCGATTCATAAAAATATACTTTTAAAATTGAATACATAAGTGGGTGGCATAATTTTTATAAGGTTTAACGATCTTGAGGGCGAAATATATATTAAATTATATTACTAAGTTGCATGAAGCACACAAATATCTACAAACACATTATATAAAAATAAGGAGAAGATATTCGCAGCATTGAGCGAAGACGGCCAGTATCCGGCTGCTGCTCTGCTGATGATGCATTTCACGCACCTCGAAAAATCGAGAAATCTCGTAGTTTCATACTTGTATGCTCGGTATCCATCGAAAAATATTAAAAAAAAAGCCCGCTATTGCTGTGATAGAAAGATTCGAGTCATGGAAAAAGATATGCATACAGAAAAGAGAGAGAGAGAGAGAGACAGAGAGACAGAGAGAGAGAGAGAGAGAGAGAGAGAGAGAGAGCTCAATAACGATGCTCGTGATCTCTGCCGTACCTCTCGGCTGAGCCTCGCGTTCACTTCTCGGCTCTTTTTTCGAAAAAAAAAAAATTTCGTTCGATAAAGAAAAATGTTTTCAAGGCAAAAGAGAAATTTTCGATTCATAAAAATATACTTCTAAAACTGAATACATAAGTGGGTGGCATAATTTTTATAAGGTTTAACGATCTTGAGGGCGAAATATATATTAAATTATATTACTAAGTTGCATGAAGCACACAAATATCTACAAACACATTATATAAAAATAAGGAGAAGATATTCGCAGCATTGAGCGAAGACGGCCAGTATCCGGCTGCTGCTCTGCTGATGATGCATTTCACGCACCTCGAAAAATCGAGAAATCTCGTAGTTTCATACTTGAATACTCGGTATCCATCGAAAAATATAAAAAAAAAGCCCGCTATTGCTGTGATAGAAAGATTCGAGTCATGGAAAAAGATATGCATACAGAAAAGAGAGAGAGAGAGAGAGAGAGAGAAAGAGAGAGAGAGAGAGAGAGAGAGAGAGAGAGAGAGAGTTAGCGAATAACTCACCCAAAGAGGAGAGCTCAATAACTATGCATGTTCGTGACCTCTGGAGCCTCGAGCTCATCTCTCGGCACTTTTTTTTCGAAAAAATAATTTTCGTTCAATAAAGAAAATAATTTCAAGGCTAGAGAAAAATTTTTAATTTATAATTTTTCTTACATAGCTCGAATCAGACTTATACATCGCTTTCATATAAAGCATCATGATATTGATACTCTGTTTTTGTCAAAACAAAGTAAACCTTGGCGCGTGCAAATTAGCTGACATCCTCTTATACACGCCAGTGTGTATGTGTAGCGGCGAGAGCTATGCAACTTTTCTCTCCGGGTGCAAACAAATTTGAAAAATACAATCGCAAAGGAGAACAGTATCAGTCATCGGTATACTCTTGTAGAGGGGCCATTCGATGCTGAAGCGCCCCTGCCTGCCTGTGATCTGTACAATTTTAATTCATTATTCGCCCTATATGTAAAAGAACTGCTGCTGCTGAACGATACCGCGTGAGCATGCCCATAGTTATTGACTCTCGAGCGCTACGGAACGGTACCTGGTTAGCTTACCTATGTATATTCGCAGCGTATACCTATTGTGTCTGTAGGTATACTCGCGTTGCATTTTCAGATCACATTATATACCTTAAATATATTATTCTCCATACGAATAAAAAAATGAGCGAATTCGAGCAAGCTTGGGCGACGATGAGACATGCACGTGGTGCTGACGGTGCATTTCGCGCGCGCCGAGAAGTCTTCATATTATCCCTAAAGGCGCGTGGAGCTTGCCTCCAAGCATCTATAGAGCTCAGTAATCGTCGTTCTTTTAATCGTGTAACATCGGGAAAACGTTTTCGCAATGCCAATCGGTTAAAATATTCGTTTAAATAATTTATATGCCCTCAGGATTAACGTGTGTGCTCGTGCTAATAAAAATATTTCACGAAGACGGGACTCACGGAGATAAGTATAACGAATATATCTGTGCGGGTTTGCATTCTATCGTTTTTCAAAATAATTCCTGCTGTAGATCACTCAAAACCTTATTCGTAGGAATATCGGAAAAAATTTTGGAGTGCTAGTACGAGTGTTTTTAAACTTCTTCGCAATTCTACTGTGCGGTGATTTTTTTTTCACGGATTCGGAATAAATTTTAGTTACCGAAATAACGAGGGAGAATAGTGAGAGAGTGACAAAATGTGCGCGAAAAACAGAGAGAGTGTGTGCGAGAGAAGGAGAAAGAGAGATTTTTCTCTCTTTCTCACTTAGGTTTTTACCCAAGTGACAGGAGCGAGAGAGAGAGAGAGAGAGAAAGAGAGAGAGAGAGAGAGAGAGAATATTGAAAATAATAAAAATAAATAATAATAATAATAATAATAATAATAATAATAATAATAATCGGACCACTATGGCGAGCCCTCAGAACTCTTTCCCCCCACCACCTCTCCCCACCACAACCCCCACCACGCTCGGAAAGAGGCTCCGACGCGGGGGGAAAGTGGAGGGGATAGGAGTGGGGATAGGAGTGGGGGGCGCCAGTGGTCCATATACTACTGCCGTGAAAATATTTTTTCAATACGCTTTAAGATCCATGCCGCTTTAACGAGAGAGAGAGAGAGAGAGAGAGAGAGAGAGAGAGAGAAAGAAGAAATTGATCAATGAGAATACTTTTTGAATATTTCGCGTTGAAATTCGTAAAAATTTTCTAACGATAACAGAAGCTCTGTATCGCTTTCATGAAAGAGAGCCAACGAGAGGTAGAGAGAGAGAGAGAGAGAGAGAGAGAGAGAGAGAGAGAGAGAGAGAGAGAGATAAAGAGAGAGAGAGAGAGAGACAAGGAGCGGTAGAGAGCTCGGGACCACGCGAAGCATGGTACAAAGAGAAGACCTCGATAAATAAGGCTTGCCCGTGCTAGCGTAATAATGGCATCGTGAAGAAAATTTCAATACGTGCTGGCGTAATAATGGCGTCGTCAAAAATTTTTCAATACAGTTTAAGTATTAAAAATATACATGATTATTTTTTATGATAGAACAGAACTTACTTCTGATTTCATCGACAATACCGCGGACACACGGCGCGTTTTCCAATCCTCGACGCTGCAGCTCTTCAAACACACACGCTAGCACTTGTTGACCATTTAGTATGCCTCTGTTGTAGGCTGCCGCTACGATTCGCAAGGGCGCCCACCATAAAATATATTTTAGGCATCTTATAAGTCTATCGCCCGATAACCGATTTAATTCGATGCACCATTGCTCGTTACACCGACGACGAAGCTGAGAACTACGTAATATGGCCAAACGCAAAAGATTTAATATACACTCGTGAAGTGCTCGATCTGCCATGATTCATAACGATACGTGATAATTCCCTGCTGGATTTAGACTGATTAACATTGCATTTTGTTCTTTCCATATAAATACTTAGCGCTAGCCTTCTGAGCGAATTTACTCATTTTCTTAAATTGCAGTGCCATCAAAAATCGATGCCCTTTGTGGTACAAAAACATGCATTATGAGGCATCAAGATATCAAGATATCAAGATATCAAGATATCAAGATATCAAGATATCAAGATATCAAGATATCAAGATATCAAGATATCAAGATCTCACCACATATGTATATAAGCATTCTAAATGCTCTTATGGTTTCAATGTAACATTATATAGTGAGGCTCTGATCAAATTTTTTAAACAACGACTTCTTCGAAAAGCGCAACGAAGTGGAGATCGCTTAGCTTTGATATGTATTTTAAAACTTAATATCATTTTCCAAAAAATATACTTTTAAAAACGCAAAATAAGTGGTTGGTCTCAATAATTTTTATAAGTCTTAATGGGTCTTGAGGCCTCAATATATTAAAATTTTATTACTTTAAAGAGCATGAAGTACGAAAACACATTAAATGAAGAATAAGGAGAGATTCGCAGCAATGAGCGAAGAAGGCGTGCAGTCTGCTGATGCTCCGCTGATGGTGCATTTCACGCACCTCGAGAAATCGAGAAATCTCGTAGTGTTATACCCGAATACTCAGTATACATAGAAAATATAAAAAAAAAATGCCCACTATTATTGCGATAGAAAGGTTCTCGAGCATGGAAAAAGAAACAGACACGTAAGTTTTTCATATTTATTAATAAATAACAATAAAAACAAAAAAGTATGAATTATTATTATTATTCAAATAATGATAATAATCGGGCCGCTCTGGTGAGGCCCTCAGAACTCTTTCCCCCCACCACCTCTCCCGAGAGAGAGCAGAGAGATAGAGAGAGAGAGAATATTGAAAATAATAAAAATGAATAATAATAATAATAATCGGACCACTCTGGCGAAACCTCAGAACTCTTTCCCCCCACCACCTCTCCCCACCACGACCCTCACCATGCTCGGAAAGAGGCTCCGACGCGGGGGAAAGTGGAGGGGATACGAGTGGCGATAGGAGTGGGGGTCGCCAGAGTGGTCCATATACTGGCGTACATCTGGATGATGGATTCAGATCAAACTCCTAGAAGTTGCTTCTTGGGGCGAAAAATGAAACCCATGCTGTTCAATTCAATCTCATAGGCCTTTCTTCTCTGTACGAGCCCAAATTTGTGATATTATTGAGCGATTCATCGATTACCTGCGATGATCCAATATATGTCATTCCAATTGAACCTAATCACTCATGTTGATAAAAAGCAGCTGATTTACAATATAAACATGTTTCTGTTTTACACAATGAAATTATTACAAGTCTCATCTTTAAGATTCAAAATTTCTAGCAAAAGACGACGCTGTCAAGTCTTTGTCGCTGCATCGGATTATCAGGCTCCTTGACCGGCTTATCATTGTACATTCATTATGTAATATATTTATACAATATGCGGTAAGCTCATTTCATTAATATTCATAGCTTACAAATTTCAAATAAGTGTAACGTGTCGCAAGACCCATCTGACACTTGCGAACCAGCGATATCCAACATCAGTTTCACTATCACTTTATTGACAGTATTGCAGATTCCGCACATTACTACATACAAAACATGAAGCTTTGGGAAATTATCATATAAATTTAAGAAAAAATTACACTTTTCTGTTTCAAAAGTTTTCTCAGGTTGTTGGCTGTTCATAGTAAATGATTCATATCGCATATGTATATTGTAACGATAAAGCAAAGCCCCCCCCCCCTCCCCCTTTTTTTGTCTACGACGCTTCGGCGACGAAGTCAAGCCGAATCAACGCGTCGTGAGGATCCGGCTTGATAGTGGAGAGGGGACGAAGTCGAGCGCGCCGAACAGACGCTTCATGAGAATCCGGCCTTAACGGCGAAGAGGGGAGAGGCGCAGAGGATTCTGGGACACGGCCGAGGACGGGTATAAAAGGAGGGATTTCGGCTACTAGACGGTGCTTCGCTCCGAGATCGGAGTAGAGAACGGAGCTCTCACCAGCCGTCTCTATTCTCTCTCGGAAAGACCCACGAAGTCAGAACGACACTGTTACTCTGCCCGACGACAGAACGCCATTATATCATTCAAGTCATTTAAAATTATATAGAATCAGTAGAAACATTAATTCATGGTGAATAAAACGAATAGAAGCAAGACTTTCCTAATCTAATTCCGAGTATTGGCGACGGATTTCCTTGGGATGACCTCGGATTTCCCGCAGCTGAGCTCTTCCTAAAAACCCCCTCCCAATTCCGAGTACTAGCGACGGATTTCCTTGGGATGAACTCGGATTTCCCGCAGCTAGGCTCTACCTAAATCGTGCGCTTTATTTCCGAGTACTAGCGACGGATTTCCTTGGGATGACCTCGGATTTCCCGCAGCTAGGCTCTACCTAAATCGTCCGCCTTATTTCCGAGCACTAGCGACGGATTTCCTTGGGATGACCTCGGATTTCCCGCAGCTAGGCTCTACCTAAATCATCCACTTTATTTCCGAGTTTCAACGACGGATTTCCTTGGGATGACCTCGGATTTCCCGCAGTTGGACTCTTCATTTCCAAATTAAAATCAATCTCATCTACCCTTAGGGAAAGTTAAATTCGAATCACCATAAGAAATAAAAAAAAAAAAGGAATATTGTGAATAGATAATAAGTAAAGAAAAGACTGTAAAATAATAAAGGAAAAATAGAAGATTACAACGTATTAAAGTCTCTTTTCACCTGCTCCGTATATCAACGAAGCGCGAATTCACGCGTAGCGTGAAAATATGTCATAAGGACAAAAGCGTACCGTTACAATATACGTGAGAAAATCAATATTCTATAAATTCAGGAGTAAACGATGCTGTTCATTTCATGTTCCAGAAATCACATTTCATCATTGGTACTTGGTTCACGATTCTCGAATTGCTTTATGGCCGGTTTCTTCACCTCTGGTTATGTTCCAGTTAGAGTTTTCCACCAGATATCCTATGCTTTTAGCATATGGGTTACCTGGTAGATAACTCTAACCAGAACATAAACAGAGGTGAAGAAACCGGCCCTTAGATACACAAATATAACTCGAATTTGCGAAAAGAAAGGTTATAACAGCAGACAGCTGGCCGAAACGACAGATGTTACTTTGTAATCCGCACACCAACTTGGCTAGTGGCAGCACTCTTATTGCGGTGTGACGAGCGCATGCTCTTCACGTTCTCCCCATCTGTGGCGGGAGATTCGACATCGCCACAGATAGACTGCCGTTTAGCGATTTAGCAATTACCATTCAATAATTTAGCTTATTTTAATAGAAAATCTTCTCCTGCGTTATAAGCGTCGATTCGGAATAAAAACTATGGATTGTATACGTTTGTAAAAACCGGCAATTACAACGGTGGCTTTGTTACCCCTTGGGTTTTTCCCGGTGTTTTTCCATGGTTTGGGAAAATGCTAAATAATATAAATCGAGCGGGCAAAACTCAACGCGGCAGCAGACTAAAGACCCTTGGTGGAGGCGAATAATACAATATTGTCGAAGTTATAACAAAGATGCTAGAATTTAAGTATATATATAGGAATGTATGGATATGTGTATTAGGGTGGTCCTTATTTTGGTCATTTTCGAATTTTGATTGCATCCTCTCGTAGAAGGGTTCCAAATAATTAAAAAAAAATATCCCCAAAATTTGAAATTTATATCTGAATATTAACACATGCCCCAGAGCTCCGGAAGTTTCCCTATTTAATTAACATTACGTTTTTACTGAACTTCATTCAAAAATCTGCCACACCGACAATAAGTACGAGAAAAATCTAATTCCGGTTGGAATCTCTTCAGGAATCCCGATATTATTTTATCGAATTTTGAGAAATTTAAAATTCAAAATGGCGGACCCAAAATGGCGGCTTTAAAATTTCGAAAATGCTCAAATCCACTCAATGGTCAGCTTGAAAAGGTTTTGGGGGTCGCTGATGTCAAATTTTGTGTCAAAAATATGAAATTCAAAATGGCGGACCTCTTAATTATTACCCACGTCGGGTTTTCGTGATGACGGAAAGTAATTAAACTCGCAATTAAACAGGGGAATTACTCGAAATGAAAAGAAAAGAAAATGGGGACGACGGGCTCGAAAAATCGCGGAAGTGTACAAGGGGGGAAATCGCGCTGCGTCACCACACGCTCACGCATTGATACAAAAAAAACAGGGTAAATTGTTGCAAATAATCATCAGAAAAATCGCAGTTAATAAAAGGGTAATGGAAAGAGCCTACTTTTTCGCTGGTGGGATTTCCACACGTGCAACTCGCTCTCGACACTCGCTCGTGGTTCTGGATAACCAAGATGGTGGTCACGGCCACGCGCTCGCTCTCTCGCTTTACAAACTCTGTAATATGTGACTCGATACAATGGGAAAATCTTATTCTCGTCTTTACTCTAATAACGCTCTCGCCGAAGTGACGAGCTCGTCGTCTTCTTCACCGGGACAGCTTGGGGCGGAAGGGTAGGGGGAATCTAGGACTGATTTGGGGATCAAGGGCCTGCGCAATGTAAAAGTAGGTCATGGAGGGATCGATAATCGATATCTAATTGGGTCACCGGAGTCGCCGTCACAGGCGCAAGCGCCTTCGATGATTGATACCCCGTAAGGTGCTGCCAAAGATGGAATGTGACGGTCGACTCGGCGACAAATCTCATAGGGGGAAGGTTGGGGGCTCCCTGTGGACACTGGCTCTCGAATTTGCGTATGACGTGACGTTGCTCGCGCTCATCGATGATTTTTCCCGATAATCCCAGTCGCTCGATATACCGACCGGGCCCTCACGGATGTTCGGTTCCTTTCGGTGTTCTGTCCGTGTGAGGGCCTCGGCGCGGCGGTGTGAGTGGGACGCTCGGCGAAGAAGAGGATGCTATGCGGCATTGTCCTTGTTGCTCGTTCTTTTTCGCCGTCCACAGGGGTTCCTTTAATACTTTTTATCTGGGATTTTTAGGTCGACGGGATTATTAAGGAGATTATTGGGTGAATATTGGGCTACGGGGATGGTAAAAGAAGAGCGACGAGGGACGACGGGGTTTTTGATGGTTTTTCGATGCTTTGGGTTACTTATTCTAAATTACAGTTTTTGGGTTTATCGGCGTGTGGTGACGGACTTCGGCGAGGCTTATGCCTCGCCTGTGACGCAGTGTCACAGTACATATGTATGTATATATATTTGTGTATATGTATGTGTGTATGTATGTATGTATTTATGTAAGTACAAGACTGCCTGAAAGGCGTACGCAACATTGTGCGTTGCAAAGGATTAAATCAATAAAATACTTTTAAAGGGAAGGCCTCGCTTTTTTCAGGTCGGGCCCGATGGTCGAAACAATAGGGTGGTTACCTCACGCCGATGGTGAGACTTCGCCTCCGGACTCTCCCTCTCTCTCTAAAGAGAGAGAAGGAGAGAGAGAGAGAGAGAGAGAGAGAGAGAGAATGGAGACAGGTGTTACGTCCCGCGACTTTCGGGACTTTTTCATCGATTTGAGATTGCTTTTATCGAGCAATTTTTCAATAAAAATTAAATATGAGGAAAGGGACCCGGTCACCCGAGAGGAAACTTTTTCTTCTCTCTTAACCACCAGGAAGCAACGAATTTAGCCGTCAGCACAAGAAATGGTCTCGAGTGATCATAAATTATTGAGAGGCGACGCCATGGCGGAGCCGACATCGTCACTTCTCATAACAAAATGTCCATCGCTGGGCGTGACGAAAAACATCCGTCGATGTTGAAGAAATTTTGGTTAAGAGCATCGGATTACTCGAAGTGGTGAGCCTTTGTGCACGACGAAAGGCGATGCGTACGCGACGTCGACATAAGGCGCAACACAAAAACTGTACGGCCATAAACACCCTGTGGAGTATTACTCGTTGGGCGCAAAAGAAAAGAAGGAGAGAGAGAGAGTGGGAATAGAGAGAGAAAGAATGCATCCTAAATCTAAGGGACCTGGTAATCCTTTTCTTCCCTTTTCCTCGAGTGAAAGATTTTACAAATTAAGATCCCGAAAGTACGCAAGCAAATGACTATAATGAAGTAAAATCAAGTATGAGCATGGGTACCTGGGTCAGGTCATCAGTATTGGGCAGGTGTCGGTAGATTATAGGTTATTGCACTTTAATACTAGATTTTATATTTTTTTTTACTGAGTCGAGATCTCCATGAAAAGAAATTGGTCAGAGAAAAGAATTTTCTTCTTTGCATTTTTTTTTGTTCCTTGTCGTCTCGTTTTTTTTCTCCCTAAATTTATGAGCGGTTCGAGCCTTGCTACGATTTTTTTTGGAAACAACGTCTTGAGGAAATCAATGGATGGCCTGTATGGAGTGCTGCATGTGGCCAGTAAATTATCAATGGCTGAGACAAGGGATTTCGATGGAAGAAAGACTTCGGAGGACCACCCAACCGTCAACGAAAAAAATTAAATAAACTTTTAAGAACATGCCCGGTCCGCTATCGGCCGGATGTGTATATCGTCTCCAATTCAGAGAACTGAATGTTTATGTAACTCAAAAATACGCCGAGTCTATAGCCAAAGAAAGAGAGTAAGCAGCGATTTGTCCCAAGTCTTGGGATTCAGAAGGCGTATGTCCCATCGACATACGAATCCAAGCTCTCGCCTACGAAGGAGGGGCGACTCCAAAAATTCGGCATCGAATCCAACAAAGACCCCAAAAGCGGAGCAAGCGCATTATTTAATTAACGTTTTCTTGTAATCAAAAATGACCAAATTCAAAGACTTCAGGAGATTTCGTAATGCATGGGTAAAGGTTTATGTGGAAATGAAAATTGTGAACGAATCCTTTTCCTATAATAATTACGTGTTTGATGAATGAATGTATGTGTGATAGTTGCGTGACCATGAAGATAGATCTTTCCTGTAATGACAAGTAAGAGAAATGATAAAGCCGGAATCATAAAATTGCACAAGATCCGGAGTATATAAATAAAATTTCAATTGTTGTAACAAATGTAGAATCTGAATAACTGGTTAATAATTATGAGAATTTTAAGTAGTTTGGATACGCTAAAATAATTTCCTTTCGTATAATTATTGGAAAGAATTAATTATAATCCAAAAGAAATAGCATGACATACACCATTGCATCCGAACCTCCGCATGGTAAATAATTATAAAGAAATAGGAATGAATAGAATGAGAGGAAAGATCGAACGAAATCCAGAGCGAGAAAGATACAGAGAAACAGAGGAGAAGTTGTCACCGAACGAGAGTACGAATGAGAAAAGACGAATGGAAATGTATGTGTATGTATGTGTGTCTGTGTTTGACATCAAGAGCCTATGACCGGTCAGCTCGTGGCCGATAGGATAAGTCCAACCCAAGTATGGAGGGATGAGAAGGAGAGAGTGACCAGAATGAAGAGGAGGGGTTGTCTCCTCCGCTGTGTGGAATCTCGGAAACAAGGCATGGAATGAGTGAGAAAGTAAATACGAAATATGTAAGTATGAGAGCGATAAGTGAGCGTCTTCATGAAAAGACAGCGTATGTATGAGAAAATTCGTTTTCTGATTATTAGGTAATAATGGAATAATTATTATAAAGGAATGCAGGAGTGAATATTATATTATAAGGATAAATTCGTGTTAATCATAAATATACATTTTCGATTATATAGATTCCAGGGGATCATCGGGGATGCGAGGCGGAGGCGGCGGAGGAGCCTGGAGCGTCTAAGGCGTCTAAGGGCGTACCTCCCCACCGCCGAAACTAAGCCATCCTAGAAGACCCTATATACGACCGGGTAATGAGCCCGCGGTACGTTCAGAAAGTCCGGAGAAATTTTTAAGCAGAATCGCTGTTCGTTGCGTGAATTCATTTTTCTTTTACATACTTTTCATCGTTTGACCACAATATCTCTAAGTTCTCCGTTTTATTTAATTTTATTCAAACTGTCTCCGTGGATTCGATAACGAACATTTTATTTTTCTGAACGAACCTTTTACTTTTTGAACGAACATTTCATTTTTTTTTGTGAACGAACATTTTATTTTTTTGTGGGAAGAAAAAACATTTTTTGTGTGAACCAATATTTTTCTTACGCGGAATAAAACGATTTCACCGTTATATATCAATCTCGGCTGAGCATTTACTTTCACCGCGCCATCATTTCATTCTGCATCATTTTCATCGTCGTCATCATTTCATTTTTGCCGGGCCTATTACCTCACTTTGTTTCCATACTCATCGAAGTAGTAAGTATCTCGAAATGTTTTCTCGCATGTGTCAGTATATCTTTGTTCGTGTTGCGCGGTGTCTCCGACCCCGGTCGACACCCCAAGACGGCTCGAGGCCCGTAACCGAAACTACCGGGTTAGTCGCCGTTGAAGGTCTATGAAATATTTTCGTCGTTGTTTTCCCTTTTCGCGTTATCCTTTTTTTTTGTTGTATTAGATTCAGATCTTTGGTGTTAAATTCAATTTTATGGAGTTCAGATTCTTGTGTTAAATTCAGTTTCATGGAGATTTGGATTTCTGTGTTTTATGGAAATTCAGATTTTTGTGTTAAATTCAGTTTTGTGAAGAGTTATGTCAATTTAACTTCAGTTTTGTGAAAAGTGTCTGACCAAAATTATTTTGCCAATTTTGTTTTCCTCATGTTTCAATTCAATTCTTTGTCCGATTTATTTAACGTTCTCTAAAATTAATTTTATTTTTGTTTGTGCAATTAGATTATTTCAATGTTCCCAGTAAATTATTCCGAAAAACCCGTTCGTGTTTCAATCGATTGTAGGATTATTTTTCGTGTGAATTTATTTTCTCCTAGGAAGTGCTCATGTTTGTAAATTCAGTGAAATATGTGCGAGTTAAATTCATTTGAGTCATTCACGTTTTGTTCCGGAAAATAATGGATCAATAGTGTTTTTTTGTGTTTATCATTTGATATTCATTTCCAATATAAATTTTATGCATTATCCGTGGTTAAATTCATTTTCGGAGATTTTTGAATTTTTTTTGAGTGATTAAAAATTCAATCGAGTCGTGGTCGAATAAATTCTGTGTTGATTTTTTTTCCTGTTTGGTTGTGAGAGTTGTCCTGTCAATCGACCATGGACCTTTTCCAATTAAAGATAGCTGTCGTTGTAGTAGCGGACATTTTAATACTCGCGATAATTTCGTTTGTCCTTGTAGTTAGCGCGGATAAACCCCAGGAGGCTTATCTTGAGGATGGCCCTGTAGTTAATTTTCTCCCGCGTCAGTGAAAGTTTAGTCCCGTTTTTATCAGAATTTATTTTATGTGATCATACTATTTTTGTCCCTTTCTATTACGAGTTAATTTGTCCGATTTTGCCGAATTACAATTTCTTAGTCTTTTCCGATGTATCTCGCAAAAATTAAAGAGTTTTGTTCGTGAGATTTTATTTTAATTTGCCATTGTTACCAAATTATGCACTCTCCGCCCATCCTGAGCAATTTTCCGCAAGGTTAGGCTCAAAACAGGGCAATAACCTGGCCAACGCCGATTTTATCTCGAATAACGTGTTAAAGGGAAAACCGCGCTTTTCTTGGCCGAGATGAGAAAAATCGAGGGTCAGGACGTAACACAGGGCTAGGGGCTGGAAGGGCCTTCCCTCTTTGACCAACGGAAAACCCTTCCTTTTTAACCAATCAGTTTCCTCATTATAGATTTTCTTCCCCTTTTGAAAAAGTAACGAGAAAATGTTTCAAAGTTGCGTCGTCGAAAAGGCAGTCTCACGAAAAATCTCGGAGAGAAGAACACGAAGAATTCCTCTTCGCGCGGAACACTTCTCTCGAGTTATAACTTAAACTTATTTTCTAATTCTAATAGTACAGTACATTTCTCCCGTATTTTTATTGTTTTCTTTTGATAAACTTTAAATACACAACGGCAAAATAATCATAGTGAACGTGTTTTAATTCATTTCGCGCAACAGCGTTGAAACCCCGCACGAGTTCCCGGTTCACAAGACCGAATTTTTATTCGCTCGGCAGCAAGACGAACCTGAGCCAACCAGGCGGCTCAGGCTAAAATCAAGCAGCCAATCCACGGAACGGCTCGTAACAGCGGTGTAATGAATGCAGCATCATGGTTGCATTGCCCACGTAAGATAACAGATGTCACGAGTAAACCTATCGCGGTTATTTTTGATTGCGTAATTATAATAATCATCTTTAATGTACAAATGGTAATTAGATCTATTTTTCTACATCGTTCTTTTATTGTAGTTGATATTTTATTCATGGTAGGGTATAATGCTGAGAGGATCGGGATTTTCGGTGTGGTGACTGAAGCGTTTATATAAAGACTTTAAAATGCGAAAGGCCTCGAGGGTTTCAATATACCTGACGGTTCAATAGGAAGCTCAGTTTCTTTGTAAAATTAATAATCTCATGTCCCCGAAGATGACTCATTCTCAGCATAAAAGAGGCCTAAAGAAAAACAGGAGGCCAACGCGCGGAAATTCCATAGGGGAGGTTGTCGGTCCTCCTCTGGAATTTCCCATAAAGTTTACGCACCCCTGAGGACTTCAAGCTCTTGACCAAGGGAGGAGGAACCGACGCACAACCGGGATCGGTGATTAGACAACACAGACATGGAGGAGGATACGGTGCGAACTATTTGAGCCTTGCAACACCTCAGCGGAAAAATCGAACGCAGATCAGCGAAGACCTCCAAAATATATAGATCGTTGCACTTCGCGTTACAAAATCAATAAATATATTTGCTCTCCCGAAAATCTCAGTTTTATTTCTGATATATTTTACCAGTCATTTTTATATAGCACTGCCTGCACTAAACTGGCGAGGTGAGGTCCAGCTCTTTATCAGCGAGAACCCACCTTATCACGGACATCGCTGGTAATTTCCAAGTATCCGTCGGTAACACAGTAAAAGCGTTACAGAGAATTTTGGTGGCAGCGGTGGGATTCGATTTTCTCTTGATAAACATTAAAATAATTGAGGGAAATACCGCTGAACTCGCGAGTGTTAAAGTGCGGTAGTGCGTTTCGTTGAGTTGTTCTTGAGACTAATAACTCTGGTTGAATTTATTTATTATTAAATTTCGGTGAACGTTCCGTTTTATTTTTATTTCGAACTTTATATTTATTCTTTGCATTGTTCGCCGAGTTTGGACGCTAACGTGTTAAATGTGCAAAAGTTACAAGTGAATGAAAGACCTAGCTATTTCCAAAACTCTGAAGCTTGAAATTTGAGGACTATTGAAGGAACGGGACTTATGCGCGTGTGCGAGTTTGAAATGCCCGCGTTGTGCACAAGTGAATGAAAATAATTGATTGTGAACTTTTCTATCAAATTTTATTGACGATTAAACCTCTCGTTTTGGATTTGTGAATCCGAACGCCGTTATTCTTCTCCAAGGTTTTGCCGTGGTTTTCCACCCGGAGACGGAAAGGGTGTATATAGGATATATATGTATATATATATATACCGGGATCGTGACCGGTACTGCAGGGACCACAGAGTGCATTTACCCCGAGTAACCGTGAGCGCAGCGAGAAAAGGAGAGAGAAAGAGAGAGACAGCAACACACCCCAGCTGACTACAGCCGAAGGAAGCCGAGAACACGATACAAAGGAGAGAGAGAGAGACAGCAAACACACCCCAGCCGACTACCGCCGAAGGAAGCCGAGAACCCGATACAATGGAGAGAGAGAGAGACAGCAAGCGCACCCCAGCCTCATTGACAACGGACGACGGGGAGCTTAATCTACAAGAACTTCCAAGTAGTAAGTCACCACATTTATTATAACTTGTTCCTTTCAGCAATATAGATTTAGATTCCGGTAGAAGTAGCATATATATATATACACGCAAAGAGATATAAATCGGGACATAATGAGCGAACCCGGTAGAAACGCGAATACCAGACGTCAAACGCGTGCGTTAACGCGTGCTGCACGAGTGGACATCCCCCCAACGCCAGTAGCACAACCTGAGAGAGTACAGTCACTCTCTGAGGCCCCAAGTTCTGGCGACCAACAGCCATTTGACGTAAGACCCTTATTACCAGTAGTACCGCGGGGTCCCCTGAATGTTCAGATAATTTTGCAGACGCAGCCGTCCGGTTTCGGTACGATAACATCTGAAACGCCGCTTGTTGATGATTCGCTTCAGACTGTCGGTGAGTTTATGAGTTTTAAGGAAGCTTTAGAATTTTTGCCAAAGTCATATGACGGGGAAAATATTCCCGTGACTAAATTCGTACGTGATTGCCTGTTTGCGCATGAGTCGATTCGCCCGCAACAAAGACCCTTGCTCATGCGTATGATTAGATCGCGTTTATGTGGCGACGCTGACCTGTACCTGCAGGATCAAGAGATTCACACGCTTGAGGACTTATTAAATGATTTAAAAGCAGCTTTTTCCCCACACGAAAATGTACAGGATCTCACCGCCGTTCTTTCTACAGCGGTTCAACAAAATCAGGAGTCAGCCGAATCGTACGGCGTTCGCGTTCGGAAAACCTTAAACAGATTAGTTGCCGCGATAGAACACGAATACGATTCATCAATAGCTTATAGTATGATTCCTGCAGCGCGCTCGGCAGCTGTGGCAAATTTTACGCGCGGCCTTAAGCATGACTTAGAGTGGAGAGTTCGGATGAAAGAACCAAAGACGCTTCAGGAAGCCACGGGGTATGCTAAAGCGGCGGAATGGGAAGTTGAATACCAGAAAGGACTCTCTCGGGATGGGACGCGTGGGGATACCGACAGCTCTAGTAGTAAACGAGATATAGAGTCAGCCCAGTCGCGTTTTCAACAGAGGTTTCTACCTCATCGTGGAGTGGGGGTTTCGCGAGTCCGAGCATTTAATGCACGTCAGGGTCGTGAGTCGAGTCACGCGTGGTCGGAGTACAAATGGAGAAACGAATAAGAGTATTTACGGTCAAATAGTTTAGGTCTTACGTATTCGGGCGGAAATCCACGTAGATGACCGATCATCGCCCTTTTTGGTTATACAATCTTAAGGATCCGGGGTCGAGACTAGCTCCGTGGAAGATTTGGCTAAGTGAATATGATTACGACATCCAATATTAACCGGGGCGAGTTAATGCTCATGCCGACGCCCTATCACGCAATCCTGCGGTAGATGAAGATACCTTTCCCAATCCACAGGAAACCGGTCCTCGTGTGTTGATCTTGCATGATCTCTACCCCGATGCGGAATCCGACCTCCTCTTTGACGAATATCCAATCGAACGAGTTTTTCTGTGTACAGATACGACCGAGAATTCGACAAACAAAATAGATAAAAGTATCGAAGTAGCATATGGACCACTATGGCCACCCCCATTCCTATCCCCACTCCTATCCCCTCCACTTTCCCCCGCGCTGGAGCCTCTTTCCGAGCGTGGTGGGGGTAATGGTGGGGAGAGGCGGTGGGGGAAGAATTCTGAGGGCTCGCTATAGTGGTCTGATTATAATTATTACTATTATTATTATTTATTTTTATTGTTCTCAATATTCTCTCTCACTCTCTCTCTCGCCGTGAGTACCGCCTGTCACACTGCTTTTCACTCTGCTTTGTTTCTGCAATATTTTCTGCCACAAACTCCCTTCGGGTGCTTTTTCTTGCAGACATGAGCACGCTTTCTATTGCTTTTTCCTCGAACTGATCATTTTCTTGCTCTTGGTGGAAGTGCATGAGGAAAAACGCATCTATTTGACTAGTCCATCCTAACCTCACTTTTGGGAGTGGTTACGTCTCTCTCCGCTTCCCCGCGGCTGGGATCCTCATTCGGAGCTGCGCATGCACCTGGGCGTTATCTTTATGAGGACTGATACTGCGCCTCACCGTCTTCCTGATGTGATATCACCGTATCATCTCTGCTTCGATCTCCACTGCGCATCGTCTTTGCGCTATTATCGATCGACCATCGATCATCGTTCATACTCAAGACCTCCTGCTCGTCACTCCGTACAACACAGTGGTGCTCTCTCGCCTGTCGCTTTCCAACTTCGTTGCGAACAGCTACCACCTTACTATCGGCGCTATAGGTATATTAGTATCCTTTCGATGTGCGAAAGATAATTATTACCGGCTGCTGCTTAATAATTTTTATTCTCGTATCACGTATGCCGAATCGTTGCCCAGTGTGCAAGCGACTTTCAGCGTGGGGAGGGGAAACCATCTCGTGTGCTGGGGAGTGCGGTGATATTTTTCACCTTCAATGTGCTATTAGTAGCTTCAACTACGAGCCCTCTGATTTTTGCGGAGCGTCAAATTTTCGGTGCGATAGATGCGCGATGCAGCGTTCCAACGTTACCCCTCGTACACCTCCGCCATCTGACACCTCTCTGTCCGATCGTACCCAACCGCGGATAAGCAGGGACATTTCTCTCGAGAGTTCCGATAGAGATCTCCTATCATCTATGAATAATAATCTCTCCGCCTTTATCGCTCACCAAACGGCGGTTAATGAAGACCATACATCTAAATTAAATAATATTCAGAATCACACGCGTTTGCTTGAGGTACATGAGGAAAGGATTGCGCTCTTGGAAGCTAGTAATGCACAACTGATACGGCAAAACGCAGATATTTCCCGGGAGCTTCGTACGCTAAAATCTAGCATGTCTAACACTCCTATTATATCCATGCCGTCCACAGAGATTACAATTTCTGGTGTTCCTCTTACTATTTCTGACTCACCTCAGTTAATAGTCGAAAAAGTTTTTCGTGCACTTGGAGTTATTGATCTCATAGGAGACATCCTCGAAATTCGCAGCCTCGATAGAAGAGCAAATATGAACGCGGGCCAGAAGACTCGGCTGTGTCCGCAACTGCCACAAATAGCTTACGACTAAAGAAATCGTTCATCGTAACGTTAAAGTCGCACTGCGTCAGAGACTTCATCATAAATAAAAAGCGTACTAAAAAAGATCTTACCATCAGGGAAGTCTTCGATATCGATCAGCGAGGCAGTATATTTGTTAATGAATTTTTGCCTCAAGCGACTTACAATCTTTTGCGTCTTGTGAAGGCTCGGGCCAGTGCGAAAGGTTATAAGTATATTTGGATTCGATCGGGGTCGATCCTCGTTCGTAAAAGCAAGGGTCAGTCCCCTATCGTCATCCTAACCGAGGCTGACCTTGATAAATTAATTTGACTACCCTCCTCTGTTCAATCGCGATTACCCACTGCTACAGACTCGTCGAACTTAAAGATTGCTCAGTTTAATGCTAATTCTCTGCGTGGCCATATGGAGATTATACAAATGTCACTTTTAAACTGTGAATTTCACATTATATCCATCTCGGAAACGTGGCTGCATTCTTACATCTCGGATGCGCTGATAAGTATAGACGATTATTTCCTCATACGTAATGATCGCGAGGGAAAAGAAGGGGGTGGGGTAGCCTGCTACATTCATAAGTCTCTAAAGGCTAAGCTACTGGCTTCCTCTCCTAGCCAGTTCTCTAATGCACCGGAGTTTCTGTTACTCGAAATCTCTCTTTCCGACTCAGACAAGCTTCTATTCGGATCAGTGTACAGACGACTCAAAGGCCAAATGTTCGACTATTTTTTGAATGCTTTATCTAACTTCTCCCACGCGTATAAAAATATAATCATTGGGGGAGACTTCAATTGCAATTTGTCTGTAGACAATTATGAGTCGCGTTACCTGAGAGATTTAGTTTTCTCGCTCTCGCTTCACATTGTTGAATCTCCACCGATATTTCATTCAGCATTCTCTGATTCATGGCTCGATGTTTTCATAATAGATAGTATTGACAAGCAATGCTCTTTTACTAAATCCGAAACTCCTTTTATCGCTGGTCATGATCTTCTAGAATTAACTTATGCTATCCGTACTGATCCTATCGCTGAGCGCTCAATAACACGTCGAGCCTACCATAACTTCTCTGAGGCGGCTTTCCTTAACACTGTAACTTCTAACCTCAATAACGACCGGCTTCTATGTTCAGCATTTCAAGCGTCCGATACTATGGTCGATCATGCGATCTCTGTAAACACTGTTACGAAGAAGTTTTCGGAATCTCTTGTTGAGTCACTCAATGCTCATGCGCCATTACGATCCTTTCGAGTCAGTCGTCCACCAGCACCGTGGCTTACTCAGGATCTAAAAGATTGTATTCGATATTGTAACACGTTGTACACTCGAGCGAAGAGATCGCAAAATATCCTTGATTTAGTTATTTTTACGGAGTATAGAGATGATATCACAAAAAAATTAAGAGGAGCTAAAACTGCATATTACGTTGAGCGGATCTCACATATCTCCGATCCTAATAAATTGTAGCATGAGCTTGCTAATCTCGGTCTAGTTAAGGCATCCTTTCCCTCTCCACTTCATTTTTTCACTGCCTCCGATCTTAACACCTTCTATTCCTCAGTTTCAAGTGTACTTCCCTCGTGTTCGCTTCAGAGTTATCGCGCGGCTTGTGCGCTAATTCAACCTAGTCAGCTTCAATTTAACTTCTCTGAAGTCTCTTCTGAACAAGTCCGTATGCTCGTATCCTCCCACTCCGCGAGATCATCCTACTCGTTTGGCCCAGATCATATCTCTCTCTTTGCAATAGACAAATCTTTACCAAAAACATGCTCATTACTGACATTTATTTTCAATCTCTCTCTCAGGTCTTCTGAATTCCCGCAGTGTTGGAAACGAGCATACCTGCGACCACTTTCGAAAGTTAATTCTCCTCTCACTCCGTCTGACACTAGGCCTATAGCTAATCTCAGTGAGCTGTCTAAGATTCTTGAGCGGCTGGTTCATAAGCAAATTTCTGGTTAGGCTGAAGACAATAATATTTTTGATCCTCGTCAGTCTGGTTTCCGTGCAGGCCACAGCACACAATCGGCCTTGTTACGTATATTCGAGGATGTAAGGCGAAATATCGACCAACGACGCATTACCATCCTCATATTGTTTGATTTCAGTAAGGCCTTCGACACAGTACCTCACCTACAACTACTTTGTAAATTAAAGGGTTTGGGCTTTGCCGATTCGGTGCTTGATTGATTCTTCTCGTACTTAACGGGAAGAACTCAAGCGGTCATTGATGATCAGGGCAATTGTTCCACTTGGCTTCCGACTACTTCAGGGGTCCCCCAAGGGTCTGTCTTGGGACCTCTTCTTTTCTCATTATTTATTAACGATATAGGATCGGTGCTGCGTCATTCACAGCACATGATATTTGCTGATGACACTCAAATTTATCTGAGCTGCCTCCCATCTCAATTACATCAAGCTATCCGGTTAATTAATGAAGACGTCACTTCTATTGCTAATTTTGCACTTATTAATGGCCTAAAGCTTAATTTATCGAAATCAAAAATTCTTTTGCTAGGCAGTAATGCTTTCTTACGCACGATCGATCCTTCTATATTACCGGTGGTGTCTGTGAATGACGCGGTACTTCCCTATGTCAACGAAGCTTGGAATCTCGGGGTGATGATGGAGGGTAGTTTATCGTGGAAGTCACATGTTAATCATATTTCACAAAAAGTACATTTTACTCTTCACAAATTAAAGTTCCATAGAAATATCTTATCCCAGAATCTTAAAGCGTCTTTAATCACCTCCCTAGTCTTCCCGATTCTTGACTACTGTTGCCTTGTTTATAATGATCTTACCGATGAACTAAATTTAAAGATAGAACGGCTTATCAATTGCTGTATACGCTTCATTTTCGATCTACGTCGTGATACTCATATCACGCCGTTTCGGCGACAACTCGGCTGGTTGACAGTAAAATCTAGGCGTCTTTATTTTCTTGGTGTTACTATGTTTAATATAATTGGTCAGAAATTACCGCCTTACCTCGTCGAGTTGTTTGTCAGGGCTACGAATGATGATAATCGTTCTCGAAGGTTGCCTCCTTCTATGTTTACTATCCCGATTCACCGCACAAATGTATTTCACAATTCGTTCTCGTTATCTGCAGTCTACTTTTGGGACTCACTTCCGATTGATGTAAAATCTGCTCCGAGTGTGGAAACATTCAAATCTCATCTCTATACTCACCTTTTTTCTCGTGACCGCACGGTCTAGTGTTTTAATTTTAATTTCTAAAACTTTATTTTTTACTGTCTTTATTTTGTATGTATCACTTCGACCGGTACCTATATTGATTGTAATTATATCATCGCTCTTGCCTTACTGTATTATCATCTTATTTTATAGTGTTTATCCCTTACTTTATTTGTATTATTAACACTAAATAGCATTGAACTCGCTTAATTATTTGTCATTCTTGTTATATTAACTTACTCAATGTATTTGAATTCTTGCCAATGGCTTGCCACGGCATAAATATATTATCAATCAATCAATCAATCACTCTTTCTCTTTGAAACTCCACAGTGGTGCACATTATTATTTTGAAAATATTATTATTATTTGAAATATTCTCTTTCTCTTTCTCTCTCTCTTTCTCTCTCTCTCTCTCTCTTTCTCTGGATTATTATTTTTGACTTTCATAATAATTATTTTTTTATTATTATTTTCAATATTTCTATCGCTCTTCGATTTATTATTATCATTCTCAAATATTTTTACATACGCTTCTTCCGAGGCTATTATGCGCATCTCTCTCTCTCTCTCTCTCTCTCTCTCTCTCTCTCTCTCTTTTTCTTTTCTTTCTTTTATTTTTTGGATTATGTGGTGCACAGTGGTTATTGCGGTTTTTGTTCTGCATAATTCATCGTCATTTTCTCGTTTGCCTAGCAACTTGGCAAGCCGTTAGGCTATCGTCGCGTCGGTTATTGCGCACCACTGATAGGTGTACTCTTGTACTTGTCTTAGTAGAACACACGAACAGCAGTTCTTATGCCTACTCTATATCAGTGTTGTGTTGTTATTGGATTTCGGACCTATATGATCTCAAACGTCTAACTATGTGCGTGTGATCTTAGGAGTGCTGAGCTCCATTCGTGCCGTCTTCGTCAACGACTAGTATATGTGATGTTTTGGACCTTTAACTCATCGAATTTAAATATTTGACTGTGTAAGTGAGACTGTCGCAACGCTGAGCCAGGAGTGTCGAGTCTTGAGCTCCATTCGCGCCGTTATCGTCTATGACTATTACATATGTGAGGCTTTGTCCTTGTGCCCATGGAATTTTAAACATTTGACTGTGTAAGTGAGACTGTTGGAACGTCCAGCTCCACGTCTGTGTTATTTTATTTACGCCTAACATATATTAAATTTTTCCACCTAAAATCCACTGCAGTATGCCAAGTACATGCCGGCCTTTGCACTGATTCTTATGTGAGCCTCTAGCGAGTCTCCAGTTCTATATAATATGTCAGCTCGTTGCGGTGTTTGCAATCGGACGACTCGAGTCGGAGACATAGTTAAGTGCACTGGTGATTGTGATTTGACATTTCACATATCTTGTGCTACATTGAAATTCGGATTCGACCAATCTCGCCCCGACAATGGAATAGACTTTCGTTGTGATGTTTGTATGATGCATCGATCTAACACTTTAGCACGTACCCCTCCGCTTGTGACAAAGAATATTACCCTCGAAGATGTCATGTGCCAACTTAAATTGTCAAGCACTTCGACTAATGACAAGCTTGAGTCAATACAGAGCTCTCTTGCTGGCATGGAGCACAATATTGCTGAACTTCGTAACGACGTCTTTGAGCTGGCCACTGCACAAGAAGCTATGACAAATCGCATTGCTATTCTCGAGAAACACTCAGCTGATGACCGAGTTGAATCGGCTGACATTCGAAATGAAAATTGCTTACTGAAAGCCCGCATCAGCGATTTGTCGAGTCGTATTTCAACGATGGAAAATCCGTCATCAGGTCCTTTCTCCTCGTCGGCCACGAATTCTTTCTGTCCATCTGCAGACATCACTTTATCCGGTGTACCTTTGGCCATCGATGATTCTGCCCAAGCTATCGTCAACAAAGTCTTCCTGGCTTTGGGTATTCCGAATCTCCTCACCGACATCCTTGAGATTCGCAGTCTCGAGAGAAACGTCAACAATGGACCTGTTGGCGACAATACTTACGCACCTTCGACCTCGACTTCAAGACGTAACTCTAGCAAATCTTTCATCATCAGCCTCAAATCGCACCAAGTTCGAGAACATATTTTAAACAAGAAGCGAGCAAAAAAAGTTTTGTCTGTAACCGAAGTTTTTGGGCTCGAGCAACCAGGGACAGTATATTTAAATGAGTTTCTTCCGCCAGCTCTCTACAACCTACTTCGACTCGCAAAATCTCGAGCGTTGGAACGTGGTTACAAATATGTTTGGACCCGCTCAGGTTCCTTATATGTTCGCAAAGGCGATGGTCATCCACCAATTATCATTGTCACTGCGGTGGATCTCGATAAGTTAATCTGACTAGCACCAGCGAACCAGGCTCTGCCTCCACCCTCATTGCCGTCATCTTGCTTGAAAATTGCCCAATTTAATGCCAATTCTGTACGTGGTCACATTGATTTTATCCAGTCTGCCTTTTGCGACCAAAAGTTTCATATTATCTCCATGTGCGAAACTTGGCTCCATTCCTTTATTGATGACAGTTTGATACACATTGATGGGTATTTTCTCATTCGTAATGATCGAGAGGGCAAAGAGGGGGGAGGGGTGGCCTGTTACATTCACAATTCCTTGAAAGCGCAGGTTCTAATGACTTCCCCAAATCAGTTCTCTAATTCGCCAGAATATATGATAATTGAAATCACAAGCTCCAATGCTGATAAGCTTCTTTTTGCGTCTGTATATAGACGGCCCAAGGGTCGAATGCTTAGTGACTTCTTTCATGCCATAAATACTTTTTCACATGCATATAAGAATATTATCATTGGAGGCGACTTCAATTGTGATCTAACCAGCGATAATTACGAATCGAAGCATTTACGCCAATTAACCTTCTCCTTCTCTATGCATATTGTCAACTCACCTACTACTCACCATACGGCAACTTCAGATTCGTGGCTAGACGTTTTTATTATTGATAACGAGGAGAAAATCCACTCTTTCGTGAAATCTGAGATTCCGTTCATAGCCGGTCACGATCTTCTTGAGCTTAATTACATTTTTAATACCAAGGCTGTGACGGATCGCATCATTACTCGCCGAGCCTACCGTAATTTCGATGCGTTGAATTTCTGTCATCTGTTAACCAGTAGACTCAATGTCTCTTCACTACGGGGTTTTGATTCTACGTTCAGCGTTAATACTAACCTAAATTTACATGTATTACCGGAAGATGTTAACTTGGTAGTCACCGAATTTTCGACGATATTTCTTGCATCGCTAAATAAGTGCGCACCTTTACGGTCATTTCAAGTACGTCGGCCACCTGCGCCATGGTTAACGCAAAATCTTAGAAATCGCATATCACAAAGGAATTCGTTATTTACTCGTGCGCGGAGATCTAGAAGTCTACTTGATTTAGAAATCTTCAGAGAGCACAGAGACGAGCTTAAAAATGACCTAAAAACGGCCAGGACTGACTATTTTATCCAGAGACTGACCAGCATTACTGAGCCAGTCAAGCTATGGAGAGAATTGGCTAACCTTGGTTTGGCCAAATCCTCGTTTGCTTCTCCGCTTCACTTTTTTCGATCAGACTTGCTTAACGAATTTTATTCTACAGTCTCCAGTCAACTGCCGCCTTGCTCCCTCTCTGAATATCGAATGTTGTCCTCGGTTGTTCAGTCTGAACGTCTTGAATTATTCAGTTTTACTGAAATTACGCCAGCTCAAGTGTCTTCATTTATTTCCTCCAATCCTGGTTCTGCATCCTATTCTGCCGGTCCTGATAGCATATCACTTTTCTCGGTGAGTAAGTCGCTCCAAGTTTCTGGTCCTCTATTAACATCTATTTTCAACCTGTCTTTACAGTCATCTAAGTTTCCAGAAAGTTGGAAAAAAGCTTATCTTCGTCCGCTCTCTAAAATTAAAACACCCAAGTCGCCGTCTGATACCCGCCCAATAGCAAATCTGAGTGAATTATCTAAATTACTTGAGCGACTAGTTCACAAACAAATAACAGATTGGCTAACTACTAACAATGTATTTGACCCACGTCAATCGGGGTTTCGGAGTGGTCATAGCACGCAGTTGGCACTATTGCGCATATGCGATGACGTCAGACGCAATGTTGATGAGAGGCGAATCACTATCCTAATTCTGTTTGACTTCAGTAAAGCATTCGATACAGTTACACACTTACAATTATTACTGAAACTCAAGAGAATCGGATTTTCAGACCAAGTACTCGACTGGTTTTTTTCATATTTAACGGGCAGAACACAAGCAGTTGTTGACGATCATGGCAATTGCTCCGCATGGTTGCCTACGACTTCGGGAGTTCCTCAAGGCTCGGTTCTGGGCCCCCTCCTTTTTTCGCTTTTTATTAATGATATAGGACTAGTCATTCGCCACTCTCATCACATGATATTTGCTGATGACACACAAATCTATCTCAGCTGTCTTCCAACTCAACTGCATCACGGACTTAGACTGATATCTGAAGATGCTCTCGCTATTTCCAACTTTGCGGCTACCAATGGTCTGCAACTAAATATCAGTAAATCTAAGGTTCTTTTACTTGGCAGCAATTCCTATACCCGTGAACTTGACTTTTCTACGTTATTACCGATATCTCTAAATGGTGTAAATATACCATTCGTTAGTGAGGCCAGAAACCTTGGTGTCATTTTCCAGTCTAATTTGTCGTGGAAATCCCATATCCTTAACATCTCTCATCGTGTTCATTTCATCATCTACAGATTAAAATTTCATCGCAATGTTCTTTCTCGTGAGTTACGAACATCACTGATTGTTTCCCTAGTTTTTCCACTACTAGATTATTGTTGTCTAGTTTATCATAATCTGTCTGATGAGTTAAACACGAAACTTGAGCGTCTCATAAATTGTTGTATTCGGTTTGTTTTTGATCTCCGACGTGACACTCACATTACACCATTTAGGCGGCAACTTGGCTGGCTGACTGTTAAATCAAGACGCCTTTATTTTCTAGGCATTTCGATGTTCAATGTTGTTCGTCTGAAGTCTCCAGCTTATATTCTTGAACTGTTCAGGTATGTAGATGGTGATGCAGAGCGTGCCATGAGGAGACCGCGGTCGATATTTGCTATACCACTACATCGGACAGCTATTTATCGTCAATCTTTCTCTCTTTCTGGTATTTATTTTTGGAATACCCTACCGGTTTTCATCACCTCCTCTCAAAGTTTAGAAATTTTTAAAGTTCGTCTCTTTGCTCACCTATTTAACCTTGTAGATTCAGATACGTAGTCTGAACAATCTCAGTCTAGAAATCAAGAAATGCATATGTCTGAGCCATTGGCTCTATTAGTTAGTACTACCTGCGACCGAGTATTCTCTTCCATAATTTTAAAATTTTGTTAAGTTATCTTTATGGTCCTACCTATTTATTTAATTTATATATATATATATATATATATATATATATATATATATATATATATATTTTTTTTTTTAATCTAATTTAATTTTTTATTATTCTATTTTTTTTTCAACCGAATCTATCTCATAGTCTATCGATTCTTAGTGTTTGTTACTGATTTATGTTTCTGCGTCTACTTTGATCATACTACTCTTGAATCTATTCACCGTGTATGTATTTTGCCAAAGGCTT